>CM069142.1:9692348-10102348 GCA_035221665.1 Okamejei kenojei
ACGAAAAAATCATTCATCATTAATAATTAAAATTAATTAATGTATGCACTTCTGCAATTAGAAAGAGGCCCGAGTTCTTTTAAATATTTTAAAAATCTTTTTAGTAATGTATGTAATATTCCTGCCAAAATTAATACAATTAATCAGCTGTGATTTATTGATATATGCATATTAACATTTGGTATTTTGACAATGATTATAAAACTTCCAGTAGTACAAAGCAATGGATTATTTCTTTAAATTCCTGATTTTAACGTCATCGGGTGGCGCCGAAATGGGAGCCTCACCAGCAGCCTGTGGGTTATTTAGACTTTTTTGTTATTTTTAAGGGCCTGTCCCACTTCCGCGACTTTTTCGGCGACTACCGGCACCCGCCATAGGTGTTGTTGAAAGTCCAGCGGTGACCAGAACAAGGTACAACTCTTTGAGCGACTACCCACGACCTTAACGACCTTACAGGCTTCACCCCACGACATGTCACCAGGGTGTCGCCTGTATGGTCGTGAGTAGTCTCCTCAGTCGCCCAAAGAGTCGTAGCATCTTTCTGGTCGCCGCTGGATTTTCAACATGTTGAAAATTTCCGGCGACCAGCAATCACCGAAAAAGTCGCGTAAGTGGGACAGGCCCATTAGTGTGTCTAAAATGTATGTTTTAATGTTTCTCGGTATGTTTGGGGAGGGAATAGAGGGAATAGAGGGAAATTGTTTTCAGTCACTTACCTCAACGGAGATGTGATCTCCGTGTCCCCTCCCTGTGGCCTATCAACTGGATTGGTGCGGCCTTTCTTGGAGTCTCGCCTGGGGATTCAAGCCGCTTGTGCGGCGTGGACTTACCATCGCGGAGCTGGCGATCCTTTGCCGAGGATCGCTGTGGAAGTGCTCCGACCGCGGGGCTTGTGAACCCATGATCTCTGGTAAAAAAAGGCCGACTCGGGAGCTCCATGCCGCGGAGTTTCCGTTCCATCCTGACGCCAGAGTCGCCATCATCCCGACGGGAGGGCTTTAACATCGGGCTGTCGGCAGAGGCAGTGCTGAGGGTTCAAGGCCCCGACCACCACGGGTGAGCAAAGGAGGAAGATGCCTGAACTTTATTGCCTTCCATCACAGTGAGGAATGTTGATTCCACTGTGGTGGATGTTTAGTTTAAATTTATTGCGTATTGCATTCTTTTTTTTACTTGTATGGCTGTATGGTAACTCAAATATCACTGTTCCTTGATTGGTGCATGTGACAATAAATGTGAATTTGAACATGAACTTGATTTGGGGCTGCCTTAAATTTTAAAGCAACAGAAATGGAAAAAAATTCCAACATTTAAAAATATTTGTCTGTTGAAATCATAAAAAACATCAACCATTAGTGTATGCTTTCAAATAACAGGGGTCAGCAAAATAAACTAAGTGGGAATTAACAAGATATAAGGGAGGTAGGAGACCTGTGAGGGACTGTGGAAGACAAGAAATTCAAGTGGATTCAAGAGATAATTAAGGGCCTGTCCCACTTGGGTATCATTTGCGTGTCACGCAGGTGGCGTGTGAAGATTTTGTGTATCTCAAAATCCTGGTGCAACGCGCGCAACTGCATGTCACTGCCTACATCACCACGACCCATGCAAGCGTAATGCACGCCATGCGCACGTAAATGCGCAAGTGGTAAGTATGTGTAGGAGGGAAATGCAAATGCTGGTTTAAACTGAAGATAAACACAAACAGTTGGAGTAACTCAGCGGGACAGAAAGCATCTCTGGAGAGAAGGAATGGGTGACGTTTCGGGTTGAGAAGACGAGAAGTCTTCTGACCGTCACCCATTCCTTCTCTCAAGAGATGCTGCCTGTCCCGCTGAGTTACTCCGGCTTTTAGTGTATTAGTGGTAAGTATGGTCATGATTAGGCTTGTCAATTTGGTGTTCTTTAAGTTATTGGGTCAGAGTTTACAATAAAAATAATAATTATTTAACTGTTAATGGTTAATGTCTATAATTTAGTATCTGCCTTAACAAGGGGGAAGATTTAAGTCTGTTTTTGGTTGGAACGAGAGGTTGTGATGATTAGAGGCACCTCACATCTCCAATGAATGACAATGTCACCAGGTTTAGTTTAGTTTAAAGATACAGCACGGAAACAGGCCCTTCGGCCCACCGAGTCCGCACCGACCAGCGATTCCCACATTACCACTCCCTGCACACACTACTGACAATTTTTTTACTTTTATACCTGTAGATGATATGTGTATACACCTTTAATTGATAGTGACGATGTCCAGGCTAACCACCCCCCCACCAGTTAGTATAATTGTAACCCACACGCCCATAGCTCTCTCTCTGGTGATCGTGACAGACCACGTACAGCTAGGGCTATATGATGTATGATTAATAAAGTTGTGAAGATCTTAAGGTGGCTGTGTACCTTCTCTACATGATGTCAGAAGTGGGATTGAGGGCAATCTTGTAGCTGCAGGGCAACTTCCCCAGCTTCGAGTCAAACCGGTCTGGGAATTCGGCCAGCGGGTTCAGGGGTTTCTGGCCTGACATGCCTCGCTACTTCCGGGATAGTCTCCGCGTGCCCTAACTGCAACAGCCTCGCTCCGCAGCAACAGCGGCAGCCGCTCCTGCAGCAGCCAGCTGCTAACCTGCCCTGGCTGCGCAAGCAACCGACATCTTCGAATGGCACGGAAAGCACTTCCTGGTGCTTGTCGACTCTTACTCCTGCTGGTTTGAAGTTGACCAGCTCCACTCCCTCTCTTCCTCTGCGGTCATCGAGAAGTTGCGCCGCCACTTTGCCACCTTTGGGTCACTGGCCAGCCTGCAGTCGGACAACAGCAGCCTGTTCACCAGTGCCGAGTTCCGCGCTTTTGCCGAATGATGGAACTTTCGTCATTACACCACCAGCCCGGAATACCCGCAGAGCAACGGACTGGCCGAGCGCGCGGTCCGCAGTGCCAAAGGATTGTTGGAACGTTGCCGTCTATCCCGCTCCAACATCTACCTGGCCCTGCTGAACCTCCACAACATCTCCCGCAACCATGCCCTGGGCTCCCCGGCTCAGTGACTCATGTCCCGAGTCACGAGGACCACTGTCTCGGTGTCTCAGCAGTCCCTGTCCCCCTCCGTCTTTAAACCTGCCTTGGTCCGGAAACGCATTGCCCAAAAACACGGTATACAGAAGCGTTCCCACGACAGGTCCTGCCATGCCCTCCGCCCTCTTCTCCCCGGCCAGGTCATCCGTATGAGGTCCACTTCTGGCCATTCCAAGCTGGCCGTGGTCGTCAGTTCTGCTGGTTCCCCTCGTTCGTACCTTGTCAACCATGACGGAAGGGTGTACCGCCGGTCCCGCCAGCATCTCCGGCTCATGAACGAGCCTCTCCCTCCCCCGGCGGCTCCGTATTCCCCCCCCGCTGCCACTGTCGCGGCCCAGTGCTTTGCCCGTTCCTCTGGGGGTCACCCCCCCCCCTCGTCCGCCTCCCGGCTGCGGTCCCGCTTTCTCCGGCTTCCTCGCCCTTCTCTTTGTCATCCCCCCCGATGCCTTTGTCGCCCAGGGGTTCTCCTGTCCGTAGCCCCCACCATGCCCCAGCATCGTCCCCGCCTGTTCCCGTCGGGAAAGGAGGTGATGGCGAGGTGCGGACCCGGTCTGGTCGCCTGGTCAGGCCGCCGGTCCGTTACTGCGATTACGTGTGATTCTGTATTCCCTTGCTTTACTGTTTGCATTTACCATAGCGCATGAGACGTGGTCGCCCTGTCACTCACTGTTTGTTTTAGTAGAGGAAGGATGTAGATGATATGTGTATACACCTTTAATTGATAGTGACGATGTCCATGCTAACCACTCCCCCACCAGTTAGTATAATTGTAACCCACATGCCCCTAGCTCTCTCTCTGGTGATCGTGACAGACCACGTACAGCTAAGGCTAAATGATGTATGATTAATAAAGTAGTGAAGACCTTAAGGTGGCTGTGTACCTTCTCTACAATACCAATTATACCAAGCCAAATAACCTACAAATCTGTACGTCTTTGCTGTGCGGAAGGAAACCGAAGATCTCAGAGAAAACCCACGCAGGTCACAGGGAGAACGTGCATTGTTCCCATTGTTCAAGCGCTTTTGATTGCAACATGCGCCTTAATTTAGTTTTGTGTTTCGCCAGGCGTCACAAACAACTTTGACGGAGACAAAGTACGGGATAATCTTTTTCAAGTAACATTGGTTGCGGATTGCAGGTTTTCCAGGTAAATCTCTGCTGTCACAATAGATTTACCTATTAGCCACGTTTAATCATATTGTAAGCAAGCGCTGCAAATTTATTTCCACGATGAGCAGAGCCCCTGGCTATTTTTGTCATCATCGTGACATTAATCATCATCCAAGTCATTATCTATTTAACAGCGTTGTCCAGGAGTGGAGATCAGATTTTAAAAACATTTTTTAATGAATTTGAAAACCTACAAACAAAACTGATGTCAACTACTTTGAAAGAAGATTATGGTAATCAGATCTGACAATCTTTTTCTTTCATGGCAACCAAAGTGTCGCAATATATATATTTCAATACAAAAAAACAATGATAATGTCTCAGCAATGACCACTGCTGCAGAGTAATTGCTCCTGCTTGTATTATTATTTGTTCATTTATAATCTATGTGCCCAACTGGCAACCTTTATTGTTCATCTTTCAATACTCTTCAGGAATCTTTTTGCTTAAGATTCCAGCACCTGCTGTCTCTAATGTCACAGTTGTCTCACAGCTTCAGAGACCTGAGTACTACAGTGGCTTGCAAAAGTATTCATACCCCTTGAACTTTTCCACATTTTGTCACGTTACAACCACAAACGTAAATGTATTTTATTGGGATTTTATGTGATAGACCAACACAAAGTGGTGCATAATTGTGAAGTGGAAGGAAAATGATATAAGAAAGGAGATACAGCAGGGCAGGTAATAAGTAATAGGGTGCACGGTGGCACAGTGGTAGAGTTGCTGCCAGGGTCCCGGGTTCTATCCTGACTACAGGTGCTGTCTGTACAGTGTTTGTACATTTTCCCAGTGACCTGTGTGGGTTTTCTCCAAGGTCTTTGGTTTCTTCCCACACACCAAACATGTACAGGTTTGTAGATTAATTGGCTTGGTATCTATATTACTAAAAGTCTCATCTTGACCACTTCCTGTTTGCACTGCATATTGAATTTAGTAAAAACGCTACCTTATGGCTGTGATTTTTGGCCATCTTATTCAGAGTCCCCCTCCGCTGGGCAGGACAAGAGGATTTTTCCCATCGATGTAAATTAAAAGACTTATCAATGTTTTAAAAATGTTGAGATTCTCTCTCCTGTCAATCATGCCATGAAGGCCATGCCCCTTCCCGTGGGAGGGGGAGGGACTATAAAACCCGGAAGTGTTGAGTGCCTCAATCAGTCTCTGCAAGCTGCGGGAGCGAGAGGGTCACGTCTCAGTCTGAGCTGTGAATAACACTAATCACATGTCTGCTAAACTGTGAGTGCCCTTAATGTAGTTTAAAAATGTAGTTTGAAAATGTAGTTTGAAAATGCAAAAGTTGTTTTTGCTTTGAAAATGTTTGCTTTGAAAATGCTAAAGTGTTGGTTGCTTTGAAAATGCTAAAGTGTTGGTTGCTTTGAAAATGCTAAAGTGTTGGTTGCTTTGAAAATGCTAAAGTGTTGCTTGCTCTGAAAATGCTAAAGTGTTGCTTGCTTTGAAAATGCTAAATTGTTGTTTGCTTTGAAAATGCTAAAGTGTTGCTTGCTCTGAAAATGCTAAAGTGTTGCTTGCTCTGAAAATGCTAAAGTGTTGCTTGCTCTGAAAATGCTAAAGTGTTGCTTGCTTTGAAAATGCTAACGTGTTGCTTGCTTTGAAAATGCTAATGTGTTGCTTGCTTTGAAAATGCTAAAGTGTTTCTTGCTTGCTTTGAAAATGATAAAGTTTTGCTTGCTTGCTTTGAAAATGCTAAAGTGTTGCTTTTTGACTGCTTTGAAAATGCTAGTTGCTTTTTGACTGCTTGGAAAATTCTAAATGTTGCTTTATGCCTGCTTTGAAAATATTATAGTGTTGCTTTTTGCCAGCTTTGAAAATGCTAAAGTGTTACTTTTTGCCTGCTGTGAAAATACTAAAGTGTTGCTTTTTGCCTGCTGTGAAAATGCCAGTGTTGCTTTTTGCCTGCTTTGAAAATGCTAAAGTGTTACTTTTTGCCTGCTGTGAAAATGCTAGTGTTGCTTTTTGCCTGCTGTGAAAATGCTAGTGTTGCTTTTTGCCTGCTGTGAAAATGCTAGTGTTGCTTTTTGCCTGCTTTGAAAATGCTAAAGTGTTACTTTTTGCCTGCTGTGAAAATGCTAAAGTGTTGCTTTTTGCCTGCTGTGAAAATGCTAAAGTGTTGCTTTTTGACTGCTTTGAAAATGCTAAAGTGTTGCTTTTTGCCTTGTAAAACTGATCACCACCATGAATCCTACTACCTGCCCCCTTGGCACTGTCCCCTCTGCCCTCCTAAAGGACGTCATCATAATAGCCGGTCCCAGTATCCTCGCCATCTTCAGCAGTTCTCTGGCCACTGGCACTGTACCAAACTGCTTCAAGCATGCGGTGGTCCAGCCACTCCTGAAAAAACCTAACCTCAACCTCACTTTGCCAAGCAAATACAGACCCATTTCTAAACTGCCTTTCCTCTCAAAAGGCCTTGAAAAGGTAATTTTAAGTCAACTTATGCCTTACTTTCACCAAAATACTATCTTGGAAACTTTTCAATCAGGTTTCAGGGCTCACCACAGCAGAGTCTGTCTTGTTGAAGACACATAATAACTTACTGCTCACCGTTGACTCCGGCGACTGTGCAATCCTGCTCCTTCTTGACCTCAGTGCAGCATTTGATACTGTCGACCACACCATCCTAATTGACCGTCTCCGGTACGGGGTTGATATTGATGGCACTGCCCTGAGCTGGTTCATCTCCTGCCTCAAAAGTAGGAGTTTCTCTTCCAACACAGGAAATGCTTTCTCCTCCCCAGCTAGCCTCTGCTGTGGGGTTCCACAAGGTTCCATCCTTGGCCCCATTCTCTGCTCCCTGTATATGCTCCCCTTTGGCCAAGTCATTGAAAGGCACTGCATTTCCTTCCATTGCTACGCAGACGATACACAACTTTATCTCCCCTGAAGCCCAAAAACAATCAAATCTGCTTAACCTCACCCGCTGCCTCGAGGATATAAAGTTTTGGATAGCCCAGAACTTCCTCCAACTAAATGAGAGTAAGTCTGAGGTCATCCTTCTTGGCCCCTTGGACTCAATCAAAATGATAGTAGGCAGCCTTGGAAGCCTTACCCCACTACTCAAACCTCACCTCAAAAATCTTGGCGTGATATTTGACTCAGCACTGAAATTTGATGAACAAGTCAATGCCGTGGTAAAAGCTAGCTTCTTTCAGCTTCGGATGATGGTTAAAATAAAAAAAATCCTCCAGTTTAATGACCTCGAAAAGATCATCCATACATTTATCTCCTCCCGCCTAGATTACTGCAACTCCCTTTACACTGGCATCAGCCAATCTTCCCTGTCCCGCCCGCAACTGGTCCAAAACGCCGCAGCGAGACTCCTGATGGGCACCCGAAAAAGGGACCACATCACCAAGTCTAGACTAAAAATGTATCTGTTCTCCCAAGCCTTTCCTGACGTCCTCTGAGCGAGGGCTATTAGTATATATGTATATAGCCTGCTTGTGTATACTACTCTTATAACAAATGTAAAGCACTTTGGTCAACAAGAGTTGTTTTTTAAATGTGCTATATAAATAAATGTGACTTGAAAATGGAAATGTGGTGCTTTTTGCATGCTTTGAAAATGGAAAAGTGGTGCCTTTTACCTGCTTTGAAAATGGAAAAGTGGTGTTTTTTGCCTGCTTTGAAAATGCAAAAGTGGTTTTTGCCTTATGGAGGGGGGTTGAGGGTTTATAAAACCCGGAAGTGTGGGCATGGCTCAGTCTCTGCAAGATGGGGGAGGGAGAGGTCATGACTCGCTGTCTTTGGTGGCCTTGCACCATGCTTGAAATGGAAGGAAACTGCACTTGAATTTGGTGGCCTTGCACCCTACTTGAAATCGTATGAAACTGCACTTGAATTTGGTGGCCTTGCACCCTGTTTGAAATGGTAGGAAACTGCACTTGAATTTGGTGGCTTGCACCCTGCTTGAAGTGGTATGAAACTCCACTTGAGTTTGGTGGCCTTGCAACCTGCTTGAAGTGGTCTGGACTGCACTTGAATTTGGTGGCCTTGCACCCTGCTTGGTGGCATGAAACTGCACTTGAATTTGTTGGCCTCGCACCCTGCTTGGAGTGGCATGAAACTGCTCTTGAATTTGGTGGCCTTGCCCCCTGCTTGAAGTGGCATGAAACTGCACTTGAATTTGGTTGCCTTGCGCCCTGCTTGATGTGGTATGAAATTGCACTTGAATTTGGTGGCCTTGCACCCTGCTTGAAATGGAATTTCAAGGAATAGCCGTGAGCCTACAGCCAGCCCACCAGCCGTGAGTGAGTGAGCTGCCAGCATACCAGGCTTGAGTGACTGAGCCACCAGCCCAATAATCCATTTGGACAACAATGTCCATACTAGCCCTCTGGAAACCAGTCCCTTCAGCCCACAATACCCATTCTAGTGCTCCAGAAAGCCTCCCCCACTGGCCAGCAATATTGGAATTGGTGGAGAGGTGGAATAATGTGTTGGGGGACCACCTCTCCCGTGTGAAGCTGGGACCCAAAGGGTCCCACTTAGTCTAGTTATAAATAAAAATAAAAATTGTCCCTCGTGTAGGATAGTGTCAGTGTGCAGGGATCGCAGGTCAGTACAGATCGGTGGGCCGAAGGGCCTATTTCCATGTTGTATCTCTAAACTTAGCTAAACTACTTAATTGGTAGTAGCTCACAGAAGTCTGGTGCATAAATGAGCAAATAAGATCCTAATCAAGAAACAATGTGGCCTGTTCTGCTTTAGGTTGTAGTTATCTGAACTTTAGTTAGCAATTAGAAATTATCAAAATAGCCAAATTAATGAGGAAGAAAATAATTAGTACAAAATGTTACCATAATCGAAAATATAATCAATTGTTTTCTCTCTCTTGAGTCTCTCTCCCTCTTCTTTGGTTTCCTTCAAAGAGAGTAATGTTGTGAGAGCAGACATTTTAAATAAAATTAATAAATAAATGGACACGAGGCTGGTCAACAGTTAATCCTGTTACCATGCATTCAATATGGGTTGTTTTAATCCCATTACCTCTGCAATATGAGTGACAGGCTTGCCACTAAATTGTGCCAAGAAAACAGGCCAAGCTATTTTCATGCGAAGATAGATACAAAATGCTGGAGTAAATCAGCAGGTCAGACAGCATCTCTGGAGAGAAGTAATAGCTGATGTTTCGTGTCGAGTCCCTTCTTCAGACTGAGCGTCCGGGAAAAAGGAAACAAGAGACATAGACGATGATGTAGAGAGATGCAAAACAGTAACGATGATGAAGGAAACAGCTGTGCTCTAGGGGAGAACAAGTTACGGACAATGAGACTCAACAAGATGACTTTGAAGCTGGTTTGACGGGTGGGAGAGGGATGGAGAGAGAGGGAATGCAAGTTAGATTAAAGTTAGAGAAATCAATATTCATACCACTGGGTTGTAAGCTGCCCAAGCAAAATATGGGATGCTGTTCCTCCAATTTGCATTTGGCATCACTCTGACAATGGAGGAGACCGAGGACAAAAAGGTCAATGTGGGAATGGGAAGGGGAATTAAAGTATTTGGCAACCGGGATAGGTTGCAATTGTTTTATGATGAATGGTGCTGCATAACATCAGATCTATTTATACTGGACAGTGTACAGGGTTCTCGAATTGAGTTTATGTCAGGAATACGTCCACCTTCACAAAATATGCCTAGAAGGGTATTGTTTTTTTCAGCATCAGAAGTTCTACAGGTGAATGATGAAATTGAGGTTTTATTCCAAAAAGGGGTAATTGAAAGGACGGTATATCATTCTCAACAATTTGTGTCCAATATATTTCCCAGGAAGAAAAAGGATGGTTGGTGTCGAGTCATTTTGGACCTAACACGGCTAAATTCTTATGTCCAGTATAGGCATTTTAAAATGGATACTTTCAGTACTACTAAGCAGTTGTTATCAAAAGGTTGTTATATGGCAACAATAGATCTGAAAGATGCATATTATTCAGTACCAATTCATCATCAGTACCGTAGATACTTGAAATTTAGTTGGATGGGACAGCTGTGGCAATTTAAAGCATTGCCCAATGGGTTAACCTCAGCCCCTAGATCGTTTACAAAATTGGTAAAACCAGTTCTGGCGCTCCTACCCACCCAGAATCACATTGTGATGGTTTATCTGGATGATATTTTAATTGTTAGCAACACTCAGGAGGCAGCTGAGGAGTTTGTTTCAATGACTAAACACATGTTTGAGAGGTTAGGTTTCCTCATCCATCCAACTAAATCCAAGCTAGGACCATCCCGAGTAATTGACTATTTGGGGTTTGTCGTTGATTCAATTGATGTCAGTGACTTTGCCTAGGGCCAAGGCTGTTGAAATCATGGAAGTCTGCAGCAGTCTCGTAGAGGAACAACAACCCTCCATACGGCAAGTAGCCAGTGTCATTGGTCAATTAATGGCGGCTTTCCCTGCAGTGCAGTTTGGACCTCTGCACTATCAGAGTTTTCAGCGAGCTAGGGAACAAGCACTTAAGGAACATGCAGGTCATTTCGACAGATCAATGCAGATGCCATCGCCGAATTGCAATGGTGGATAATCAATGTCTCACAAAGTACTAAAAACATTTTGACTCAACAACCTTCAGTTATTTTACAAACGGATGTCAGTGCTTCGGGAAGGGGAGCCACGGATACCGAGTCTAGCTGTGGTGGTAGATGGAGTATGCAGGAGGAATTAATCCTGCAGAGGCATAGTATAAATTACTTAGAATTGCTGGGGGCATTCTATGGTCTAAAAGCATATTGTTCAACAATGAATGATTTACATGTTCAGCTCCTGATTGACAATACCACGGCTGTTGCTTATATCAATCACATGGGAGGAATTAGATCAGTATCATGTGATAATCTGGCTAACCTCATTTGGGACTGGTGCATTTCCAGGAATATCTGGGTCTCAGCTATAACCATATAACATATAACAATTACAGCACGGAAACAGGCCCTCTCGGCCCTTCCAGTCCGTGCCGACCATTTGTTTTCCCCTAGTCCCATCTACCTGCACTCAGACCATACCCCTCCATTCCCTTCACGTCCATATACCTATCCACTTTACTCTTAAATGTTAAAATCGATCCTGCCTCCACCACTTCTGCTGGAAGCTGATTCCACACAGCCACCACCCTCTGAGTAAAGAAGTTCCCCCTCACGTTACCCTGAAACCTCTGTCCCTTAATTCTCATGTCATGCCCTCTTGTTTGAAACTTCCCTACCCTCAATGGGAAAAACGTATCCACGTCAACTCTGTCTATCCCTTTCATCATTTTAAAGACCTCAATCAAGTCCCCCCTTAACCTTCTGCGCTACAAAGAATAAAGACCTAACTTGTTCAACCTTTCTCTGTAACATAGTTGCTGGAACCCTGGCAACATTCTAGTAAATCTGGTAAATCTAGTAAATCTAGTAATACCTGGTAGGTAGCTATCTACCTACCAGGTAGAGATAATGTGGTGGCGGATACCAGGTCACGGAAATTTAATGACAACATTGAATGGATGCTAAATCCAAATGTTTTTAAAATGATTGTCAGCCGGTATGGTTTGCCAGACATAGATCTGTTTGCATCCAGGCTGAATCACCAGTTACCCTGATACGTTTCATGGGAGCCAGATCCAGGAGCAGTAGCGGTGGATGCATTCTTGCTACATTGGGGACGTACACTCTTTTATGCTTTTCCCCCATTCTGTCTCATCAGGCAATGTCTCACCAAAATAGAGCAGGACTCCACCTCAGGCGTTTTGGTGGTTCCTGATTGGCCTACACAGCCATGGTTCCCATTGATCCTAAGAATGATGACTCAGCCATTCTTGACTGTCCCCAAATGCAGTAATTTATTGGTTCATCCGGTAAAGGGAGAAAGTCATCCTTTACATGATCGTATTAATCTGTTAATCTGCAGATTCTGACCAGACCGTTCCAAGGGCTTGGACTGTCAAGTAGGACCGTGGATGTGATTACTGCAGCCTGGAGAGATAGCACTAAAAACAATATGTGTCTCATATTAAGAAATGGGAGATGTTTTGTTTACAGTGAGATATATCTTATCATATTGCAAGCATACCGGATGTATTGAAGTTCCTTGCTACATTGCATTTCGATGAACATTTCTGTAGTGCCATTAATAGTGCTCGGAGTCTTTGTCCGCCTATTTATGGCAATTTTCGGGACAACAATCTATTGAGTCTCATCCTCTAGTGTCCCGATTCATGAGAGGTATTTTTAACAAAAACCCTCCTAAGCCTAGATATACGGAAATCTGGGATGTGATCATAGTTCTCACATGGGGGCATGTTTTTTTTACATAGTGAATGGTTGGAATGTGTTGCCAGTGGTGGTGTTGGAGGCAGATAAAATGTTGACATTTAAAAGACTGTTAGATCGGCATATGGGTATACAGGGTATGAAGGGATAGCGATCAAATGAAGGCAGAGCCAAATTAGTTTAGCATGCTATCATGTTTAGTATGGACAATCTTGGCCAAAGAGCCTTCCCTGTATTGCAGATGCTGGTTACACTGAAAATAGACACAAAATGCTGGAGTAGCTCAGCGGGACAGGCAGCATCTCTGGAGAGAAGGAATGGGTGACGTTTCGGGTCGACACCCTTCATAAGACTGAGAGTCAGGGGAGAGGGAGACTAGAGATATGGAGGGGTAAGGTGTGAAAACAACAGATCAATGCAGACGTGGATAAGGAAATGTAAAATAGTTCTTTCTTTTAAAATCTTTTTATTCGTTTTTTTCAAAAGCAAAAACAAAACAACAGAAAAGTAATGAAAAACATAACAGTGATATTAATACATAGGGACAGTATTACATTAATGGCAGGTATAACCGAAATATGAGTCCAGTGTCAAAATACACATTGAATATAGACCTCCCGGTCTCTATGTCAATATAGTTAAGTGTTTAAAAGAGAACTTATACGTATAAAAACAAACAGATAAAAAGAAATAAAAAGAGAAAAAAAGAGTAAAAACAAAAAAACAAAACCCCCCTAAACTAAAGAGAGAAAAAAAAAGCAGCACAATGAATCAGAAGGACAGCGAAACTAGTCGGAGTGCTGGGGTGAGGAAAGGACGGAGAGAGAGGGAAAATCATGGGATACTTGAAGTTAGGGAAATATGAGGTGCTGGTCCTCCAATTTGTGTTGGGCCTCAGTCTGACAGTGGTGGGGGCCCAGGACAGAAATGTCAGTGTGGGAATGGGAGCGGGAGTTAAAGTGTCTCCTGGTTCTCTTTCCAACAACAAGGAAATTATTTTTGAGGAAATAAAGCACAGGGCTGCACTGTAATTTCCTGCAGTCTCAACCCGTTCCTATGGATGAACCAGTACATAGAAGAAGTTAAGATGAGAATTATTTTCATGCCATGCGTAATTTTGGTACAGAATATGTAGCCAGTAAGTGGTGCAATAGCAGTTTAACACAGATATATGCTGGCCAGGCCTTTCTGCAGGCTCTGCCATTCAATACAATGGTTTTTATATTGAGAAATTATTTAGACAATAGGTGCAGGAGTAAGCCATTCGGACCTTCGAGCCATGTGATCATGGCTGAACATCCACAATTAGTAACCAGTTCCTGCCTTCTCTCCATATCCCTTAACTCCCCTATCCCTAAGAGCTCTATCTAACACTCTCTGGAAAGCATCCAGAGAACCAGCCTCCACTGCCCTCTGAGGCAAAAAATTCCACGCACTCACAACTCTCTGTGTAAAAAGGTTTTTCCTCTTCTCCGCTCTAAATGGCTTACCCCCTATTCTTAAACTATGGCCCCTGGTTTTGGACTCCCCCAACATTGGGAACATATTTCCTGCCTCTAGTGTGTCCAAACCCTTGATCTATATTACTGAAACTCTGATCTTGACCACTTCCTGTTTTTCTGTTTCATGATTTTAGAAAAAATGCTGCCACTTATGGCTGTGATTTTTGGCCAGCTTACTCAGAGTCCCCCTCCGCTGCGCAGGACAAGAGGTTTGTTCCCATCGATGAAAAATAAAAGAGTTATTAATGTTTTAAAAATGTTGAGATTCTCTCTGCTGCCCCTGCTGGTGAGAGGGGGAGGGACTATAAAACCCAGAAGTGTTGTGCAATCTGTCAGTCTCTGCAAGATGGAGGAAGTGAGAGGGTCACGTCTCTCTGAGCTGTGAATAACACTGAACACATGTCTACTCAACTGTGAGTGCCCTTAATATGGTTCTAAAATGTTTGCAAAAAGTGTATTTCTTGGTTCTAGAATGTTTGCAGAAAGTGTATTTCTTGGTTTTAAAATTGCAGAAAGTGTTTTGGCTCTAAAATGCTTGCAAAAAGTCTATTTCTTGGTTCTAAAATGTTTGCAAAAAGTATATTTCTTGGTTCTAAAATGCTTGCAGAAAGTGTTTTGGTTCTAAAATGCTTGCAAAAAGTGTATTTCTTGGTTCTAAAATGTTTGCAAAAAGTGTATTTCCTCAATTAACATAATTGAGGAAATGTCTGAAATATTGAAAGCTCAAAGCAAGCTTCTGACGTTCCTAGAATAATCAGTTCCGTGTCGGGGTCCAATTTTGTTTTTAATGTTTTTGAGAGAATTTCAAATATTTCTCTCCAAAAGTTATGTAATTTTATGCAAGAGGCGAAGGAATGAGTTAAAGTTGCTTCTTGAAGGATACATTTGTCACCTTTAGGAGATACATTTTGAAAGATCTTATTCAGTTTAGACTTTGAATAATAGAGTCTAAGCAGTCTTTTAAATTGAATTATTGTATGTCTAACGTTAATCAAACAATTGTGTTTATAAGGAGTACTTTTCTAAACCTGGAACCGCCAAAGCTATGCAATGGAACAAGGATGCTTGTGGAAGAGCTACACAATAATCTGATTGTTGCAAGAATCAACATGGGAGCCTTCAAAGATGACATTGTTCTCATTCCTAGAATAGCACTAAATTTAACAGAAGGTGAAGACATTCCTCTTCAGCGGACCCAATTCCCCATTCAATCAAGTTTTGCTATGACGATCCATAAAGCACAAGGACAAACAATGCAGAAGGTGTTGATCTACCTCGACAAACCGGTATTTCAGCATGGACAAATATATGTGGCTCTTAGTCGAGGAAAGATGAAGGGAAATGTCAATGTTTTCTTGAAGGATGGAACATCGACCAAGAATGTTGTCATTAAAAGCGTGCTTTGTTGAATGATGACTTCTGAGACAAATTCTCAGATTTTCTTTGTTAAAATTTGACCGCTCAATCTCTCTATATTTAAATTGTCTCTTTTTAATCAACAGCAAAGAGACATAAAGACACAATGAGCAGCAACAAGAGACACAACAAAAATAACTTAATAATTCTCATCTTTAATATTTAAATTGTTGTTATATTTTAAGAGTCATTCACATTTTAAACTTTAATAAATCCTTTTTCCACTTTTCATGCCTGCGTGTTCTTCATCATAATGGGAACCTAATAGGCAGGAATGGCTGCTCTGTGGGAGAGCCACTAAGAGTGCATGGGGGGGAGGTTGTGGGGAGATGGACTGAATGCGTCTGGGGAAGGGGAATAGTAAGGAGCAGAGTGGGGGGGGTGAAGGGAGGAGGGGTGACTGAATAAACTGCCACCACACCAGCCATGAGTGACTGCACTGCCAGCCCACCAGCCATGAGTAAGTGAACTCCCAGCCCACCAGCTGTGAGTGACTGCACTGCCATCCCACCAGCCATGAGTAAGGGAACTGCCAGCTCACCAGCTGTAAGTGACTGCACTGCCAGCCCACGAACCATGAGTAAGTGAACTGCCAGCCCACCAGCCATGACTCACTTAACTGCCAGCTCAATAATCCATTCAGTCCACCCTCTCCCCCTTCTCTCTCACAGAGCCTGTCACCTGTTTTGGGCAGAATTTCTGGCAGTTTCTCAGCTGCCAGCCTGCCAGGTCTGAGTGACTGAGCTGCCAGCCCAATAATCCATTTGGCCCACAATGTCCATACTTGCCCTCTGGAAACCAGTCCCTTCGGCCCACAACACCCATAAAAGCGCAACAGAAAGCCCCCCCCACTAGCCAGCAATATTGGAATTGGTGGAGAGGTGGAATATTGCGTTGGGTGACCAGCCCTCCCGTGTGATGCTGGGACCCAACGGGTCCCACTTAGTCTATTAATCTTCTATGTTTCAATAAGATCCCCTCTCATCCTTCTAAATTCCAGAGTATACAAGCCCAGTCGCTCCATTCTATCACCATATTACAGTCCCGCCATCCCAGGAATTACTCTAGTGAACTTACGCTGCACTCCCTCAATAGCAAGGATATCGTTCCTCAAGTTTGGAGACCAAAACTGCACACAATACTTCAGATGTGGTCGCACTAGAGCCCTGTACAACTGCAGGAGGACCTCTTTGCTCTTATACTCAACTCCTCGTGTTATGAAGGCCAACATTCCATTCACTTTCTCCTTCTTCTGAAATATATTCGGCAATTTAGCTTCATCTTACTGAGTGATAATGTTTTTCCTCATCTCAATCCCAAATATGTTACCCTGTATTCTGACCCTGTGGAAACATCCTTCAACCATCCTGTCTAGTTTAGTATTACAGTGCAAAAATAGGCCCTTGCGGACCACTGAGTCCGTAACCACCAGTGATCCCTGGACTCTATCCAACGGACATCAGGGACAATTTACAATTTTACCAAGCCAATTAATCTACAAACCTGTACATCTTTGCAGTGTGGGAGGAAAGCAGAGATCCTGGAGAAAACCCACGCAGGTCACGTGGAGAACAAACAAAATCCGTACAACTAAAACACCCGTAGTCAGGATGGAACCCGGGTCTCTGGTACTATAAGGCAGCAACTCTACCACTGAGCCACCGTGTCGCCCGAGTCCTGTCAGTACTTCGTGTGATTTTTTTTTTTTATTTTTATTTAATAGAGGTAAATAAATCAGTGTACGTCACATATATATTGTTACAATCATTGTACCCCTTAATGTTAAGGCTTTTAAAGAAAAAGAGTGGAAACAGATAGAGTGAAGTAAGTGTTAAGAGTTGTGAAAATGAAAAAGCGTGCCAAAGGGAAGAAAAAAAAAACTCCTTGGTCAAAGAGTTAGAGAAAGGGGATTAAGAGATAGACCCTAGAAAAGAGAAATAAAGAAAAGAGAGAAAAAAAAGAAAAGCCGGTTACTACATTATAGACGTCACGCAAAAGGAATTTACCAACTCGATAGTTTTTCATCCCCCTCTACTAAGGCCCAATGTCAGTACCTTTTTGAGGTAGTCTTGCACCCTATCTTTGTAGCAAATCTATAAATGCAGACCACGTCTGATAGAAACTATCCGTGTTACCTGCCAGGCGGAGTCTCATATCTTCCAGATGTAGTGTTTCAAACATAGTTGAAATCCACATATTTACTGTTGGTATAGGGGCATTTTTCCAGAATTTTAAGATGAGCTTTTTTCCTATTATTAAGCCATAATCAAATAGATTCTTTTGAAACACATTTAATTGAGGGCTACCTTCTGTTTTTCCAAAAATAATCCAATCTGCCTTCGGTGTCATTTTTATTTTAAACAGTTTTGTGAAGATTTCAAAGATTTCAATCCAAAACATTTGAATTTTTGTACAAAAGATGAATGAGTTTGCTATAGTAGCTTCTTGAGACTGGCGTTTATCATAAATAGATGAGACGTTGGGAAAAAGTTTACTTAATGTAGTTTTTGAATAGTATAATCTATGTAAGATTTTAAATTGTATTAAAGTGTGTCTTACGTTATATATGAGATTACATTTGCTGATTCAGCCTTTTAATTCATTGCTTCATCCAGTAAGTCTGATGGCATGTTGTGAAATTCTTGTGCATATTTTTTTCAAATAGTCACATATTTGGAAATATTTAAAGTACTGATTGTTACCCAAATTGGATTTTATTGTAATTGATTAAATGATAATAGTTTTCCCGTTTCATACAAATCTCCAGTTTTAATTCCTGCTCTTTCCCATTGTATAAATGCTTTATCTATAATTGAGGGTTTAAACAGAAGGTTTTTAGCGATAGGAGATAGGAGAGATAAATTTATTAATTTTAAGTTATATTTTATTTGTTTCCAAATTCTGATTGCACTATGTAAAATTGGGTTTTTGTTGAAATTTGTATTATTCAACATCATTGGTGAAAGAAGGATTTCTCCAATATTAAAAGGAGAGCAGTCCTCTTTCTCCGTAATAATCCACTCCGGTTGCTGGGGAGAGCAATTGAATTAGATTTCTAATATTTACATACCAATAGTAATACATGAAATTGGGGATTGCTACCCCCCCCCCCCCCCCCCCCCCCCCCCCCCCCCCCCCCCTACTGCTTTGGGTTTATTAAAGTGTGGCCTTTGTATACTATGGGACTTATAATCCCAAATCAAATTTGTAACATCGGAGTCCAATTTAAAAAAAAAACTTTTTGGGTAGGTATATTGGGATTGATTGGAACAGGTATAGAATTTGTGGAAGAAAAATCATTTTTATGGTGTTTATTCAGCCTATTAAGGACATCGGAAGCGTTTTCCAAAATTTAATTAGATTATGTAGTTTCTTAAGTACAGGGTTATAGTTTGCATTAAACATGTTTTGATATCTTCTGGTGATTTCAATACCCAAGTATTTAAATTTTTCCCTAGCTATTTTAAAAGGAAACTGTAAGAGATGTGTAGGATCTTTCAGTTTTATTGACAGATTTCACTTTTATTCCAATTTATTCTGTAACCTGAAAATGATCCGAAATCCTCAATTAAGTTTAAAATATTGGGTATAGTGATATGAGGTTTTGTGATGTACAAAAGTACATCGTCAGCGTATAATGATATTTTATTGTTTGAATATTTTGTATTATATCCATTGATATTCGGATGAGCTCTAATTAATTCCGCTAGTGGTTCAATTATAAGGTCAAATAACAATGGTGATAATGAACAGCCTTGTCTATTACCCCTTGACAGTTGAAATTTCGTAGATAAAATATTATTAGTTAATATTCTGGCCGTTGGCTTATTATATAATAATTTAATCCATAGAATGAAATTCTCTCCCAGTTGAAATTTTTGCAATACCTCAACCATATAATAGTAAGATTAAATGAGAACTTACCAACTTTGAAGTTTGATTGTTATTTTATGAGGAATTACAATGAGGGATTACGTGAAGAAGTCCCGCCTGGCGCATGATCGGCATACTTCAAAGCAGCGGCATGAAAAACACAGAACCAATAGCCGGAGTAAGATAGTAAGGCTCAATATAGACTATAACTACCAGATGATCATTTATTTAATGAGGGTTGGGAGTGGGGGGCACGTAATCCCTCATCGTAACTCCTCATAAAATAACGATCAAACTTCAAACTTGGTAAGTTCTCGTTTAATCTTACTATTTTACTTCAGAGTCACGTGAGTGATTACGTGAAGATTTTGTAGCTCTGTGTTTTTTATGTCGTAGATTCATTCCATACGACACTCTGGTTCATTCAACACATTAGTGAGTAAATAATACATCTTTTAAACATTTCTTTAGTTTATGTAATAAGTCTTTTCATTATAAAAGAATTAAAGTAACAACCCTTCTATCGTAGGGGAAGATTTATAACCAAAGATATAAATTGATAATATAAAACAAAGCACAATCAAAGAGAACCCAACACTGCGTGTCCAACCCTGACACCGTGAGAACTGGTTTCTTGTAAACTTTGAAAAGTTTCTTTTACATCATCCTATGGCCTCTAATTTTTTGATCGAGTGGCCCGTCCTGTGCCTTTGCCATGGATGTACCTACCTCCCTGGTGGAGTGATTTTTAACATCTCAATGTCTACTCCTGCTGCCCAAAAACTGTTTTAACCATCTAGAATGTAGCTATCTGGAACCATCAGTTTGTACTGATACTTTTATGTGTTTTTTTTTGTGTGTAATAAATAGCGCTGTCTCACCACCATGGAGACTCTTGCCTACTTCAACATATTGAGTCAATGCTTAACCACACACAATTTTTGGTCGACAGGATATGCTTTAAAATTGACCTTGGTTCCAGCTCCTCCTGGTCTGCTTTGTTTGGTTAAGTCATAAACATATAAGACAATGTTATCTGTAGCCACATGCATACAGTCTAACATAACATTTGCACTCTTTGTGCTGATACTAAAGCCATGAGCATTATTACTTCAAATGTTAACTTCCGAAACAATGATAGAATTGGAGCCCATTGCCTAAGCAAAGTAAGAACTATGCTGACCTCCCAACTTCTGTATTTTTACTTTGGGCAGATTTTAATATATATTCCTTTCCCAATTGGGATATTAACGGATGAGACCCGCTAGATTCATGGTCAGCAATTTGTCCTAAATAGGACGATAAAGCACTATGAGCCCTATTAATGGCCCTATCGCTTAGGTGCTGATCAAAAATGCAATCCAGCAAGGAACTCCAATATATCTGATATGTTAGCAGTATGATAAAATATCTTTGACTGTCTACCAAAGACTTCCAATTTCTTTATATAAACAAAATACTGTTTTAATGCTATTTTTCCAAGCTGCAGTTATAACATTCATGGTCCTATCCGACAGTCCAAGCTCTTGTAATGGTCTGGTCAGAACCTGCAGATTAACAAATTCATATGATCATGCCATGGATGAATTTTTCAACAAATTACTGCAGCTATGAATCATCATAAATGGTTCAATTATTACTCTAAACATCAATGAGAATCATGACTGTCCGATTTGGGCCACCAATTACTGCAGCTAGGAATCATCATAAATGGTTCAATTATTATTCTAATCATCAATGAGAATCATGACTGTCCGATTTGGGCCACCAATTACTGCAGCTAGGAATCATCATAAATGGTTCAATTATTATTCTAAACATCAATGAGAACCATGACTGTGTCCGATTTGGGCCACCAAACCGACCGTGGCAGAGTCTTGCTATATTTTCATCAGGCATTGCCTAATCAGACAGAATGGGGAACATAAAAGAACATATTTCCCCCCCAATGTAGTGAGAATGCATCCACCGCTACTGCTCCTGAGTTGGGTTCCCATGAGATGTATTTGGGCAATTAGTGATTTAATCTAGACGCAAACAGATCAATGTCAGGTAATCCATACCACTGACAATGTTTTCCAACTTGTGGATTTAATATCCATTCTGTATTGTCTTTAAATTTTTGTGATCTGTTGTCTGCCACAATATTGTCTCTCCCTGAGATAGATAGCTGAAAGCCAAATATTCTTAAAGATACACCAATGCCACATCTGGTTAACCAGATAATCACATGATAATGATCTTACTCGACCCATGTGATTGATATATGCCAAAGTTGTGGTATTATCTACTTGTAATTGGACATGCAAATCTTTCATAGTAGAACAATAAGCTTTTAATCCATAAAAGCTCCTAACAACTCCAAATAATTACTACCAAATGTTTGGAGAAATAAGTTTCTTGGACAATCCATCTGCCACCACCTGGTGTTATTGTCCGTAGCCCCCTAGATAAGGGACGCATCAGATATTAACCTGATAAGAACAGATATTACACTTATCTTAGCCCAAAAACCCGAGAAGCTATCCACCATCTAATATGTTTTTAAGCAGCTTGTGGAACATTCTCAATCCACCACTGTAATTCTGATAAAGCTTCCTTTGGCAATTGCATAGGCCTGTCAAAATGGCCTGCACACTCTTCTAGTGCTTGTGTTTTTGCCCTTTTTAAAGCTTTTTTGGTAATGCAGTGGACCAACTCTACTGCAGAAATAGTGTTACTAATTTACCTAAGCTCCTTCTCGGATGGAGGGATAAGGCTTGTCAACAAGGCAACGACACACATTTGTAATATTGACACTTTGTCTCTTGGTAAATTTACCGAACATGGTACTGAATCACTCACAAACCCCAAATAGTAAATTGTTGGGGATGGCTGAAGCTTAGATTTTGTTGGATGGATCAGGACCCTAGTCTTTCAACAGGCTTGTAATTGCTGCACTAATTTTTCAGCTGACTCCTGATCATCATTGCCAATTAAAAATGCCATCAAGATAACCATGACCATGTGGCCTTATCAGTGCTAGTGCTGGTTTCAACCATTGTGTGAACAGCCTAGAAGCTGAGCTTAATCCATTAGATAATGCCTTAAATTGCCATAGCTGACCCATTTAATTAATTTTCAATTACCTGTGAAGATAATGATAAATTGGTACTAAATCATACGCATCCTTCAAGACTATAGTAAACCAATTACAACTTGTTGATAACAACTGCCTTGCAGTGTTGAAGGTGTCCATTTTGAAATGTTTTATACCGGACAAATGTATTAAAGTGCGTGATGTCTAGAATGACTCTTCAACCACCATCTTTCTTCTGCCTGGGGAAATTATTTGATACAAATTGTTGTGGATGCTTACTCTTGTTTTTTCCCCCATTACACTTTCCCTAAAAATGTTCTTACCTTTTCTTTATTTGAGATTTTTCAGGTGCAGAAACATACACTAAGATTAGGTTAACTCTGTACAGGTGGATCAACTCCTTCTACAAATTTTATTGTAGATCCTTACACAGAATCTAATATAAACCGTTCAGCTGTTTATGCAATATCATTTATCATAACACACCTGTAATCTATCAGCAATCGGAGGTTCAACAAAAGCTTCCACTGTGATTAGAATAAAGTTTTTGTACCTCTCCAAATGCACGTGATGGCCAACAATATGGGTTAACATAAGGCTGTGCTGGATAAATATACTTCCTCACCGTACATCTGTCTCTGTTTGATCCATATATCAAATCCCCTTCACATTGGACCACCAATTTTGCAAAAGGTTTATGAGGCTGATATCTTTGCCTCTTTATCAATGACATTGATTTGTTTTAGGCAGGTTCACTCCATATAACCAAGGTTTTCAACATAGCTTGAACTTTATTGACTTGCAAATGGTCCGAATGGCAATTTTTCTCTCATATCATTGAGCTCAACATATGAGCTATAAACAATGCCACTTATCCTTTTTAAATTTTGGTCATTGCACAATCTTTCACTTGCTTCCCATAAGCAGTGATGCCACCCGCAAACTTGAAATTCTTTGGAATCGTATTCCCTGTGCCTCCACACTATTGAAGACATGGGTGCCTTAATCGGATTCACCGTTGGCACCCTAGTAAAGCACAAGTGTTTTCATATAAATCTGCTGTTTCAACCATAACAGCTTCCTGAAGCTGGTGAGAAACCAATTGATGTTGGCCACCATGGTTACCTTCCATGGCCTCACCGCTTCCTTCAGGTATCGTACTTTGTACCCATTAAGTACACCTGGATTTATACTTGTGTTGTGGTGGGTACACGACCAAAACACCACTTTTAGGGTCAGTTTCTTTACTGCCCTGGTACTCCTGAGACTTGCTCAAGGAGACTACCTCAAGCCCAATCTGAGGTTTATACTCCCACTGTGGTAAAAGCACCATATACTTGTATATGGAAACCCCTTGGGGCCTGCCTGGGAATATTCTGGGTTTTTTAGACCCTTTTAACTGACATGCCAGACGTTTATGGGGCTTATCCCCAAATTCAAACTGTTCCTGTCTTGTGAATTGGAATAATCTTATGATTTTATCTGAAAGTAATTTATTTAATTTAAATTTTAGTATTAATATTTTATTATGTTTATCCATAGATGGGTCTTTAGCATTATCTATGTCCAATTGTCTAATTTGTTCTTTTTTTTAAGATTATTTTTTAGATAAATACATAATAAAAGACATTTTGTTTGTAGTAGTCATACATTATTAATATTGTTTATATTATCAATTGTATAGTAATTGTACTACTATATATTTTTTTAATTTTTATATAGATAGAAAATCATAGAGAGGTAGAGAAAAGAAACCAAAAAATTAAAAGAGAATGGAATAATCAGCTAATTATACATCATTGGAGATATGTCCGTGGATTATAAAATGTAATTCTTCATCTAATCCTTGATTCAGGTTTCAGTCAGGTTCTTGTGCCGAACCGGTTTGCCCCTTCAAATAGTCAATGAATGGAGACCATATTCTAGTAAATAGTTCTTGTTTGTCCATTAAGACAAATCTTAATCTTTCCAAATGTAGGGTCGCCGACATTTCCATAGTCCACATTTTAATTGTGGGGGTTATGGGGCCTTTCAAAAATGTTAATATTAATTTTATCCGAGTTATTAAACTATAGTCGATAAAGTTTCTTTGGCTTGTTGTAAATATTTGATTTTGGTCTAGTATTCCTAATATTTTTAGTTTTGAATCGGGGTCCAATTGGATGTTAACAACTTCTGAAATTATCTTAAAAATTTCTGTCCAAAAATTATTCATTTTTATACAACTTACAAATGTATGCATTAAGTTAGCCTCTGAATGCTGACATTTTTCACAAAAAGGAGATATGCTTGGGAAAATGTTATTTAATTTTGTTTTTGAATAGTGCAATCTATGTAATACTTTAAATTGTATTAAAGAGTGTCTAGCATTTAACGAACAGTGATGTATATGTTGTAAGCTTTCGTCCCATATTTCTGGCCTTATTGGTTGGCCTACTTCATTTTCCCATGATTGCCTATATATTTCCGTTGTGGGTGCATCTTTATCTAATAGGATATTATAAATATAAGATGTCAATTTTTCTGTGTTAGGCTGTTTATTCAAACATTCATCAAGAATTTCTGTCTTTCTATTTCTATAGTCCTGTGTATTTGATTTAGCATAGTCTCTAAGTTGTAGGTATCTAACATAGTCATTTGAGTGAAGTCCATAAATTTGTTGTAGTTCCTGAAATGAGAGGAATGTATCTTTCCTGTAGAGATGACACATCTTTGTAATTCTGTGATTTTTCCATTGTAAAAAACCTTTATCCATCATTGTGGGTTTAAATGTAGAGTTGTTTACAATGGGAAGAAGTAGTGGTAAATTATCCAATTTTACTTCGGAGTCACGTGAGTGTCTACGTGAAGAAGCCCCGCCAAGCGCATGCTCGGCATTACGTCAACGCATGTCGGTAAGGAACGGGCTGCAGACCAGCGGTGAGAAACAGGCCCGCAGGTAAGTGGGTTTTAAATTACTTCCTGGGTGTAAACTCCATGACGCTGGCTGGAATAGCCAGGAGGAGTTTGGGAAGTTATAAATGGACACTGGGGAAAAATCGGCACAGGGAAAGCGCGCGTCCCGGGTGGAAACACAATTAAGATCGGGACCACAGAGTAGTACAGAGCCGGTTCAGATACCGGTAACCGTTGACCCTGCCATAATTCAGCCTTTAGACGCTCCACAGCCACAGGCCACGGAGGGTACTCCAGTGGAGAGGAAAAATAAAAGGAAGTCTGCTAGGCCTGTAATATCAGATGAGTCTGATGAAGAAGAGGCAGGGCCAGGCAGACGAGCCCTGTGGCTCAGGATGGACCAAATGGAGAAAATGCTTCAAACAATTATTAACCAAGGGTCCAAAGACCCAGAGTATTCCCAGGCAGCCCCTGAGGGGGTTCCATATCATGAATATGGTGCCTTTACAACATGGGAATGTGAACCTCCAGAGCCTTGTTTAGGTCTGGAAGAAGTCTCCTTTGAGCAAGTCTCAGCAGTACCAGGGCGGCAGGAGACTGACCCTGAAGGTGGTGTTTCTGGTCATGAATACCCACCACAGCACAAGAGTCAAACTACAGGTGTACCAGATGTAGCACAATCCTTTGCTATACCAGAGGGGAGCGGTGAGGTCATGGAAGAAAACCTGGCGGCCAACATTAATTATTTGGTTTCTCATCAGCTTCAGGAGACTGTCATGATTGAGACAGCAGACCTCTATAAAACACCTGTTAATTGTGCATCACTGAGGGTGCCGACGGTGAATCCAGCTATTTGGACACCCATGACTTCAACAATGCGAGGACAGGCGATATGATTCCAGAGGGTCCTCAAGCTCATTGCAGTTGGCATTACTGCTTTTGGGAGGCAGTTGGAAGGGCATGCTATGTCCAAAATTCTAAAAGACATGACATCGTTTTGTAACTCTTATTTTGAGATTATTTGTATGAGAAACATCACCATTCGACCCATCCTGCACCCAAGATTTGCTGGTCTGTGTAAATCAAGCAATGTTCAAGCTCCAGATTATTTATTCGGAGAAAACCTGCCTAAACAAATTAAAGAAATCGATGAGGAGGCAAAGACTATCAGCCTCATGAAACCTTTCATATTTGGCCAAAGGAGACAATCTGGCTGGATGAGAAGGGGGTTTGATTCAGGAGCGGGAGCAAGCAGAGGCAGGGGTATGGTGAGAAGGTATTATTACCCATCACTGCCCAATGTCAATCCATATATTGGGAGAAGGAGACCGTCACGGTCATTTGCTGAGGTACTATCACAGTCACGGTCATTTGCTGAGGTACTATCACCTTATTCTATCACAGAGGAAACTGTTGGGGAACCTCCGGTTGGTGGTAGATTGCAATTGTTTTATGATGAATGGTACTGTATAACATCTGATCGGTTTATATTACATACTGTGTCAAGTGCTATTATAGAATTTTTATGGAAGAAGTTGATCCACCTGTGCAGGATAAACCTAATCGGGTTTTGATGTTTTCTGCACCTGAAAATTCTCAGGTAAAAAATGTATTTAAAAAAGGGGTAATTGAAAGTATGGGGGAATCATCCGCAACAATTTGTGTCAAATATTTTCTCCAGGCCAAAGAAAGATGGGGGTTGTAGAGTCATTCTGGATCTCACAAAATTGAATTCATATGTCCAGTATAGACATTTCAAAATGGACACCTTCAACACTGCAAAGGAGTTGTTGTTCATAGGGTGTTACATGGCTACTATAGAGTTAAAAGATACATATTATTCAGAGCCAATTCATCACCATTATCACAGGTACTTGAAGTTTAATTGGATGGGTCAGCTGTGGCAATATAAAGCATTACCTAATGGGTTAAGTTCGGCTCCCAGGCTGTTCACAAAATTATTGAAACCAGCACTTGCATTGTTAAAGGCTCAAAATCACATTGTCATGGCTTATCTTTAATTGTTAATGCCACTCAGGAATCAGCTGAAGATTCAGTTTCAGCAACTATAAGCCTGTTGAAAGGGCTAGGGTTTCTGATCCATCCAACGAAATCTAAGTTACAGCCGTTGCAAACAATTGAGTATTTGGGGTTTATCATTAATTCAGTTGCTATGTCAGTAACTTTACCAACAGATAAAGTTGTGGATATTACAAATGCATGTAGTTACCTTGCTGACAAACTTTATCCCTCCATCCGAGAAGTAGCTAGGGTTATTGGTAAGATAGTAACAGCATTTCCCGCTGTTGAATTTGGTCCTTTACATTATCAAAATCTTCAAAGGGCAAGAGCACAAGCACTAAAAGAACATGCAGGTCATTTTGACAGACCCATGCAGTTGCCAACGGAAGCTTTAGCTGAAATACAGTGGTGGATTAGCACAAGTTGCTAAAAACATTGTTATTCAGCAACCCACAGTGGTATTGCAAACTGATGTAAGTGCTCTCGGATGGAGGGCTACGGACAATGACACCAGCTATGGTGGTAGATGGACTGTCCAAGAGGATTTAATTCTCCAAACATATGGTATTAATTATTTGGAGTTATTGGGGGCATTTTTTGTATTAAAAGCTTATTGTTCTACAATGAAGGACTTGCATGTTCAATTACAAGTAGACAATACCACAGCTGTAGCATACATCAATCACATGGGTGGAGTAAGATCAGTATCATGTGATCATCTGGTCAACCTGATGTGGCATTGGTGTGTATCTAGGAATATTTGGCTTTCAGCTATCTATCTCCCAGGGAAAGACAATGTTGTGGCAGACACCAGATCACGAAAGTTCAAAGACAATACAGAATGGATGTTAAATCCACAAATTTTCCAAAAAATTGTCAGTCGATATGGGGTACCAGACATTGATCTGTTTGCGTCCAGATTAAATCACCAGTTGCCTAAATACGTGTCATGGGAACCTGACCCAGGAGCTGTAGCTTTGGATGCATTCTCGCTACATTGGGGAAATATGTTCTTCTATGCTTTTCCCCCATTCTGCCTGATTAGGCAATGTCTCAGTAAAATAGAGCAAGACTCCGCCACAGGTGTTTTGGTGGTTTCAAATTGGTCTACACAGCCATGGTTCCCATTGATGCTTAGAATGATAATTGAACCATTTATGATGATTCCCAGCTGCAGGGATTTGTTGGTACAACCAGTGACAGAACAAGTTCATCCATACATGATCATATTAATTTGTTAATCTGCAGGTTCTGACCAGACCATTACAAGGGCTTGGACTGTCGGATAGTGGATGTCATAACGGCAGCTTGGAGAGATAGCACTAAGAAACAATATATGTCCCATATAAAGAAATGGGAAGCTTTTTGTATTCAGTCAGATATATCTTATTATACTGCAAACATATTGGATGTATTGGAGTTTCTTGCTATGTTGCATTTTAATCAGCACCTTAGTTATAGTGCCATTAATAGTGCTCGTAGTGCTTTGTCTTCCTATTTACAACAATTTTCAGAACATCTATCTATCGGGTCTCATCCATTAATATCCCGATTTATGAGAGTGATTTTTAATAAAAGTTCTCTCAAACCCAGGTATACAGAAATTTGGGATGTTAGTATAGTTCTCACATTGCTTCGGCAATGGGCTCCAATTACGTCACTGTCTTTTCAGAAATTAACATTTAAAGTGGTTATGCTTATGGCATTAGTGTCAGCACAAAGAGTACAAACATTGCAAATGTTACGTTTAGATTGTATGCATTTGTCTGCAGATAACATTACTTTTTATGTTTATGATCTAATCAAACAAAGCAGACCGGGGAAGTCTGGAACCAAGGTAATCTTTAGAGCATATCCTGTCGACCAAACATTGTGTGTGGGTAAGCATCTGACTCAATATATTGAAGTAACCAAGAGTCTCCGAGGTTGTGAGACAGCAATGCTTATTACCCATAAAAAACCATACAAAAAAGTGTCAGTACAAACTATTTCTAGATGGTTAAAACAGGTTTTAGATTTAGCTGGAGCAGACACTGATGTGTTTAAATCTCATTTCACCAGGGCAGGGTCCATGTCCGTGGCGATGGCACAGGACGTGCCGCTCAACCAAATTTTAGAGACCGCAGAATGGTGTAAAGAAGAAACTTTTTCCAAGTTATACAATAAACCTGTTCTCACGGTGCCAGAGTTTTGACACATAGTGTTGGGTTCTGTTTGATTATTTGCTTTCTTTTATGTAATGATTCATATATTTTGTTGTAATCTTCCCCTAGGATAGAGGGGTTATTACTTTTCTTTCTTTCTTTTATTATTATTAAAATACTTATTGCATAATTCAAGCAATGTTCAATAATATTATTTACTCACTACTGTGTCAACTGAAGCAGTGTGTCATATGGAATGAATCTACGGCATGAAAATCACAGAGCTTCAAAATCTTCACGTAGTCACTCACGTGACTCCGAAGTAAAATAGTAAGATTAAACGAGAACTTACCGTTCGAAGTTTGATCTTTATTTTATGAGGAGTTAAGATGAGGGATTACGTGCCATCCGCTCCCGACCCTGATAATCTAAACGATCATCTGGTAGTTCTAGTCTTGTGTGAGCCTTACTATCTTACTTCGTCTATTGGTTCTGTGTTTTTCACGCTGCTGCTATGAAGTATGCGAAGCATGCGCCTGGCGGGGCTTCTTCACGTAATCCCTCATCGTAACTCCTCATAAAATAAAGATCAAACTTCAAACAGGTAAGTTCTCGTTTAATCTTACTATTTTAGTGTCTTTTTTTATTGTTTCCAAATGTGTATTCCACTATATATTATGGAGTTTTCACTATAGGTTTCTTTGCTTAATTTAGTAATATCAAATAAGATCGACCCAATTTCAAAAGGTAAACAGCCTTCCTTTTCCATTTTTAACCAATTTGGTTGTTGGTCCAGTTCTTCCAACCAAAAAATTCATATTTTTAATGTTAACTGCCCAAAAATAGAACATAAAGTTAGGTAGAGCTAAATCTCCATTTATTTTTGATTTACATAAGTGCTTTTTATTTATTCTGTGGTTCTTATAATCCCAGATAAAATTAATGACTATCGAGTCAACCATTTAAAAAAAAGTTTTTGGGAGATATATCGGGATTGATTGAAAGAGGTACAATAATTGCGGGAGAAAAATCATTTTTATTGCATTTATTCTACCAAACATTGAGATAGGTAATGATTTCCAATATTAAATATTCTTATGTAATTTATTCAATAAAGGCAGAAAATTAAATTTAAATAAAGAAGTATATGTCTTTGTTACATACATTCCAAGATATTTAAATTTTTCATTTACTATTTTAAAGGGAAATTGTTGTAATATATGTGGAGTACTTTCCATTATTGGCATGATTTCACTTTTATTCCAATTAATTCTGTATCCTGAAAACGAGCCGTGTTGAGTTATTGAATTTAATAAGTTTGGTATTCTAACTTCAGGTTTTGTAATGTAGATTAATACATCGTCTGCATATAAGGAAATTTTATTCTCAGTATCTTTAGTGTTATACCCATATATTTCAGGATGGGACCTCACGCTTTCTGCTAATGGCTTTATTGCGAGTGCGAATAATAGTGGGGATAACGGACATCCTAGTCTACAGCCTCTAGATAAATTAAATTTAGCTGATAACATTTGATTTGTGGATATTCTAGCTGTTGGGTTAGTATATAAAAGTTTTACCCATGTACTAAACCTCTCGCCCAATTGAAAAATTTGCATAAACCGAAAATAAATAGGGCCATTCTACCTGGTCGAATGCTTTCTCAGCATCTAACAAAATAATTGCTAGATCTTTGTTAATACTTCGCTTTGAGTATATAATATTGAATAATCGTCTCAGGTTATATGAGGAGTAGCATTTTGGTATAAATCCTGTTTGGTCCGGCTGTATTAATTTATTAATCACTGTGCTTAATCTTTGTGCTAAGATTTTAGTTAATATTTTTTGATCAGTATTTAGGAGAGCTATAGCTCTATATGAACCTGGATCATCCAGGTCCTTATCTATTTTTGGTATAAGTGTTATTATAGATCCATTTAGCGTTTCTGGTCATTTCTGTTGGGTATAGATATGTTCATACAGTGTCTTTAAACGTGGAGCAATCAGATCATAGAATTTTTTATAGAATTCGGAGCCTATGCCATCGGGGCCCGGGGCTTTACCATTTTTTAGAGATCTGATAGACTCTTCAATTTCATTTACTGTTATTTCAGCATTTAATAATTCTCTATCTTTCAAATCTAACCCTTTAAGATTGCATTTTTGTAAGAATGCTTCTATTCCTGTCCGGTGATCGATCGTTTTAGCTGAGTAAAGGTTTTGATAATATTGCAGAAATCTCTCATTAATATCCTTAGATTGTACTAGTGGTTGTCCTGTTTCTGATCTAATCCTATGAATTGTTTTTTCCCCATCCAGTTTCCGTAATTGACGAGCATATAATTTTTTAGGTTTATCACCAAATTCAAAATGTAATTGTTTAGTATATTGGTAAAATGTTACAACTTGGCCTGAATATATTTTTTTAATTTATATTTCAATGCTGCAATTTTAGTGTGTTTTATCATAGTTGGTGTAGCCGCATTTTCTATGTCTAATTGTTTTATTTCCCTTTCCCATGCCTGTTGTTTAGCCCGATTCTCTTTATTATGAAATGCTTGGGAGGAGATCATAGCTCCTCGAGTAAATGCTTTAAATGTTTCCCAAAGTCGGGAGGCAGACGTTTCAGGGTTATCATTGATTTCAAAGAACATATTAATCTGTTTAGTGAGATATTCCTGAAATACGTTTTCCTTTAAAATTTGTGGGTTAAGTCTCCATCGTGACAGTTTCTCCGTCCTTCCATTTAATTTAATCATAAATGTTAAAGGAGCATGGTCCGAGATTATAATATTGTGATATTTCGAGTTATAAGTAAGTGGAATGAGCTTGGAGTCCACCAAGTAATAATCTATTCTTGAATATGTTTTATGTACCGATGAATAAAATGAATATTCTCATCCGGTTGGGTTTTCTATTCTCCAAACATCTTTGATATTACTAGTATCTATATATGCATTTAATAACTCACTGGACTGCGATTTTGTTTTCTGTTGTCTTGATGATCTATCTAAATAGGGGTCTAATGTACAATTTAAGTCTCCTCCGATTATTAAATTGTGTTGTATTAATTCCGGAATTGTATTAAATATTTTCTTAAAAAACAAGGGACTATCATAATTTGGTCCATAAACATTAATAAGAGTCAGTTTTTGTGCATATAATTCACCTATTAAAACAATAAATCTACCATCACTGTCCGTTATTGTTGATATGTGTTTAAAAGGTATCCCTTTACGGATTAGTATTACAACACCTCTGGATTTATGTGTAAATGAGGAATGATGCACTTTATCAATCCATTTAGCTTTCAATCTATGCTCTGCATCCTTTTTAAGGTGAGTTTCTTGAATAAATATTACATCTGTTTTAAGTGCTTTTAAATGTGCTAATACTTTACCTCTCTTGATTGGTTCGTTAATACCCTTAACGTTCCAACTACAAAATGTTATTCCTTTACCCCCAATCTTCATATTCAATCATGCATCTTTTGTTTAGGGTGGTCTATAAAAGAGCAGGTGGGTCAGCTCAACAAGCCCAACATTACACCCGAACATCAGATAGATGAATTTTAAGTCTCGTTGGTCTTTCTCGCGTACATATCTCCTTTGATAAAACTTATGACTCCATTCAAACATAAAATTATAATAGTGTTATATTTAAAAAAGTGATAGAATAAGCGGTTAGTAAAGTGAAAAAAGATAGAAAAAAACACATCTATAAATAGTGCAGTTAGTGATAGCCATACTAACATGGCTAGTCTCTACCGACTTCCGTAGCCGTTGTAAAATAAAAAAAACATAACTAGCTCCATGCTCTCTTTAAGATGACATTTCCATAGCGATATTTTACTGGGGGGGGGGGGACATTTTAAGTTCCAAAGTATTCATATTCCATTAGTAAAAAGTACAAAACAATTTTTTTTTTAAACAAAAAGGTATCTATTATCAACATATAGTATAAATCTCATCTATATCAAAATGAGATAACAGAAGAAAAAAAAGTGAAATCAAACTATAAATCCAACCGTAGTTATAATTGCCATTTTAACTAATTCTAAGCAATTCAATTATAAGTCATTTGTAACCATTAGTAATAGTTATTAGTAGTACCGCGCAGTATAATTAGTATTTATCAGTTATTGATGTTAATAGTAACTATGAGTGTAATATGTCCATAGGGAAAGCCTTATTCAGCAATCCTTAGCCAATTTCAATCTTCCTTAGGTATAACAGCTTAAGTTCCATCCGATCTTTACAAAGTTACATTATTCATTGACGTAGGGTGTTTTGTAATCAATATTCAGTCGTTAGGCACATTTTTGATATTCTGGGCGAACTCCAATGCATCCTTAGGTTTGGTAAAGATGTGTTCATTCTGATTGTAACTTTTAGTGTAGCTGGGTACATCAAGCCATACTTCAGATCCTTCACATCCTTAAGTATTCTTCTTGTCTCTTTAAACAGCGCTCTCTTCCTGGAGACCTCCACTGGATAATCTCAGTAGATACTGATCTTATCTCCTTCATATGTGAGATTCCTGGCACGAACAATTTTTTTCATCATCTCCTCCAATACATGGTCATATTGCACCTTTACTATCATTTGTCTTAGTGGGGCATCTGCCCGTGGGCGCGTCTCATCACTCTATGTGCTCGACCTAGCAAGGCTTTTGATCCAGATTTAAAACTTTTTGCAATAAGTCTGCAGCGAATTCGCGGGGGTCTCGTTTTCCCTCTCTTCCTTCTTGAATGCTGACGATTCTTAAATTCTGATGCCTCTGACATCCTTCCAGTTCAGTGCATTTTTCAGTTATTTTACTCAGTAATTCTGATAAGCGTTGATTTTCTCTGATAAGCTGTTTTGTCGTATCGGCACTTGTTGAAGCAATCTCCTCTAAATTGGTTATTGCTATAGTCTGTTGATTCAATGCTTTGTCAATGGGATCCAACCTGTCATTAAAGCAGGACTCCATCGAGTTGATTTTGACATCCATCTCCACAATCTGTTGATCCAGCTTTTCTTCCATTTCTTTCTTCCATTTTTCCAATAATTCAAGGATGGTGGAGTTTATTTCTTCCTTCATTTCCTCCTTAAACTCTTCCTTAAACATTTGAAGTTCTTCTTTAAAATTCAATTTCTTCAGTCCTTCCTTTATATTTTTAGTTTCCTGAGATAGAAAAATCCAAAGATCTTCTTTTAGGCTTTTTTAAGATTTTTTAGGCTTTGGCCTCCTCGAAACATCTTCCTGGAACGACGTTGTACCTGAGCCCGAGGCTTCAGTCGGGCCTACTTCTTCCGGTGCCTGTTTTGGCTTGGTAGCCCATTTCGTTAACTTGGGGGAGGGTATGCTGCATACACATACCGGAGTCGCACGCCTGATGACATCACTCATGCGTTGCAGGCAGCCGGTGCAGTAACAGCAGGTAGGTCCGTTTTTCTCCCCGTTTTTCTGCGGATTTTTAATGAAGCTAGCTGGCGCTGGTCTCTAGCCCTGCATAGCGCCACCGGAAGTTAATTTGTTCTTCTAACTGGCGTTGTCCGTTCTTTTTTTTATTATTCTGAAAAGCTTGGTATGAGATTATAACACCTCGAATAAATGCTTTGAAAGATTCCCATAATAATGTAGGTGATGTGTATGGCATGTCATTTATTTCGAAAAAAAGATCCATTTGCTGTTTAAAATATCTACTCCCTTGCGGGTCTTTTAAAATTTGAGGGTTGTACCTCCAAAACGGTGTATTCTTAGACATTCCTTCCATTTTTAAGAAAAAAGTTAGTGGGGAATGATCTGAAATCGTATTTGTATGGTATTTTGGATTCAAAGTATACGGAATTAATGTTGTGTCTACCAGGAAATAATCTATACGTAAGTAAGTCTTGTGTACCAATGAATAGAATGAGTGTTCCTTGCCAGTCGAATGTGCAATCCTCCAAACATCTGTTATATTTGTATTTTTTATATATGTGTTTAAATGTTCGCTAGTTTTAGATTTCATTTTACTTCGGAGTCACGTGAGTGACTACGTGAAGAACCCGCCTCACGCTGGCAACGGCATGACGTCAACGCTGACGGCGCGAGGAGGAGCTGCAGTAAGGAGCAGCTCCTCGGCAGCGGTCGGAACGGCCCGCAGGTAAGTGAAGTTACACCGGGGCGTTTTTTAGGTTACGCTGGGTGGCTCCAGCAAAACGAAACCAAAAGGAAAATTTAGAGCCACGTTAACGTGCTGATTGAGCACTGATTATTAAAGAAAAATGGAGAGAAATCGGGAAAGATGTTTTCGCGGGTTAAAAAGATGTTCCCGGGGTGAAAGTAAAAATACGGGACGCGAAGTTTGTGCGGGACCCGGTTCCGATACCGTTGGCCGCTGATGTACCCGATAGTGAGTTTCCAGATTCTCCAGAAATATGACCACGGAGGAAAATGTTCCTAAAAAATGCAAAAAGAAATCTGAGAGGCCGTGGTTTCTGATGACTCTGATATTGAAAGACCTCCAGACAATAAAAACTATGTGGCTAAAAATGGAGCATATGGAGAAGTTCTCCAAACAATAATGAGACAAGGGTCACAGTACCCAGATGAATCCCAAAAAATCCCTGAGGGGTTTGAATATGATGAATATGGCTGTGGGGGGCCAAGTTGGGAATATGATTTACTCCGGACCCAGGATTTGGGCTGGAAGAAGTCTCATGGGATGATATCCCAATTGATTTAGGGCTGCAGAAGGCAGACCCTGCTGGTGGCTATATGGCTTTTGAAAAGCACACCACAAAGTAAAAAGAAAAGGCCTAATGTGCCCTGGGTAGCACAAGATTTTGCTATACCTGAAGGAAGTGGTGAGGCTATGGAAGAAAAAATCCTAGCTGCAAACATAAATTATATGGTATCTCACCAACTTCACAATTTGTGATGAATGCAAACATCAGGAATTTATATAAAGCTCCAAGGAAATTGTGCCTCATTGGACGTACCTACGGTGAATCCGATGATCTGGAGTCTATGACTCCAAGTATGAGAGCCCTAGAAGTGAAGTTTCAAAAGGTGCTCAAATTAATTTTCTGCCGCCATTACGGCCTATGGGCAGGCAACTGGAGAATTGGAAATGGAAAAGATTCAAAGGATACTTTGGGCTTATTATGTAATTCATTCTATGAAATTAATTGCATGAGGAAAACGGCGATTCGGCCCATATTTCACCCTAGATTTGCAAGCCTGTGTCAAGAAAAGTGGGAGTTCAAGCTCCTGGGTATTTGTTTGGAGAAAATCTGCCGAAACAGCTGAAAGAGTTGGATGAAGAAGCTAAATATTTTAGCAATGTTAAACCTTTTGTTTTTGGACAAAGAAGGGGTTTTTCGACCCGAAGGGGTTTCGATTTCCGTTATAGAAGCAGAAGTTTGTCACGAAAATACTATCGTGCTGTGCAGGCAAGTGCTTCCCTGTATTCGGGAAGAAGGAGACCACCACGCTCATATGCAGAGGTATTAAAGACTTATGTACTTAAAGAAACTGTGGATGACTCTCAGTTGGAGGGAGATTGCAAAAATTTTATAATGCCTGGCTTAACATTACCTTCTGATCGGATATGTATTACAAGCAGTTTCGGGCGCCATTATTATTTTTAAAGAAGGGGTTAATCCTCCTGTACAGAATAGACCTGCTTATGCTTATGTGTTTTCTGCAGAGGAAAGAATGGAGATTAATGTGGAAATTGACAAATTATCTGGGAAAGGTTGTCTGGGGTCTTTATTGAATTGTGGAAAAAGACTTATGAACATAAGCATCAATTTGTCTCTATATATTTCGAAGAGATAAAAAAGATTGGTGGTTGCAGAATTATTCTGGACCTTACAGATCTGAATAAGTTTGTAGAATACAAACATTTTAAGATGGAGACATTCAGTACTGCAAAATATCTTATTTCAGCAGGGTGTTATATGGCTATGATTGATTTGAAGGATGCCTATTATTCTGTAGCAATTATCAATGCTTCAGGAGGTATTTAAAATTTAATTTGGCTGGGACAATTATAGCAGTTTAAAGCTTTACCAAATGGATTGAGTTCGGCTCCTAGACTCTTTACAAAACTGTTGAAACCAGTTTTAGCCCAATAAGAGCACAGAAACATATTGTTATGGCTTATCTGGATGATATTCTGATCATTAGTGATACTCAAGAGTCAGCTGAGCACTCAGTTTCAGTTACTAAAGCTTTGTTTGAAAAAGCTAGGGTTTTTGATTCAATCATTAAGTCCCAGCTGCAGCCAGTACAATCAATTATCTTTTTGGGGTTTGTAATTAACTCAGTGACTATGTTAGTTACTTTGCCAACAGAGAAGGTCAATGACATCTTGATGACTTGTAATTACCTCATTCACAAACCTTATCCCTCCATCCGAGAAGTGGCAAAAACATTGGGAAAACTGGTAGCAGCATTTCCGGCAGTGGAATTAGGTCCATTACATTATCAAAATCTTCAAAGGGCCAAAACAAGGGCTCTTAAGGAGAAGGCAGGGCACTTTGACAGGCCTATGCAATTAACAAAAGAAGCCGTGTTGGAATTACAATGGTGGATTGAAAATGTCCCACAAGCTGCTAAGAATATCATGATTAAACAACCTGAAATGGTTTTACAAACGGATGCTAGTGCTCTCGGATGGGGGGCTACAGATTCGTCCTCCAGTTGTGGAGGTAGATGGAAAGCTCAAGAAGAAGCGTTTCTTCAAGTTTTTATGGTAGTTAACTATTTGGAGTTATTGGGTGCTTTTTATGGACTTAAAGCATATTGTTGTGCTAAACAAGGTCTACATGTGTTAATACAGTTAGACAATAAAACATCTGTTGCATACATTAATCACATGAGGGGAGTTAGGTCAATATCATGTGATTCTCTGGCCAATGAGATATGGCAATGGTGTATTGGTCGCCAAAAAAATGGATTTCAGCAAGCTACATTCCGGGTAAGGACAATGTGGAGTAGCAGATGAAAGGTCCAGGATTTTTAAAGAAATACGGAATGGATGCTTAACCAGCAATATTTAAGAATATTGTAAACCAATTTGGGTTGCCAGAATAGAATTGTTGAATCTAGGCTTAATCATCAGTTGCCTACTTATGTGTCCTTGGAACATGATCCAGATGCAGTTAGCAGTAGATGCTTTTTCATTACACTGGGGAAAGATGTTCTTTTATGCTTTTTCCACCATTTGCTTGATTCAGAGGATGCTTTTGAAGAAGATAGAACAAGATTCTGCTTTTGGATTGTTGGTAGTTCCAAATTGGCCAACTCAACCTTGGTTCCCAGTAATGCTGAATATGATTAAAGAACCATATATGTCGTTCCTAACTGTAGTGATATCTTGACTAATCCGGTAACTAAAGAGATTAACCCATTGTATGCATTATGAATTTGTTAATCTGCAGGTTTGACCAGACCACTACAGGAGCTGGGATTGTCGGACCAAACTATGAAAGTTATGGTTGCATCATGGGCGCAATAGCACACAAAAGCAGTATATGACACATATTAGGAAATGGGAATGACTTTTGCACACAGTCAAATAATTCTTATGATACTGTAAATATTGTAAATGTTTTGGAATTCCTTGCCAATTTGCATTTTCAGCAAACATTTAAGTTACAGTGCCATTAACACTGCACGCAGTGCTTTGTCGTCCTATTAGGGCTTTTATGACTGACAGGATCAATTGGGTCGCATCCATTAATATCTAGATTCATGAAAGGAATTTTTAATATTAATCCACCCAAAACCAAGATACACAGAGATTTGGGATGTGAGCATTGTACTTACGCTAATTGACAATGGACTCCAATTGAAGGGTTGACATTGGAAAGATTGACATTGAAATTAGTCTGTTAATGTCACTGGTCTCAGCTCAAAGAGTGCAAACATTACAAAATGTTGCGTTTTAGACTGTATGCATGTAGACTACAGATATGTTGTGTTCTATGTTTACGAGTTAATCAAACAAAGCAGACCAGGGAGGATCTGGAACAAAGGTAACCTTTCAAGCTTATTCATATTGATCCTAACTTTGTGTGTGGTTAAACATTTGAACGAATATATTAAAGTTACTGACACCTTCGAGGAATGAAAAAGCGTTAATGGTTACGCACAAAAAAACCACACACAAAAGCTTCAGTTCAAACTATCTCAAAATGGTTGAAACAGGTGTTGGTTTTAGCGGGAGTAGACACTGGATGTGTTTCAAATCTCAACTCCACCAGGGCGGCAGCTACGTCCGCGGCGAAGGGGCGGACGTACCTCTCGAGCATAATTTTAAAAGTCGCAGGGTGGAGTAAAGAAGAAACTTTCTCAAAGTTCTACAATAAACCTGTTCACACTATGACAAGCTTGGACACGCGTGTTTGGGAGCACTATAATCACCTGCTTTGTTTACTATTAATTGCTATATCAATGGTGTAGTCACTTCTATCTTTTATCACTTGTAATCATTTTCCCTCAGATATAAGGAGGGTTTATTATATGGTCTTTAAACCATTAAAAAGTTAATTGTGAAATGATCTAACATTAGTCTGGTTTCTCATGTATGTGTTTACTAGCCGGACTGTCGTACGGATTGATTCTACGACATAAAAAACACAGAAAGCTTTAAAATCTTCACGTAGTCACTCACGTGACTCCGAAGTAAAATAGTAAGATTAAAACAAGAAACTTACCAGTTCGAAGTTTGATCGTTATTTTATGAAGGAGTTACGATGAGGGATTACGTGGCCCTCCGCTCCCACCCTCAAAAATAAATGATCAAATGGTAGTTCTAAGTCTTTTATGAGCCTTACTATGTTACTCCGGCTTTTGGTGTTCTGTGTTTTTCATGCCGCTGCTTTGAAGTATGCCGTTGCCAGCGTGAGGCGGGTTCTTCACGTAATCCCTCATCGTAACTCCTCATAAAATAACGATCAAACTTCGAACTGGTAAGTTCTTGTTTAATCTTACTATTTTACCTCTCTGTTTTTGACTAGATTTATCTAAGTAAGGGTATAAAACACAATTAAAGCCTCCACCAATTATAACATTCTGGTAATTATATTCTGCGATTATATTCAAAATATTATTGAAAAAATGCGGATTGTCAAAGTTAGGCGCATATATATATATTTACCAATGTAATTGGGGTGGCATGGATCTCACCGGTAACTATCAAATATCTCCTGTCCTTATCTGTTAAGGTATTTTTCTGTTTAAATGGTATGCCTTTGCGAATAATGATAGACGTGCCTCGGGATTTCAACATATATGATGAGTGAAAGGTTTGGCCTATCCAGTTCGCCCTCAATCTATCTTGATCTTGAAGAAAGATAACATCTGTGTTGTATGCTTTCAGCTGAGCTAAAATCTTACCTCTTTTAATGCATTCATTAACCCCCCTAATATTCCAGCTGCAGAATGAGATTCCTCCCAGTTTATTTTGTTTAATGTCTTGCATTTTGACTAGGTTTAATACCTGTGTATCTTGCGGTGTATCTTACCTCAGGTCTTTAAGTATAGTGGGAACATTTACCCTACCAAGTTCAATTTGTAGATTCCTTTTGTGATTCTCCTTGAATTAAAAAAAACACACATGTGATTGATTGTGATAGTAAAAAAAAAAACTAGTAAAAGTGAAAATACAGTGACGGAACTTATCGGCACTGTAACGAGTGACCCACCTGTTGGTGGGAGAAAACTTTGTGTGTTTAGATGAGATCTCCCCTCTTTCTTTTAAACTCCAGTATATCATCGTCAACCACTCACAGACAAGTATGATTGGCCTCTTGGTGGGTACTTTCTGTGAGTCTTGAGATGGTTCAAGAGGCTGATCCTGGAGATGAGACTTTATTGCAAATGGTATGTCCATCCAGGTGGACATCTCTGCAAGGCATCTTTCAATGTGAAGACAGGTGCCTGGTCCACTGGTGCAGAGCCACTGCATAGTCCTTGACAGAGACGAGGGGATAGACTCCACGATGGTTGGAAGTCTCTACTTCTCAGCCCATTTTCCAGCCACCACGTGGTGCTCGACCTACTAGGCAGCTACCATCTTCCACCTGGTTCACCATTGAGTTCGCCTGGGGCTGTTCATTGTCAGGAAACCTCTGATCGACCTGTTTGCCAGGGGTAACCCTGTCAGGAACATTGTTCCAGATTGCTTAACTCTCAAGATCTTTGGCACACTTAAGCTTCCCCACCACGACAAGATGGCAATCCTCGTAGAATACAAACCTAGTCAACCCAATGTTATTTCATGCAACATCTTAGCTGCATCCCCTCTGTAGGAGCCAACCCTTTTCTAGGTAAGGAGTCCAAAACCATATACAAGACTGCAAATGTTGTCTCGCCAAAGTCTTGTGCAATTGAAGCAAGATATCTGTGGCTTTGTTCACAAAATCTCTTGCAATTAAGGTGAATGTATCCTTTGTCTTCTTAACTGCTCGCTCTGCTTTCAGTGATTGGTGTACAAAGACACTCAGCTTCTTGTTACATCAATGTTGTCTGAAGAAGGGTCTCGACCCGAAACATTACCCATTCCTTCTATCCATAGATGCTGCCTGTCCCAGACACTCCAGCATTTTCTGTCTATCTTTCCCAATCTATTATTGTAATAGTATTTTTATTAGAAGTAATTCATCATAACAATGGTATAACAACTTTTCAAATACACAACCAACTTATTTCAATAAGTATACAAATGTTACAAATAATTCTTAACATCTTTTTTTTAGAAAGTAGAAAAAGAAAAGAATAGATTTTAATCAATAAGAATAGTGATTAAATAATAATTTTGATTATATAGAAAGAGAAAGGGAAGAGAGAGAAAAAAAATATATGTATATATTCTTGTTATATGTATTTAATTAAAACAAAGTTTTATATATGTATTAAAAAAAGAGATTATAGTATACATCTTAATAGTGAATAACACAATTTCAAATAGCGATATCAATAGAGACATGTATACAAATAAAAAAAAAACAGAGTTATTTTCATCTAATCCTGCCTGGCACCCATTGAGTTGTGATGCCAAGAACAGCTACCCCTTCAAATATTCTGTATATGGAGACCATATCTGTTCAAAGAGTTCGTATTTTGTCCATTAGGACAAATCTGATTCTTTCCAAATGCAAACGTTTTCCAAATTTCCCCACTGTCCACATTTTTATTGTGGGGGATAATGTTTCCTTCCAAAATTTCAGTAATTAATTTTTTCCCTGTTATCAAACAGTAATCCAATAAATTTCTTTGGTTTACTTTTAATATTAAATTTGAATCCAGAACTCCTAATATTATTAATTTTGGATCTGGGTCCAGTTTAAATTTTAAGAACTTAAGATTAATTTTAAGAACTTAAGAGATAACTCTAAAGATTTCTGTTCCAATAATAATTGAGTTTTATAAAAACTATGCGTTACTTAGCTTCCAAGTTCTTACATTTATCACAAAATAGGAGAAATGTTAGGATAAAATTCTATTTAATTTTCGTTTTTGAATAATGTAATCTGTGTAGTACCAGTTAAATTGTATCAATATATGTCTAGCATTTAATGAGCAACGATGTATAACGTTGTAGGCTTTCTTTCCAAATTTCCTTCGTTATAGATAAACCTATTTCATTTTCCCATGTTTGTCGAATATTTCGAAGTTGGGATTTCCCTATCCAAAATAGTATTGCATATATACGCTATTAATTTTTGCCTGTATTTGGGTGTTTATTAAACAATTCATCTAATAATCCTGGTTTTCTATTTTTATAGTCTTGCGTATTTGACTTAATATAGTTTCTAATTTGTAAATACCTAAATATGTTACTTGACTGCAATCCATAAATATCCTGTAACTCTTGAAATGAAAGAAAATTTCCTTTCTTATAAAGGTGTTCTATCCTTTTAATTCCTAAACCATTCCAGTGTCTAAACCCCTTGTCCAATATAGAGGGCCTAAACTAGGGATTATTCATAATTGGCAAACAAAGTGATAAATTGTCCATATGTAGGGTCTTAACTATTTGTTTCCAAATACGCCTGTTGCTATAAATTATAGGGTTGTCGCCATACATTTTTTTTTTGTACTTCCCTTGGTGCAAAAGAATCGAAACCTACATCAAAAGGCAAACAGTCTTTCTTTTCCATCTTTAGCCAGCTTGGTTCATAATCTAAATTTACCAAACAAAAATTCATATTCTTGATCTGAACTGCCCAGAAATAATATAAGAAATTTGGTAGTGCTAGTCCACATTTAGATTTACATAAATGTTTTTTACTTATTCGATGGTTTTTATAGTCCCAAATAAAACTATTAACCAAAGTACCTATTTTTTTTTTAAACATTTTAGGGAGATATAAAGGGATGGCTTGAAATAAATATAACAATTGTGGTAAAAAAATCATTTTTATAGCATTTATTCTACCGATCATTGATATAGGTAGTGTTTTCCAATATAAAATATCTTTTTTAGTTTATTTAATAATTGAGGCCAATTATATTTAAATAGACAGTTATAGGACTTAGATACATTAATTCCTAGATATTTGAGTTTGTCCGTGACTATTTTAACTGGGAATTGTTCTAAGATATTTAATTTTATTCCAGTTATAGGCATAATTTCACTTTTATTCCAATTAATTCTATACCCAGAAAATGTGCTAAACTTAGTTATAACATTAAATAGATTGGGAATACTAATCTCCGGTTTTGTAATATAAATTAAAATGTCATCTGCGTATAGAGATATTTTATTCGTTGTAGTTTTGGAATTATATCCATATATTTCTGGTTCTGATCTAATCATTTTGCCTAATGGTTCTATTACCAGAGCAAATAGTAATGGTGATAATGGGCATCCTTGTCTACAACCCCTAAAGAGTTTAAATTTTGCCTATAGCATTTGATTTGTTAATATTTTTTGCAGTTGGATTTGAGTATAAGATTTTTACCCATTTGGAAAATCTATCCCCCAGTTGAAACTTCTGCATTATTTTAAATAAATATGGCCATCCAACCTTGTCAAATGCTTTTTCAGCATCTAAGGATATGGCAGCTAGTTCAATATCATTCACTCTTTTGAGTACATGACATTGAATAGACGTCTCAGATTATAGGATAATAGCGTTTTGGATAAAACCTGTTTGGTCATGATGTATTTAATTTTTAATCACTAAACTTAGCCTCCGAGATAAAATTTTAGTTAGTATTTTTTGATCAGTATTTAAAAGAGCTATTGCTCTGTATGATCCAGGGTCTTCCAAATCTTTATCAGCTTTAGGGATAAGTGTAAGTGAAGATTAATTTAATGATTCTGGTAACTTTCCTCGTTCATAAGCATATTTATATATTGTATGTAAGCGTGGAGAGATCAGATCATGAAACATTTTACAAAATTCAACACTTAAGCCATCAGGGCCTGCGGCTTTTCCGTTATTTAATGATCCAATTGATTCTTCAATATCTTTTACTGATATATCAGCATTTAACAAGTCTCTACCTTCCTGATCTAAACTGTTAATATGACATTCTTGTAGGAATGTTTCCATTCCATCTGATTGTCCTGCTAGTTTAGATGAGTAAAGATTTTGATAATATTGTAAAAATGTATCATTGATATCTTTTGGTAAAGTCAATATTTCTCCTTGTTCAGATCTAATTTTACTTCGGAGTCACGTGAGTGACTACGTGAAGAGCCCGCCTCACGCTGGCAATGGCATGACGTCAACGCTGACGGCGGAAGGAGGAGCTGCAGTAAGGAGCAGCTCCTCGCAGCGGTGGAACGGCCCCGCAGGTAAGTGCAGCAAAGTAGGGATTCGTTTTAGCGGACGCTGGGTAGGTCCAGCATAATAGTTATGTTAAATCAAGTCAGAGTCAAGTTAAGTGCTGGATAGCACAGATTATGAAGTAAAGAAAATTCGCGGGTAAAGTGCTTCCTGGGGTGAAAAATAAATATACGGGAAAAGCTAGTGCGGAGCCGGTTCCGATACCGGTGGCCGCAGATATACCCGTTAGCGAATTAGTTTCCAAAAATGATAACCACGGAGAGAAATGCTCCCGAAAATGAAAAAAAAAAAAAAAATCTGAGAGGCCCGTGGTTTTGATGACTCTGATATTGCAAGTCCTCCAGATAATTAAACTATGTGGAACTAATTATGGAGCATATGGAGAAAGTTCTCCAAATTATTATGAGACTAGGGTCATAGTACCCAGAAGTTCCTAAAAAGCCTGAGGGGTTTAATTATTCTGAATATGGCTGTGGGCCTAATTGGAGTTGGAACTCTGGACCCAGGATTTGGGCCGGAAGAAGTCTCAAGGGATGAAATCCCAATTGATTTAGGGCTGCAGAAGGCAGACACTGTTTGATGGTGATTTGCATTTGAAAGCACACCACAAAATAAATAAAAAAAAAAAAAGAAAAAAAAAAAAAAAAAAAAAAAGGCCAAATGTGCCTGGGATAGCAAAAGAATTGCTATATATGAAGGAAGTGGTGAGGCTTATGGAAGAAAACCTAGCTGCCAACATATATATATGGTATCTCACCACTTCATGTTTCTCTGCGATGATTGAAATATTAAAATTGCACAGCACAAGAAATGTGCCTCATTGGAAGTGCCTACGTTTATCCGTTGATATGGGCATCCATGACCCCAAATTATGAGAGCGTCAAGTAGTGAGGTTCAAAAATCCTCACAAATTATTCTGCTGCTATTATGGCTTATTTGCGGCGATGGATAAGAAAAAAAAAAAAAAAAAAAAGACGCTATTGTGCAAGTCTCTTTCTATGAATTTTGTAGTGAGGTACATTGCTATAAATGGCCACCCCCATTTTTTTCTAACCCAAGGTTTGCATACCTGTGTCCGAACAAGTGGTGTTTAAGCTCCTGGTTGTTCAGTTTGGAGTAATCTGCCTAAATTATAAAAATTGGATGAAAAGCTTAAATATTTTAGCTGCATGAAACCTTTGCTTTGGACAAAAAGGTATTTTTCTCGCCCAAAGGAGATTTGATATTGGAAATCGAGGCAGAAAAATTGTCAAGTAGAAGACACATTGTCCTGCACAGCCAAATACTTACTCCGAATTGGGGGAAAAGGAGACCACGCACGCTCATATGGCGGAGGAATTAAAAACGTATGTTCTATCCTATGCTTAAGAAGACTGCGAATTCTCCATTCTAGAGGAGATTACAAAAAGTTTAATAATGACTGGCTTAACTATTACTTTTGATCGTATATATTAAAAAAAACAAGCAGTTTCATTAACCACTAATCTTTATAAAGAAGGGTTAATCCTCCTGTACAGATAAACCTGCTATATGTTTCGTGTTTCTGCAATTGAAAAAAGCAAGATTAATGTACCCAATAGCCAAGTATCTGGAAAAGGGTAATGGAAAAAACTTATGAACCCGAGCATCAATTTGTTTTTAGAATTATTAGAAGGAATAAAGATGGCGGTTGCAGTAAAGATATTTCTGACCTAACAGATCTAATATAAGTTTGTAGAATAAAAACATTTTTAAATGGAGACATTGCGAATACTGCATAAATATTAATTCAGCAGGTTGTTATATGGCTAAATTGATGAAAAGACGCTATTATTCTGTTACCTATGCAACAGTTTTTTTCGTGGTACTTCAAAATTTAATCTGGTTGGGACAAATATATGGCAGTTTTAATCTTTGCCAAATGGGAGTTCAGCTCTTTAGGACCTATACGAAACTGTTGAAACCAGTTTAGCCCCATTAAGACACAAATGCACATTATGTATGGCTTATCTCAATGACATTCTGATCATTAGTGATTATCAAGATCAGCTGAGAACTCAGTTTCACTTACTAAAGCTTTGTGGTAATCTAGGGTTCTTGATTCATCCAATTAAGTCCCCTGCTGCAGCCAGCACAAACAATTTAACATTTGGGGTGAGTAATTAACTCAGTGACTATGTTAAAATAACTTTACCACAATAAAGGAATGATATTGTGTAATCTTGTAATTATCTCATCAAACCTTTATCTTCCATCCCGAGAATAGCGAAAACCATTGTAAACTGGTACGCATGCGTTTTCCTGCGTAGAATTTGGTCCATTAATTATTCAAAATCTTCGAAGGGACAAGATACGAGCTCTCAAAGAGATGAGTCAGCCACTTGACAGGCCTATGGTGATTAACAAAAGAAGCTGTTGTTGGAATTACAAATGGGTTTAAAAAATGTCCCACAAGCTGCTAAAAATATCATGATTAAACAGCCTGAAAATGGATTTACAAACAGATGCTAGTGCTCTATCGGATGGGGGGCAAGCAGATACATACCTCCAATTGTGGAGGTAGAATGAAAAAGCTCAAGAAGAAGGCGTTTCTTCAAGCTGATGGTATTAACTATTTGGAGTTATTGGGTGCTTTTATGGTCTAAAAGCATATTTTTTGTGCTAACAAGGGTGTACATGTGTTAAATACAGTTTAGACAATAATACGCTGTTTGCATATATTTATCACATGGGGGAGTTAGATATTCAGTATCATAATTGTCTGGTCCAATAACTCTGTAATGGTAATGTATTGATCGCCAAATATGGATTTCAGCAAGCTACATTCCAGGTAAAGACAATGTGGAGGCAGATAAAAAGAATCAGGATATTAAAAGATTATACGGAAATGGATGCCTTAAAGCCAGCAATATTTTAAAAATAATTATACAGACACCATTTGGGTTACCAGAAATTGACTTGTATGCATCAAGCTTAATCATTACATAAATATGTGTCTTGGGAATACACGTCCAGATGCAGTTCGTTAAACTTAGGAAAGATGTTCTTTTATGCTTTTCCACCATTTGCTTTGATTCAGAGATGTCTGAAGAAGAAGAACAAGATTCTGCCTCTGGATGTCGTAGTTTCCCAAATTGGGCCAACTCTCAACTTGGTTTCCCAGTAATGCTGAATATAATTAAAGAGCCATATATGTCGATTTCTAACAGTTGATATTTTGCTTCGTCGTCCGAGTAACTAAGAAATTTATCCATTATATGCATATAGGAATTTATTAATCTACAGGTTTTGAGCCAACCACTTGCAGGAGCTGGTATTAAAATCGGACCAAAACGATGGAAATTATAGTCACATCATGGCGAGATAGCACACAAAAACAATATATGACACATATTAAACGTAATGGGAAGAATGTTGCACACAGTCAAATATTTCTTATGATATTGTGAATATTGCAAAGTGTTTTTTAGGAATTCCTTGCCAATTTGCATTTTGAGCAACATTTAAGTTACAGTGCCATTAACACTGCACGCAGTGCCTGTCATCCTATTTAGGGACTTATGACTGATCAGAAATCAATTGAGTCACATCCATTAATATCTAGATTCATGAAAGGAATCTTTAACATTAATCCACCCAAACCAAGATACACAGAGATTTGGATGTGAGCATTGTACTTAACTCTACTTAACAATGGACTCCAATTGAAGGATTGACTGAAAGATAAACATTGAATTATAATGTTAATGTCACTGGTCTCAGCTCAAAGAGTGCAAACTTTACAAATGTTCGTTTAGACTGTAATGCATGTGACTACAGATAATATTGTGTTCTCTGTTTACTGAGCATATCAACACAAAGCAACCACGGAGATCTGGAGCAACAGGTAACCTTTCAAGCTTATCATATTGATCCTACTTGTTGATTGTGTGGTTACCCATTTGAACAATAATTAAAGTCTTGAGACTCTTCGAGGAAATGAAAAAACGTTAATGGTTACGCACAAAAAACCACACACAAAGCTTCATGTAAACTATCTCAAAGTGGTTGAAACAGTTGTTGGTTTTAGCGGGAGTAGACACTGATGTGTTCAAATCACACTCCACCAGGCGGCAGCTACGTCCGCCGGCGAAGGGGCGGGACGTACCTCTCGAGCATATTTTAAAAATCGCAGGTGGAGTAATAAGAAACTTTTTCAAAGTTTCAACAATAAACCTGTTCACACTATATAAGCTTTGGACACGCGGTGTTTTGGGATCACTATAAATCACCTGCTTTGTTTTCCTATTAATTGCTATAATCAGTTATGTAGTCACTTATATCTTTTATCATTTGTAATCATTCCTCAGATATAAGGAGGGTTATTATATGGTCTTTAAACCATTAAAAAAGTTTAATTGTGAAAAGAACTAACATTAGTCTGGTTTCTCATGTATGTGTTTACTTAGCCGGACTGTCGTACGGATTAATTCTACACATAAAAAACACAGAAAGCTTTAAATCTTCACGTAGTCATTCACGTGACTCCGAAGTAAAATAGTAAGATTAAATGAGAACTTACCAGTTCGAAGTTTTGATCGTTATTTAGAGGAGTTTACGATGAGGGATTAAGTTTGCCCTCCACTCCCACCCTCATAAAATAAATGATCAAATGTAGTTCTAAGTCTTTTTATGAAGCCTTACTATGTTACTCCGGCTTTTGGTGTTCTGTGTTTTTCATGCCGCTGCTTTGAAGTATGCCGTTGCCAGCGTGAGGCGGGTTCTTCACGTAATCCCTCATTGTAACTCCTCATAAAATAACGATCAAACTTCGAACTGGTAAGTTCTCGTTTAATCTTACTATTTTATGTATCATTTTCTCCTCATTTAATTTTCTAAGCTGGCGTGCCAGTAATTTTATCCCCAAATTCAAAGTGTACTTGTTTAGTCTGTTGAAAAAGTTTAATAATCTGATTTGAGTATATTTTATTTAGCTTATATTTTAATGATGCAATTTTATTACTTAGCCCCTCAGAAGGAGATATTGCATTTTCAATATCTAATTGTTTTATTTCATTTTGTTGAGTCTTTCAATTTTCCTTATTAAAGTATGCGTGTGTTGATATTATCGCACCACTCATAAATGCTTGAAATGTATCCCAAATCAGCGATGGTGAAATTTTAGGTTTGTCATTAGTTTAAAAAAATAATTTAATCTGTTTTACCAAGTAATCATAACAAGCCCTATCCTTTAATATTTGGGGGTTGAGTCAACAGTTAGAGGTTTTAATAGTTATGTCTTTTAATTTTATCTTAAATGTTAATGGAGCGTGATCCGAGATAATAATATTATGATATTTTGAGTCATATGTAAATGGGATTAGTTTTGAAAGAATCTATTAAAAAATAGTCTATCCTTGAGTAGGTTTCCAAATACAGGGGAAAAGAATGAAGTTTTTCTCGACCAGATGAGTTATCTGTTCTCCAGATATCCTAACGTTTGCTGTGTTAATAAAATAATTTATAAATGTACTTGACTTAGAAGTGGTTTTCCTTTTCATTGATGATCTATCTAAAATAATTAGCTAAGGACAATTAAAATCACCTCCAATTATTAGATTATGTCGATGATATAGGATATTGATAAATATTTTCTTGAAGAATAATGGATTATCAAAATTATGACCATATATATTCATAAGGATTACTTTTTTTTAGAATATAATTCACCTGTAATTATATATATCTACCCTCAACACACCCGTCTATATTGTGCTTTGTTTAAAAGGTATACCTTTATGAATAATTATTGCTACTCCCTCTGACTTATGTGTAAATGAAGAGTGATATATTTTGGAAATCCATTTTGCTGTTAATCTATACTGCGGGTCTGTTTTAAGGTGTGTCTCTTGGAGAAAAATAATATCAGATTCCAATCTATTTAATTGAGCTAAAAACCTTACCTCTTTTAAGTGGTTTGTTAATTCCCTTAACTTTCCAACTACAGAAAGGTGATTCCATCACCCCCAATCCTAGTGTTTATGTCATATATTTTATTATTAAGGTGGGGTTATAATGGAGTAGATGTCCTCAGCTCATCCAACCCAATCCTATACCCAAACATCAGATCAATGAAATTTAATATCTGTGACATTGTCTTATACACACACGATCTCCTTGAACTAACTATATAACAACCAATCACACTTAAAATTCCATATTTAATTAATATGAAATCAAAATCATAATATAAAATAATAATAAAAAATGTGAGTAAGGGTAAGTGGTTTAATAAAGTGTTAAGGGTAAAAAAAGTGACTACAACTATAGTTAGTGCAGTTAGTATGGTGTAAGCCACACCAGCGTGGCTACTAATCTACGGACTTCCGTGAAAAAAAAAAAGATGATAATAAATTCCAGCTCCGTTTTGCCTTAAGGGCTATATATGTCGGGGTGGGGTATTAAATTTATGTACTTAATAATTAATAATACTACTAATATCAAATATAATTAGTGTCGTAGCACTATATTAGGAGAGCTAACATACATTTTTGAGGGGTAGTTAATACAAAACTATATTTATTAATAATCCATCCATCCCTCCTTGACCCCAAGATAGAGTCCATGTCCATTGTTCCTCCTCCTTCCCTGTGGATCCTCCTTCAGTGTGAATCCTCCTCCTTTTCAGTGGGTGGACAATATCATCAGATAAGTGATCAATCATCAGGTAAGTGATCAATAATATTCAGTCCTTCATCTTCATCTGCTTCTTCCTCTACTTCTTCCTCTTCCAGTTTCTTCTGAATGTCTCGAGCGAATTCAAGAGCTTCTGTATGTTTGGTGAAGCGGTGTTCCTTGTTATCATAAGTTACCCTTAATGTTGCCGGGTACATCAGGCATATCTCCAGATTCTTTATGTCCTCAGGATACCTCTTGTTTCTGTAAATAAAGATCTTCTCTTGGCCACTTCTGCAGGGTAATCTCTAAAATTGCTAATGTTGTCTCCCTCATATTTGAGCTTTTTCTTACGTATTATTATTTTCATCATATCTTCAAAAACATGATCGTAAGCCACCTTCACAATCCATCTGTCTTGGGGAGCATCCCTCCTAGGGGTACGTCTCAATGCCCTGTGCGCTCGGCCCAGCAGAAGTTCTTGGTCCAAGTTCAGAATATCTTTTAGAAGTTTTGCAGCAAATTTTTCGAGGGGCTTGATTCCCTCTCGGCCTCACTCAACCCAACAATATGCAGATTCTTACGCCTTTGACGTCCCTCCAAGTCAATGCATTTCTCAGTTATTTTGTGTATTATCAATTCTGATAAACGCTTGTTCTCGGTAAAAAGAAAAACAAGGCGCTTCTCGCTGATTCAGTCAGTTCTTTTATTGCGTCATTTTGTTGGTTAATGAAGTTATAATAGGTTCTAACTTGGTATCCAGCAGCACCTCCATCTCACCAGTTTTACGGTTTACATCATCCATCTGTTGTTGCAAATCAGTACCCGCTTTATCTTTCCATTCGTCCATCATAGTCTTTACAGCGGCTATAACATCCTTTTTGGACTCTTCTTTCAAATTCTCATGATACACCAAAATATCAGCTCTTAAAGTCTTTATTTCCTCTTTATATTCTTTTTTCATATCCTTAAGCATTTGTTTCAGCTCACCCATCTTCCTGGGAGGCACTCAAACTCGAGCCCGAGGCTCCAGTGAGGCCTACTTCCCTTTTCACAGGCTTTTTTCCTTGGGGGGGGGGGGGGAGCGATGCGGCAACATTTTCTTAGTAAAGTCGCGCGTCTGATGACGTCATGCACCTTTTTAATGCTACCGGAGCCGTTCACAACCGTTCTCCTCTGGTGAGTAGCTTCAGTTAACCCCTTTTACCCCCGTTTTTAATACAATTTTAGCGGAGTTGAATGGCGCGAGTTCCACTCACTCCATAGCGCCACCGGAAGTCTTTCACAATCTATTATAATTTAAATAAAACTTTATCTTACTGCAAAGGTGGGGATGGAATAGTGATCCCAGCTGCATCCCATTAGTCGCTTCCTGGCACCTGGATCTCTGTTTCCTATCTGTTAACCAATTTTTAGTCCATACCAGTATATTACCCCAAAGCCCATGTGATTTAATTTTGCATATTAACCTCATACGTGGGGCATAACCAAAGACCTTCTGAAAATCGAAATGCATCAGGTGCACTGGTTCTCTCTTATCTAATTTATGAGTTACGTCCTCAAAAATGCAGGGGGTTTAGTTAAACATGATTTGCCTTTCATAAATCCATGGTAGGTTTCTCGAATCCTATCTAATATATTGATGTTTTCCAAGTGTCCTGTTATTGCATCCTTTGCAATAGGCTCTAGCATGTTACCTACTACCGATGTCAGGCTTTCTGTTCTATAGTTTCCAGTTTTCTCTTTTCTTGTTTGTTTAAATAGTGGGATTACATTTCCTACCTTTTCTAATGCATTAACATTTTGAAGAATAGTAACCAAACACATTCACTATTTTAATGGGTAGCTCTTATAGTACTATCGAATGCAGATCAGGCTCTGCGGAACTTTGAGTTTTCAGTTCCATTAATTTGTTCCAGTGACTTTTTGACCAATGCTAATTTCCTTCATCTAATATTAATATTTAATATAATATCTTCTTATCAGACTCTCAGTTTCCATCGCTCTACTGGAAAATTATTGATGTCCTCTTTCCTCAAGGCAGAATTAAAGCATTTGTTTAATTGTTCTGTTGATTCTCAGTTTAAATTCTCCAATTTCTTACTGTAAGGCACCTACATTTGTTTATTTTAGTTTTGAGATACAGCACGGAAACAAGCCCTACGGCCCACCAAGTCCACACCGACCAACAATCCCCGCACACTTACTCTACCCTACCCACATTAGGCTCAATTTTACATTTATACCAAGCCAAAACCGTACGTCTTTGGAGTGTGGGAGAATGCTGAAGATCTCGGAGAAAACCCACGCAAGTCATGGGGAGAACATACACACTCCATTTGTACAAGCACCCGTAGTCAGGATCAAACCCGGATATCTGGCGCTGTATCATCGTCTTTTTTCCTTTCACCATATTGGTAGAATGTTTTTCAATCCACATTTATATTCATTGTATGTTGACTTTCACACTTTATTTCTCCTCTTCTAATTAAACCCTTGGTCTTTTGGTAATGCTTTTGGTTCAGTGGCCTTCATCACTCAGAGTATTGAGCATAGAAGATGGGACATTATGTTACAGTTGTGCAAGAGGTGGTCATGTTTGGAGTACTGTGCTCATTTTTAGTCATCCTGCATTGTAAGGATGTAAGGATGGCATTAAGGTGGAAAGACTACAGAGAAGATATACGAGGATCAAAGGCGTGAGCTATTGACATAGATGTGTATAAATTCATGGAGGAAATAGATTAGGGTGAATGCACAGAATCTTTTGGTTTTGGTTTTGGTTTAAGGTGAAGGGGGCAAGATTTAAAAGGAGCTTAAGGGCAACATTTTCACTCAGAGGGTGGTGGGTATTTGGGATGAACTGTCAGAGCAGGTACTTGAGGCAGGTACTATAACAGCATTTAATAGGTACATAGATAGGAAAGGTTTAGGGGATACTAGACTAAGTGGGACCAGTTGGGTCCCAGCATCAAATGGGAGGGCTGGTCACCAACGCAATATTCCACCTCTCCACCAATTCCAATATTGCTCGCCAGTGGGGGGGGGGGGGGCGGGGGGGGGGTCTTTCTGTTGCGCTAGTATGGGTGTTGCGGGCCGAAAGTACTGGTTTCCAGAGGGCTAATATAGACATTGTGGGCCAAATTGATTCTTGGGCTGGAAGCCAACTGTTGTAATGATTTAAAAAGCCAAGACAAGGCAAACAATTTGGCCGCAGCCACCTGACTACCAAACTCCATTTTGTGAACACAAACTTTTTAAAAAGGCGAGGCAAACAATTGGGCCGCAGCCACCTGACAACCAAAATCTATTTTTTGTACACAAACTTTTTAAAAAGGCGAGCAAACAATTGGGCAACAAGCAGCTACCTGCCAACCAAAATCCATTTTGTGAACACAAACTTTTAAAAGGGCGAGGCAAACAATTGGGCAGCAAGCAGCCACCTGACAACCAAAATCCATTTTGTGAACACAAACTCTTCAAAAAGGCGAGGCAAACAATTTGGCCGCAGCCACCTGACAACCAAAATCCATTTTGTGAACACAAACTTTTTTTTTTAAATGGCGAGGCAAACAATTGGGCAGCAAGCAGCCACCGGACAACAAAAATTCATTTTGTGAACACAAACTTTAAAAAAAAAGGCGAGGCAAACAATTGGGCAGGAAGCAGCCACCTGACAACCAAAATTCATTTTGTGAACACAAATTCTTTTTTAAAAAGGCGAGGCAAACAATTGGGCAGCAAGCAGCCACCTGATAACCAAAATTCATTTTGTGAACACAATTTTTTGAAAAAAAAAGGTGAGGCAAACAATTGGGCAACAAGCAGCCCACCTGACAACAACATGATTCATTTTGTGAACACAATTTTTTAAAAAAAAGGCGAGGCAAACAATTGGGCAGCAAGCAGCCACCTGACAACCAAAATTCATTTTGTGAACACAAATCTTTTTTTAAAAAGGCGAGGCAAACAATTGGGCAGCAAGCTCCTACCACCTGATAACCACAATTCATTTTGTGAACACAAGTTTTGAAAAAAAAGGCGAGGCAAACAATTGGGCAGCAAGCAACCACCTGACAACCAAACAAAACTTAAATGTGAATACAAAAGGTTAACAATTTGGCAGAAACCACATCAAAACCACCTTGGAGTGTACGTTCCGTTCAGTGTTATTCACAGCTCATAGAGCCGTGACCCTCTTCGCTTCCTGGGTCTGGCAGAGACTGAGTGAGGCACGCCACTTCCGGTTTTAATAGTCCCTCCCTCCCCTCCCCCTGCCGCAGCGGGGCAGGCAAGGAGACCAGAGAGAATGGGGATTTAAAAAATAAACATTAATATCTCTCTCATTTTTCATCGATGGGAAAAATCCTCTGGTCCAGTAAGCGGAGGGGGCTCTAGCGAGGTGGGCCAAAAATGACACCAGAGTAGGCGGCATTCTCTCCGAAATCACAGCACAGTGGGCCAAAAATGGTCAAGATCAGACTTTTAGTAATATAGATGAGCTAAACACGGGCAAATAGAACTAGTTTAGATGGGGCATCTTAGTTGGCAAGGATGAGCTGGGCTGAAGGGCCTGTTTCCATGTCAGACTATGACTATCCTTAATCCTCAATCATTCTCCGCCGACTTCATACATCTCCTTGCTTCATCTAATATACTTATTATCTTCTTGTGTCAGCAACAATTGGATCTTGGCCATCAGTGATGTCCGTATGAAATTTGCACAATTCCCCTCTTGTCTACAGGCTGCTTCAGTTTCCTCCCACTTTTGTTTAGAGATACATCATCAAAACAGGCCCTTGGCCCACTCCACACTGGCAAACAATCACCTGCACTTACTAGTTCAATGACATCCCACTTCCCCATCCACTCCTTGGACACAAGGGGCAATTTACAGAGGCCAATTAACCTGCAAACCCACATGTCCTTTGGATGTGGAAGGAAACCGGAGGAAGCCCATGCAATCACAGGGAATACCGAGCAAACCCACACAGAACAAAGCACTCGGGGTCCAATTGATCCCGGTCTCTATTGCTCTGAGACAGCAACTACTTCCAATATGCCACTTGCCATTGGTAATTAAATGTCCTGAAAATTGTTACCAAATTTGCAGGTTAAGTGAAAGAATTTAGCGGGAGTTGATGGAAATATGGGAGTACTAAAATGTGATTAGTGTAGCATTGGTATAAATGAATACTTAATGGTCAGCAGTACTTGGTGGATGAGTTTCAATGCTGTTACTCTCTTTGACAACCTGCTTGCAATTCTTCAATATAATAAACATGAAAAAAGCCTCAACAGGGCCCTACAGTGCTACGTGTCCATGCCAACCATCCTGCATGATATCCTCCTAATGCAAGAGCTTGATCACCCCACAAGGAGGCCCGCCGCCGGCTACGGGTGTAAGATCATCCCGTCAACAGAAGGTTAGAGGTTCCCAACTGCTGGAGGACAAAGAAGGGAGAGATTGAACATTTTTTCGCCTTCCATCACAGTGAGGCATGTGGAGGAGTCACTGTGGTGGATGTTTATGTTAAAATGTATTTTGTGTGTTCTGTTGCTTTTTATTGGTATGACGGTATAGTAAATCAAATTCCTTGTATGTTGCAAAACATACTTGGCTAATAAAGTGTGATTATGATTATGATTATGAAATCCCTCTAAACCTTTCCTTTCCATGTTCCTGTCCAACTTTCTTTTTAAATGCTGCTATAGTACCTGCCGCAACTATCTCAAACACATGTCATCTGGTTCTTGATTCCTCTACCTTAGGTAAAATACCACATTCACCCTACTTAGTCCCCTCATGATGTTGTAGACCTCTATAAGAGGTCTACAACATCATGCCCTCAGCCTCCTGCACTCCAAGGTATAAAATCCTAGCCCGCCCTAGCCCACGAGTCCTTCTTTAAGACCCTCAGATCAAGTCCATCAAAATCTGGAAACATGTTGGTCGATATCCCCACTATTTGCCTCTGTAATTGTAATTATCTTAGACTCTGCCCTCATTTCCATTTTCTGATCTATTGATATTTCCGACATGTTTCTTATATCTCCTTTCTCGAAGACTAATGCAAATTATCCATTTAAATCATCTGCAATTTTGTTTCTCTTTCATCAATTCAACTTTGTCAGCATATAAAAAAAATATATATGTATAGAAACTCTCACTATCCATTCTAACATTTCTTGCTGGTTTTGTCTTGTGTTCTAAACTTTCCTTCCATTTTAATTGTTCGGTTAATCAAGTTGATTAGGTGCTAACTCGACAGTTTGGATTTAGAAAAAAAGGAACTGCAGATGCTGGTTTACAAAAAAATGATAAAGCGCTGGAGTAACTCAGCGGGTCAGGCAGGATCTCTGGAGAACATGGAAAGGTGATTTTTTGGGTCGGGACCCTTCTTTCATTTGAGTTAATCCTGTTCTTTTGGCAGGTCACATCCGGGCAATTTTCTATGTGGTCAGGTAGATGTGGGTTTTGTAGCTTCCTGGGTTAAAAAATAGCGAATTCTGGCTTTCAATGCTACAGCCATGTGGGAGGGAGATTGGCAACCTGAAGGGCAATCCATGTTTCAAAGACTGCAATCAACCCCGTTGTGTCACAAACAAAGATCCAACAGAACAAAGATTGTCTTACAACTTTAGGCTTGCACGCCATAAGCAAGAAGAAGAAGGCCATGGTGTTGCCAGGTCCCATAGTCTTTTGGATGTGTGTCAGTATTTGCATTGGGGGCTGAAAATTGGTGTTTAAGATTCAAGGGCTGGGACAGGTTATCCATTGGCAAAGATAGACGACAAAATGCTGGAGTAACTCATGGGTCAGCAGTATCTCTGGAAGAGTAGGAATGGATGACATTTCATGTCGAGACCCTTTTCAAAAGCACTACTGGCTAAAGATGGCTGTCTCACACAAGGTTATATTGTCCTTCCTCATAACACTGCGATGCATCCCAATCTGGCGTACAGAGTATGACACACATTCTACCCCGCACACCTTGTGTGCTTCGTCCGTACCACTCCCGTTTTCACAGTGCATTGGAGCATGGCAGCGCATGGTACGAGTTGCCACTTACAGTTCTTACAGCGCACAGAGACTCAGATGTGCTTGAACTGCAGTGCTGTCTGTTCGGAGTTTGTCGTGACCACGGGTGGGATGAGACCCTCAGTTTTCCCTCCCACACTCCAAAACGTACGTTTGTAGGTTAATTTGCTTGGGAACGTGGCTGACGGCGTGGCGCGACGAGAGACAGGAGTCCAAGCAAAGAACGCCAAAGAACCGAATAAAAATGGCCGAAACGCAAATGAACCAAATAAAGCTCCGAAACGAAACGCACCTACTAACATGGCCCCTAAATGCAAACTAACAACCAAAGGGGCACCCTAAACACCAACAACCGAATCGACTGGACGCGCCGAAAAGCATGCTTACCGAACATCTCATCGGCCGATACCCACCTTCCCAAAAGCTGCGGCGCCGAGAAGCCCAATTGACCGACAGTCCGCTTCAAACAGAAAAGTCCAATAGACCTGTGGATGACGGGAGCTTTAGACCCCCGCGTCCATCCACATCCCCGGAACAATAAAAACATTGTCCCAAAACCTCCGCTCCAAAACCGATCCGCAGCCCGCAGGGTGGGCCGTGGATAGTGGGGCTGTCCGAGGTATGCACACTTCTTCGACCTTTCAACTGGTTCCTTGTTCATATTGCCCAATCACCTAAGGCTTGTGTATGGAAAATAACCCCAACTCCCATCCTCCCGCACCTCTCGTCTCTCACGAATCCCTTCTCTCTCTCTCGAGCCTCCACTCTTCCTCACTCATCGCAGCCCCGCTTCACCTCGCTCTCTCACCCCTTCTCCACTCTCTCTCTCCCCCCCCCCCCCGCCCCCCCGTCCGCATCTTCTTCCCCTTCTCTCCCGTTCGCTCGGATCTCTCCCGCGGTAGTTCCCCACAGTCACTGAATCGCGATGCGACCGCCATCGACCCCAACCTCCACACCAGGTGTTCCCCCCGACCCCCCTGGCTTTGTACCCACACCGTATTCCAGCCGCTTCCTGCGGACTAGGCGGTTAGTAAGAGGGGGTTTGAACAAGGTCACTTGCTCCATATTGCTTGACGGCACGAGGCCCTAATCCATCGTGAAAGACCTCCACGTAACTTTCCAGTAATGTTTGATTAATGTCAAGAATATGCATAAACTTTCCTTACCTTTAAAAAACCCCTAAATTTTTGCATTTTTGGCTCATTAAAAAAAGTGTAAGTCGCGCTGAAGGTCCAACAACAGCTAAAGATCTTGGCGAACAGTGCCCAAAGTCAGATAATCGATGAAAATTGGGTTATTATCCTGCGTTTGCTCACGGATTTCATCAACATTAGGCATATTTTTTTCTGTAAACCTTTTGGTATCTAACAAAGTCTCAGAAGTGATGAAATCGGCTGTATAAATTTGCTCATAGTTAAAGGGTGCGCAAAGCTTCAGTGGCGTTGATGTATGATAAAAAACCCACTTGAGAACCATGGCGATTTTTTAAAATTTTTAACAGCCAGATTTTATAAACAAGTGCTGACCGTTTAGATGCCAAAGTAAAGAATCAAGAAAAAAGCACAAATGATCCTTATGATGAAAAGCAGTTGAAGCAGCAACGCCAATGTTCGTCAAGCACTTGGCTGTTGTTTGTCCCTTCCTCTCTCGCTTTCTCCTCACTTTTGGAATTCTGAAGTAGGCTAAATGTCCCTCTCCTTAACCCGATTTCCATAATTATTTACAGCGCAAAAATTGGCAATTTTGGTGGGTTTTAATGGGCCCGCTACGCTGGACTCAATGGTCAGTGCTTACCATTGCAGCAGTTCGTCGCGTGTACTCCATTTGGCGTAGTGTAGCAACAGTACGGGTCATGGGTCGTGACCCGACTGCCGTGAAACCTCCCTATTACCGTCGCGGTGCTTGCGGAAAGCGCCCAAGCTCCCACACACAAAACAGGCAGCATCTCTGGAGAGAAGGAATGGTTGACGTTTCGTGCCGAGACCATGCTTCAGAGTAATATCATGTATTATATGTATAAATCATTCTTACATTCAGGAACATGGTTAATGTGGGATTTCATTTTGAGCACACTTGTTTGAATAGATGTAAGCAGCAGGTCCAGCTTCTCTCCTGGGCGCGCAATACACAAAGCCGATGAAATGACACAACTGTCACACCAAAGATAGACACAAAATGCTGGAGTAACTCAGCTGAAGAGGCAGCATCTCTGGAGAGAAGAAATGGGTGGCATTTCGGGTCGAGACCCTTCAGATGCACTCTGAGGAATGTTCTCAGCACGAAACGTCACCCATTCATTCTCTCCAGAGATGCTGCCAGTTTTGTGCATGGGAGCTTGGGTGCGTTCCGCAAGCACCGAGATGGTAATAAATAAACTGTCTGTCCCCGCGGCCGGGGTGAATCACCCGGTGTGGATGTCAAAGACCGAGGGTCGGGGGGGAATCACCCTGGTGTGGAGGTTGGGGTCCGATGGCGGAGCATCGCAGTCAGTGACTGTGGGACGCTCCCATGGGTGGAGACAGAGGAGAGAGAGAAGGGGGAGAGAAGGGAAGAGCAAGGGAGAGAGACGGGGGGGGGAGGAGAAGGGAGAGATGAGAGAAGGGGAGAGAGAGGAGTAGAGAAGAGGAGGGGATTGAGAGAGAGAGCTAGTTAGATAGGAGAGAGGGCTGCGTGGGGACGGGAGCATGGGTTCATTTTCTCACACAAGCCATAGACAATCGTACCCAAGCAACAAGTAGAAAGCGGCCGAAGTCGCATCCCTCGTGACAGCCCCCACTCTCCCACGACGCTACCCTCCGCCGGCTGTGGTTGGGTGGAGCGGAGGATTTGGGGCAATGTTCATGCCTTCACAGTGATGTGATGGGACGGCGGGGGTCTGGATCCAATCGCACTGACATCCCCCCCCGGCAATGTCAAGTCGTTATTGGACGTTTCTGTTGAGCGGCTGTCGGTCCGTTGGCCTGTAGGTGCCGCCGCCTTTCGGGTAGGTGGCGCAGCGACTGAGCGGCCATTCGGTAAGTTTGCTTTTAGGTGACGCAGCCTTTAGGTTTGTACGCGTTTAGGCGTCCCGCGTTTTCGGTTTGTAGGCGTTTAGGCGTCCCATCCTTTCGGTTAGTAGGCGTTTCGTCTTTCGACTATTTCGGCCTCGTTTCTATTCGGTTCTTTGGCTTCGGTATCTTTGCTTCGGCCCCTTGTCTATCTGCACCGCGTCCGGGTACCGGTGTAATTGTAGAAGTTGTCCTAGAGTGTGTTGGATAGTGTTAACGTGCGAGGATCGCTGGTCGGTGCGGACTTGGTGGGCCGAAGGGCCTGTTTCCACGCTGTATCTCCAAACAAAATTAAGCTAAACTAAACATTGCTTGTCAGACAATTTTACAAGACACAATCACCTCTGGTTGAGTACCTTACCCAAATCCCTCCCCCCACAAACCTTGCCCCCATGTGTGGTTCCCATCTCTGCTCATGCCTCTTTCTACCCATTATAAAACTACATTGTCTCCTCTTACCTTGATTATTTCATACAGTTTCGTACTCCATACAGAGAGCACACGTAGTCATGTTCAAACCCTGGTCTCTGGCGCTGTAAGATGGCAACTGTACCAATTTGCTGCCGTGCCAATGTGATTGTATTGAAACAATGGAGGGGTGAAGCAAGATGTGCAGAGGTAGAACTGTGTGTACTACCATTGCAAAAATTACTCGTCTTAATGACTACAGGCCTGTGGCACTGAACCTCTGTAGTCACGAAGACCCTTGGAGGCTTGTGCTGACCAAGCTGAAAAATATCACGAACCCCCTCCTGGACCCTCTGCAGTTTGCATACCGGGCCAGTAGATCTGTGGATGACGCGGTCAACCTAGGCCTGCACTTCATCCTCCAGCACCTAGGCCACCAGGGGACCTATGCGAGAATTGTGTTTGTTGATTTCAGCTCTGCTTGGTGTGAATAATTCAACACCATTGTGCCAGAGCTACTATACTCCAAACTTTCCAAGTTGACTGTGCCTGAATGCCTCTGTCGGTGGATCACCAACTTCCTGACAGACAGGAAGCAGCATGTGAGGCTGGGAATGCACATCTCGGATCTGCAAACGCTCAGCATAGGAGCACTGCAAGGCTGCGTACTCTACCCTCTCCTCTACTCTCTCTACACCAATGACTGCACCTCCACTGACTCCTCTGTCAAGCTTCTCAAGTTTGCGGACGACACAACCCTGATTGGACTTATCCAGGATGGGGAGGAATCTGCCTACAGACAGGAAGTGACACAGCTGGCGTCCTGGTGCCATCGCAACAACCTGGAACTCAATGCTCTTAAGACAGTGGAATTGATTGTAGACTTTAGGAGAGCTCCCCCTGCCCTCCCCCCACTCACCATCAACAATCAACTGTGGAGTCGTCTAAGTTCTTGGGAACCACCATCTCCAGGGACTTTAAATGGGGGGCCACCATCGACTCCACAGTCAAAAAGGCACCACAGAAGATGTACTTCCTGCGGCAGCTGAGGAAGCAGAATCTGCCACAGGCAATGATGGTCCAATTCCATATGGCCATCGTAGAGTCTGTCCTCACCTTCACCATCATGGTCTGGTGTAGCTCAGCCACCAAGCACGACATCTGGAGGCTGCAGCGAATTATCCGGTCAGCGGAGAAGGTTATTGGCTGCAACCAGGCAGTGCCTACCCTGACTAAAATTATAAAACGATAATTATTAAATATAAATAGTACAGGCATGGGTGAAAGAGGTAGGTAGGCATAATTCTCTCTTAGGTAGGTCATAATTCTCTATCTCTTAGGAGCATAATTCCTGTGCCTTCATGCGCGCAGTACTTGTGCAGCTCCCGTGCGTCACGCTGGCTAAGCCTTCACATCAAGGGGAAGCTGAAGGCAGCTGAAATTTTCACAGCCTATTGCATGTGGACTGCATACTGTGCAGCGCAAGTATTCTTGGCGGGTTATTCAAACTGGATTGTCATTATCTTAAGTATCTTAAAAACAGAGAGAGAAGGATGGATTTGTGTACAAAATAATGTGTAAGTAGAATTTCTATGAGCTAATAGTGTTCTTAAATACTGTAATTCCCTTTCCCGCAATGAAGATGATAATCTTTAACCCAAAATAAGTCTCGAAAATGTACATGTTGTCTTGGTGGCCCGACAGGTTAGATTGTTAGCCAAGAAAGAGAGACTGCTATCCCTTAGTACAAGCAAACTCAAGAACGATGTGGCTGCACTGAGGGGTAGACAAATCTGTCCCTCATATTGCTGCAGCTGATGGGGAAGCAGACTGTAAAGGCCAGCGCTGCTAGCGGGGCGGGGAAGAGTTCCTACACAGCGTATTGGGGAGTCTGGCCATAGGGTAAAGTTGCGGGAGGGAAGGAAGCGTTGAGAAGGAGGGGGTCGGGGATCATGCCAGCAACCAGCTCAAGACAGTCAGCGGCGATGGATAACAACAGCGAGGGTGGGAGGTTACTCCTGTGTCAGTTGTCGAGTAACCTCAATTGGTGCCTTGTTCACTTGCTGACACGAGTTAGGAGTGAGCTTCCATGCCCTTCCTGATAATCCCATCCTCCTCTATGATCTTTGCTCTTGAGCCTGGTCCCCTCATTGTTCAGACGGAGAAGCACTGCCAGAGAGAGCGCCGCAGAATGCGCTGAGGTCCCGGCAGCCACACAAGCTACTTCCCTCCCCGGCCTCAATGCGGTGGCTCCGCGCCCGGAACGCCATGGCAGCTGTGAGTGAGTGGTACTTGCATGATCCCGACCACACCCCACCTTCTCAATTGCCCCCCATCAACTCTACCCCTGGCCAGACTCCCCACACACACACTGTGAAAGGAACTCTCCCCCAAATTGGTTCCTTGAACATATTGTCATTCAATAAGATCAAAACTGATTCAACTTGTCCCGGTATCATCCCGTTGTTCACACCATCTCTCACCTGCTGCACCCTCCCACACCCCACCCCCCACGCCATTCAGTAATTCAGAATGAAGCGATTTTGGAAGCGTTTGGTCTAATTGAATTGTTACTTTATTTTTAATTAAAGCAAAATGTTTTGAGCATGAGAAATTCATGTCCCACCAGCCTACTTTCAAAATTTAGCAACTCAAAATGGGTGTGCATTTTCATTTGCTGGGAAATACGTACTTTATTAAGACATATACGCTTTGAGACTAAAAAGTCGACTGACAGCTTAGGGGAGAGGAGAACATCTGCGCCTGCGCGGTTTGAAGTATTTTTAAAAAGCCGACTGATTGCCTACCCAAAGTAATTCTCACGGCACGTATGCTGCTGCAACCTTCCATCCATGACTGTAACACTAACAAAGGCCATGAACGAGCAGGTAAGATCATCTGACCCCTCCACAACGAACAGAACCACAACCCTGGGTCACAAAACTCTTTGAATCACTCCTTCCTCTGGAAGGGCGACTCTCGACTTGTCAAAGCTGCCACAGTCCAAACATAAAAACACCAGTTTTTTTATTTTTTTTTTTTTTTTTTTTTTTTATCCACATGTAGTAGCTCTAGTCAATAACAAAAAATCTGTAGCCTCCTTTTGCTCTGCTATTTTATTTAATTCGACATGTTTAATAAATAATGTTTTATTATTAATGTTTAATGTTTTATGTGTCATTCCTAAGTCTGTCTGTATGTCAAGTTGTCACTTGCAGTCGGAGCAACCACGCAAAGTCCTTGTATGTGAATACTTGGCCAATAAACTGATTCATTCATCCATTCATTCATTTCAATGCTTTCCTAAAAACCACTTTGTATAAGCACCAGCAAATCGTTATCATATATTCCATTGTTACACAACCCCATTAATAAATTTTATTTAATCCTTAGATTCACTTTTGATAGCATTATAATATCTCATATACTAGACTGTTCTCCAGAGGCTAGTATGGGCATTGTGGGCCAAAAGGATTCTTGGGTCTGGCAGCTCAGTCCCTTCAAGCTGATGATTGCTGCAGCTCACTCAGGCTGGTGGGCTGGCAGTACTCTCACGGCTATTCCTTTTAATTCCATTTTCAAGCAGATTTCAAGGCCAAGGCCACCAAATTCACAAATCCAAATTACTACCATTTCAAGATGGTGCAAGGCCACCAAATTTCAAATCCATTTTACCATTTCAAGCAGGGTGCAATACTCACCAATCAAGTTGCAGTTTTCTTACCTTTTTGAGCAGGGTGCAGGCCACCAGAGTTCAAGTGCAAGTTTCTTAACTCTTACGAGCAGGGTGCAAGGCCCACCAAATTTACTACCATTTCAAGCAGGTTGCAAGGCCCACCAAATTCAAGTGCAGTTTCTTACCTCTTCGAGCAGGGTGCAAGCCACTGAATTCAAGTGCAAGTTTCTCAACCACTTCAAGCAGGGTGGAAGGCCACCAAATTCAATTTCAGTTTTCATACTATTTCAAGCAGGGTGAAACCACCATAAAAAACACCACAAAACCACACCATAACATCACACACACAGTTCAGTAACATTCAATGTGTTCAGTTGATTCACGAACAACATACGGAGTCATGACCTCTTCCTCCCTCATCATGTGGAGACTGAGCCACACCCACACTTCCGGGTTTTATAATCCCTCCCCCTCCCACCGGAAAAAGTGTGGCCTTCATCCGTGATTGACAGGGAAGAGAGATTCCCAACATTTTTTTAAAACAACGAATAACACTTTTGTTGGGGATTCATTGAATTTTGGGAAGAATCCTCTGCACCTGATGAGCGGAGGGGGACTGAGTAAAATGGCCAAAAATCACAGCCGTAAGTGGTAGCATTTTATCTAAAATCAATATAGTGCAAACAGGAAGTTGTCAAGTTTAGACAAACAACCATCTGCAGTTCCTTTTCACTTGAACCTAAAACCCCCAAGCAACCCTTTGCAGTGCCTTTTCACTTGAACCCAAACCCCCCAAACAATTATTTGCATGCAGTGCCTTTTTACTTCAACCCAAAATTGGAACCTTCACGTGCTCCCAATAAAATCAAGCTGCTGCGTGAGTCACAGTGCCATCTCATAGATGTACAATCAAAATAGATCTCATTTACATACGCCATCACAATGGGACAGGTGTGGGAGATTGCAACCTTCATGTGGTCTGGCGTGCACAATCAAATAAGATCAAATAGAGCAAGTTGTCCTACCCCCTGCTATCCCCTGCCCTATCTACCCTCCCCTTCTACCATCCTCCCTAGATCTCCCTCCTCCCCTCGCTCTCCCTCTCCCCTCCTCCCAACCCTCCCTCCTCTCTTTGCCCTCCCCCTTCCCCCCCTCTCCCTCCCCTTCCTCCCTCTCCCTCCCCTTCCCCTCCCCACTCTCTCCCCCTTACCTCTCCCCCTTGCCTCTCCCCGCTCGCCTCTCCCCTCAGCGTCTCCCACTCCCTCTCACCCTTTGCCTCTCTCCCCCTACCCTCATCATCCCCCCTCTCCCCTCCTTCTCCATCCCCTCCCTCGCCCTCCCCCCTCCACCCCCCTCCCCTCTCTCCCTATCCCCTCTCTCCCCCTCCCATCTCTCGCCCTCCCCCACTCTCCCCTTCCCCTCTCTAACCTCCCCTCTCTCCCTCCCCCTACTCCCTCCATACACCCTCCCTCTCCCCTACCCCTCCCTCCCTCCCCCTACCATCTTCCAACACCCTCCCCACCTCGTCCTCTCCAACTATTACCCCTATCACCAAACCCCTCACCCTCTCCCTCCCCCCCATTCTCCCCTCTCTCCCCCTCCCCCTTCCCTCTCTATCTCTCTCCCCCTCCCCCTCCTTCCCTCCCCCTCTCCACCCTCTCCATCCCTCACCATTTATCCCCTCTCCTCCCCCTCCGCCTCTTCCCCTCTTATCCCCTCCCCTCCCCCTCTCCCCTCTCCCCGCCTCTGCCGCTCCGCCTCTCCTTCAAAACGCCACTCCCCTCCCTCCTCGCTCCCCCCTACCCCCTCTTCCCTCCTCTCCCTCCCTCCTCTCCCCTCTCTCACCCTCCCCTCCCCCTCCCCTCTCTCCCTTCCCCTCTCTCCCCTCCTCCTCTCCCTCCCCTCTCTCCCCTCCTCTCCTCAACCTCCCCTCCCCCACCCCTCACCTTCATCTCTCTCTCCATATCCGTTTTTTTTCACCCAACACCCTTCCTTCTATCTTGCCCTATCACTCTTCCCCGCTCTCTCTGTCCTCCACCCCCTCCCACCATCCCTCTCCTCGCTCCTCACCCACCACCCCCTACCCTCCTCCCTCTTCCCACCTCCCCTCCTCACCCTACTCCTCTCCCCTCCCTCCTCCTCCCTCCTCTCCCTCCTCCTCCTCCCCCTCCTCCACCTCTCCCCCTCTACCTCCCACCTCCACCCTCCCTATTCTCCTCACCCATCTCTCCCATCCCCTTTTCCTTCTCCTCCCACTCTCTCCCCCTCCCCCCCGCCTCCCCTCTCCCTCCCCCACCGCTCCTCTGCTTCTCTGCCCCATCCCCTCTCCCCTCCTCCCCCTGTCCCTCTCCACCTTCCCCCTCTCCATTTCCCCCTTCTTCCCCCCTCCTCTCCCTGGACTTCCTTGCCTCTACACACCCCACTCCCCTTCCATCCATCAACCCCCATCACTCACCACCCCTACTCTCTCCTCCCTATCCCCTCACTCCACCCCCTCTCCCGTCCACCCCTCCCCCATCTGTTTGTTAGTGGTGTGTGTTTTGGGGGGGGGGTGGTTAGTGTGTGTGTGTTTTGGGGGGTGGGGCAGTTAGTGTCTGTGTTTGGGGGGAGTGGTTAGTGTTTGTATGTCGCATCCCCCTCTGCCCTCCTCCACCTCTCCTCCCTCCTGTCCATCTCTCCCTCTCCACCTCCCCCTCTCCATTTCCCCGCTCTCCATCTCACTCTCCCTGCCTCTCCACCCCTTCTCCTCCCGCTCGATCCCATCTCCCATCTCCCCCCTCCCTCCACCCCACTCTTTCCCGTCATCTTCCTCCCCCTCTCTCCCCTCATCTCCCCCCTCCCTCCCTCCCTCTCTCTCTTTTTCTTCCCCACTTTCTTTTCCCCTCGAGATAGGGTGGGGATGGGGTAAAAGGAGCCAATCAATAATAGACATATAGTATCAAGGGGGGTGGTTAGTGTGTGCGTGGGGGGGGAGTGGTTAGTGTGTGTGTTGGGGGGGGGGTGGTTAGTTTTGTGTGTGGGACTGGTTAATGTGTGTGTGTAGGGGGGTTTTAGTGTGTGTGTGTGTGTGTGGGGGGGTTGTTGTGTGGTTTGTGGGGGGCGGTGGTTAGTGTGTGTGTGAGGGGTGGGGGTGGTTAGTGTGTGTGTGTGAGGGGGTGGTTAGTATGTGTGTGTGTGGGGTGTGGTTAGTGTGCGTGTAAAGCCGCAGCACCCACCGCAAACGCGCCTTGGGGGAACAGACCCAGCGGGTCTGCACTTGCTCTAGTACATATGTAAATATATAGAAACTCTCACCAAACGTGTAGGATGGAACGTCAGATGCTGGTTTACATTGTATAATTCCTTTCACTTCCTATTATTTACCAAATCTCCTGCCTTCCATCCTCCCCAAAATCCCCATTCCTCTGACCCCAGCCTATTATCCCTTCCTCTTCCTTCCCTCCACCTTTTTTGCCTGTGGGTATTCATTTTTTCTCTAGTTTGCTCCGACATTCCAAAGATATGCTGGCAAGTTAATTGTCTACTGAATTAGTCAGGAACAGCTTCTTCCCTAGAGCCATTAGGCTACTAGGAATAGGAATACTTTATTGTGACTAGACACAGTGAGATTCTTTGGTTGAATACACAATGTATACAAATAGCAGCCACCTACGGTGCTGACAAAGTTACAAAGCACGCCGGCTCCTCCTTTTGTTCCTCTCTCCCCAGCGGTTCCCCATGCCAGGCCCCCATTGTCCTTCCTCCCCCCCATGCCATATTGTCCATTGTTCTTCCCCTCCCCCTCACGGCGATTCCACCCACGCCAGGTCCTCCATTGTTCTACACCTTCCCCCTCATGGTGGTGCTCCATGCTCTCATCGACCGTCGACCATGGATGGGCCCGTGAGGCGCCGCTGCCACTGCGAGGCTCTACCACCGACGAGGCCTCACTGCTGTCGACGCCACACTTCACACCTCCATGGTGCCGACCCAGGCCCTAGCTGCGGGCTCCGTCGGCCGCTTCGCCGACCCAGGCTTTTACCCGCGAGACCCCGGCTGGGCCCCGATTTGGGCTTCTATGCGCCGATCCGGGAGACATCAAGACCGCGGCGCCTCGATAAAGGCCTCCGGCCATTTTCCCAGTCCCAGTCCCAGTGTGCGTGAGTTTATATATATATATACTAGCCCAAGTGCAGACCCATTGGGGGTCTGCTCCCCCAATGCACCCATTCACTACCCGTAGCCCCCAGGGGAGGCGTGGTCCTCCAACCCAAGCCGTACCCGAATGTAAGATTCCAGCACTTCCTTTGCTCTTTAAAAAAAAATTCCGATTGCACTTGCCCTGCGTGTTGCAATTGCAATTCGCCCTCCCCATGCTAGTCGAGCCATTGTGACGTCATCAGTTGAAGCTGGTCGGTTTGAAATTCAAGATATTTAGTTTTTTAAACTTTAATCAGTAATAAGTCGAGAAATAAAGCATAAAATGCTCAGTGAAAGTGATCTCTGCCTAAAGGGGAAAATGTGAATCAGAATATGTAAAAATCTTCAGGCATTTTTAAAGCTTTAATCGCGAATAACGTGTCAAATATAGGATGAAATTGTCAGTGAAGATGATCACTGTTATCCGCGCCATTGTGACGTCATCATTTGCACCTGGTGTTTTTAATTTCAAAGTCTTTTGACAATCAGTAATGAGTCAAGAATAAGTCGAGAAATAAGGCATGAAATGTTCAGATAAGATGATCCTGGCCTCGACGGGAAAAATGTCAATTGGAACATGTAAAAATGTTATCTTTACAGTGTAGTGTTTTTGCGAAGATGTAAAGACAACCACATATACACACACACACACACATATCATATCATATACTTATTAAAACTCTGATCTTGTTTGTGTGTATATGTGTGTGTATATGTGGTTGTCTTTACATCTTCGCAAAAACACCATGCGGTAAAGATTATACTTTTACATATTCCGGTTGACATTTTTCCCGTCGAGGCCAGGATCACCTTATCTGAACATTTTATGCTTTATTTCTCGACTTATTCGCGACTAATTACTGATTAAGTCAAAAGACTTTGAAATTAAAAACACCAGGTTCAAATGTTGACATCACAATGGCTCAGCTGGCAGTGAAAAGCCTCAGCGAAGATTTCATACTATATTTGACACGTTATTCGCAAGTAAAGCTTTGAAAATGCAAACTTTCACACCTTTTTACATATTCCGATTCACATTCATCACCTCTAGGCAGAGATCACTTTCACTGAACATTTTAAGCTTTATTTCTCGACTTATTACAGAATAATTGCCTTGAATTTCAAATGATAACGTTTTTCAATTTCAACCAGACCAGCTTCAGCTGATGATGTCACAATGGCAGCTTGAACTGATGACGTCACGATGGATAGACTAGAAGGGGGATGGCGAATTGCAATTGCAACACACAGAGCAAATGCAATTAGAATTTGTTTTTAATATCACTGCTTAGGCAAGCAAGGGGAATGCTGGATATTTACGTTCGGGAGCAGCTTGAGCTGCAGGACAACACCTCCATTGGGGGCTAGGGGCAGGGAACGGGTGCATTGGGGGAGCAGACCCAATGGGTCTGCAGTTGGTCTAGTATATATACTAGACTAAGTGGTACCCATTGGGTCCCATGTTCACACGGAGGGCTGGTCCCCCAACACAATATTCCACCTCTTCACCAATACCAATATTGGAGGCCAGTTGGGAGGGGGGGGGCTTTCTCGAGTGCTAGTATGGGTGTTGTGGGCCAAATGGACTGGTTTCCAGAGGGCTAGTATGGACATTGCAGGCCGAATGGATTCTTGGGCTGGCAGCTCAGTAACTCAGACCTGGTGGGCTGGCAGCTCAGACACTCAGGCCTGGTGGCTGGCTGCTCAGAATCTGCCAGAAATTCTTCCAACACAGATGAGAGACTCTGTGAAAGAGGGGGAAAGGATGGAGAATCACTTATAGACATTTTTCATCTTTTCAGCAGATCACAGCAATGAAGGAGGAATGTCTATCCTGACCTGGATCTCACAGGAAGCCAATGAAGGGAGGGCGAAAAATACTGGGGTGAGGTTTAATACTTGCAGGGGGAATACTTATTGATGGGCTGAAGGGACTCCTCCTGGGCTAGCACAGGCCTGATGGGCCAAAGGGGCACCTAAAAAAAATCTCAGTGAAATCTCAGTGAAGCACTTTTTCTGGACTTTTCTTGGCCTGGCACAGGCCTTTTGGGCCAAAATGCTCTTCCTAGGCTAATAAGGGCATTTGGGGCAAAAGGGACTAGTTTCTCAGCTAATAGAGTCCTTGTGGACCGAAATTAGTGGTTTCAGGCAGGCCAAATGACGCATTTCATTTCATTGCCATAGCAGTTTCAAGCACAGGGCAGGCCGAACAGCTCATTGCATTTTCATTTCACTTCCATTGCCATTGCAGTTTGAAGCACAGGGCAGGGCGAGAAGCTCATTGCATTTTCATTTCACCTCTATTGCCATTGCAGTTTCAAGCACAGGACTGGGTGAACAGCTCATTGCATTTTCATTCCACTTCCATTGCCATTGCAGTTTCAAGCACATGGCAGGCCGAACAGCTCATTGCATTTTCATTTCACTTCCATTGCCATTACAATTTCAAGCACGGGGCAAGCTGAACAGCTCATTGCATTTTCATTTCACTTCCATTGCCATTGCAGTTTCAACCACAGAGCAGGTCAAACAGCTGATTGCATTTTAATTTCATTTCCATTGCCATTGCAGTTTCAAGCACAGGGCAGGCCAAACAGCTGGTTGCATTTTCATTTCACTTCCATTGCAGTTCCAAGCACAGGGCAGGCCGAACAGTTGATTGCATTTTCATTCATTTCCATTGCCATTGCACTTTCAAGCACAGGGCAGGCCGAACAGCTCTTTGCATTTTCATATCACTTCCATTGCCATTGTAGTTTCAAGCACCGGAAAAGCCAAACAACTCATTTCATTTTCATTAAGGGCTAACAAATCAGTTATTGCATGTACATTGCAGAATCCAGTTGATACACAGCTTAGAATGAGAGTCGTGGCCTCTCCCTCGCGATCTTGCAGAGTGACTGAGACACATCCAGACATCCGGTGTTTTATAGTCCTGCCAACCCCCAAAAAGAAACCCCCCCCCCCACCTGCCCCCACGGAAGGGTAGTTACCTTCATCGTGGTGATTAACAGGTGAGAGGATCTCAAGGTTGTTTAAACACTCATAACATTTGTATTTTCATCAATGGGAAAAATCCTGAGGGCCTGCTCAGCAGAGGAGGACTGTGAGTAAGATGGCCAAAACTCATAGCGATATATTTGTAGTGTTTTTTCTAAAATCAATATACACGCAGACAGGAAGTGGTCAAGATGACACTTTTAATTATAGATATATATATATATGTGTGTATTTGTGAGTGTGTATATACTTTTTTCCCTCTTGTCTATTATATTGTTTACAGTATACCATGTTCACAAGTTCACAAGTTATAGGAGTAGAATTAGGCCATTTGGCCCATCGAGTCCACTGCGTCATTCAATCATGGCTAATCTCTGCCTCCTAATCCCATTTTCCTGCCTTCTCCGCAAAGCCCTTGATACCCGTTCTAATCAAGAATTTGTCCACAATGTTTACGTATTCTTTTGTGCTGCTCAAATACAAATTTCATCATTCTTCCTGGGACATGACAATAAAACATTCTTGACTCTTGAAGTCTATTTTAGTAGAAAAAGAGTAAAAGGGGAATTGATGGCCACATAAAAAGGATAAAGGGGGGATGGGAATCTGTTGGGATTCTGTATTGACTTGATGGGCCAGGTGGCTTCTTTCTTTGTCATAGTAAGTACATAATCCCTTCAGCCATCTGGGCCTCACAATGGAATCCATTCCCAAGCTCTTTACATAAGCTTTTGGACATACTCTCTCATATCCTTTTTTGGCTCAGCATCAGATTCTATTGGTTCATGATGCTTCTATGATGCACCTTGGGATATTTTTCCATCTTAAAAGTGCCAACACAAACACAGACTATTGACATGAAGCGAAAGTGTGTGGAGCCAGAGGATTGAGCCTGCATTATTGTTCAGCATGCCATGTTTGCCAGTGGAACATAGATTCATGCCACTTATAATCTATGTTCCTCGGGACTGCTGTTTCGGCAAGTTTATTGCACAAGCTTGGCATTTACACTGGCCTGCCTCCAGTGCTTAGAGAGTAATAATAACTTGCCATTGGCATGATATCAGGCATTGCATTTCAATGTAATTCACTGTGTGTCAAGCTATTTGAGATGTTTGTAAGAAAGATGATGAAATGTTTCAGAAATGTGAATTCTTCTTTCACTACTTAGAGAATAATTAATTTAATTGATACATTAAGAAAAGCATGAACAAATTAGCAATAAGGGGAATGGGTTCATTAATCTTGTTCTTAACTGCCTATAAAGTAGGAATTTCATGGGTTTATTTACTGTGCTGTAAGGCTAAATTGATATCCCCACCCAGTGATTCAGTCACGAAGAGATCCTGCTATGAATTCTGAGCTTACAAGGTAAATATTTATTGTTTTTTCAGTGGTGCATCTTCAGTGTTGCACAGGAAATTATATACAAAACCTGGAGTAACTCAGCGGGTCAGCATCTCTGGAGAAATTATTAGGTGACATTTCGGGTCGAGACCTTTCTTCAGTCTTGATCCGAAATGTCACCTATTCCTTTTCTCGAGAGATGCTTCATGACCCGCTGAGTTACTCCAGATTTTTGCGCCATTTCTTCAGTTTAATCCAGCATCTGCAGTTCCTCCCTACACATTTAGTGTAGCACGCATTCACACTGGGAAGTTGAAGAGGAAAATGAATGCGATTTGGGTTGGAGGTGATTTGGGATTGATAGTGAATTAGGAACTGGATTTTAAAACAACATGAAATTGGAAATGCTCGTACTTTGCGGTCAAGCAGCAGTTGTAGAGAGAGAATCAGAGTTAATATTTCAGGTAACATGTGGCATAGCAGGCAAAATTGCTGCCTCCCAGTTCAATAAACCTGGATCTTGACCTCTGGTGTTTTCTCAGTGGGTTTAGTTTAGTTTAGAGATACAGGCTCTTCGGACCACCGAGCCCGCACCGACCAGCAATCCCCACACATTAACACTATCCTATAAGTGATAATTTACATTCATACCAAGCCAATTAACCTACAAACCTGTACATATTTGGAGTGTGGGAGGAAACTGGAGATCCCGGAGAAAACCCACGCAGGTCACGGGGAGAACGTACAAACAGACAGCACCCGTAGTCAGGATCAAACCCGGGTCTCCGATGCTGTAAGGCAGCAGCTCTACCGCTGCACCACCGTGTTAACCATGTTCCCCTCTGACTGCATGGGCTTCCTCAGGATCATTGATGAGTATGGGTGTCAGGGGTTAGAGGGAGAAAGCAGGAGAATGGGGTTAGGAGGGGGAGATAGGGTCAGCCATGATTGAATGGTGGAGTGGACTTCCTGGGCCGAATAGCCTAATTCTGCTCCTATCACTTATGATCTTATTTGTTTTTTTCCCTCAACCCAAAGACTTGCTAGTTGCTAGGTTAATTGGCTACTACAAATCTCCAGAGTGTGAGTGGGTGGCAGGAGAAACAGCATAGAACTGATAGTCATCTGCGTGAGAATAGGTTTCAGTGAAATATGAGGGGAATGAGAATAATAAGAATTCTTTATGAACTGGCACAGTCTTGATGTGCTTCGATGACCTTTCCACATTACTCACATTAACGAAATGGCCAGATTTTTCTTATTGTTTTATATTTTCTATTCAAAGGAAAATTGTAACCTAGGAAAAATTCAGAATATTCAGGGATCAATTGGTTTTATGGGATGCCATTTAGAATGGTCGGGTGAGGGCAAAAGAGGAATAATTCATTTGGTCTCCTCCTAAAGCTTCCATCTTCACAGAAGCCAGTCAACAGAGAAGTCAATTCACTTCATGTGGTATCAAGAGACTGCTGGGTATATTGGAACCAGAAAAGGCAATGTTTTCAGCTAACCCATGTGTTGTAGTGCTGAAGATGTATACGAAGGAAATGCAGATATTGGTTTACACCAAAGATTGACACAAAATACTGGAGTAACTTAGCAGGACAGGAAGCATCTCTGGATAGAAGGAATGGGTGACTTTTCAGTCAGAGAGTCTGAAGAAGGGTCTCAACCCGAAACATCACCCATTCCTTCTATCCAGAGATGCTGCCTGCCCTGTAGTGCTGAAGATATATGCCTGCTTCAGTACTGGCTAGGCCCCATAGCCAAGTTGTTTCAATGCAGTTGTAATTTTGGCATCTTCCTAACAATGCACTAAGTTTCCCACTCCGACCTTGTCCACAAAGTGTAGATCTGATCCAATTACCTAAACATTCTTCCATCATTCAACTAACATCAGCAATATAATGGAAATTGTGATCAACAATCTTACCAGGCACCGCTTGCTCACCCATCACCTTCCCACTCCTGCTCTGTGTTACTCCGAAACACAGCTCGCGACAATCTCAATTCACAATGATAAAAAAGGTGAATTCATAGACCAGGTGCAAGTGAGTGCGCTTTGATATCAAAACATCATTTGGTCACCTGGTGAGCAAAGGGATTCTCATAAAACTGCGGCCAGTGGGACCCAAGGCAGAAATTCTTCACTGGCTAGAGTTCAAGTTCAAGTTTACATTTATTGTCACTGTACCAATTGGTACAGCGAGATGTGGGATGCTATTCAGCCATACAAATAAAAAGAACACAACGCACAATACAATTTAACATGAACATCCCCACACAGCGTTTGGGGATCAACATTTCCCACTGTGATGGAAGGCAATAAAAGTTCAGTCATCTTCCTCTATGTTCCTCTCAGAGTCATACTTTATTGAAAATAAGCCTCAATGGTATTATTATTCTGTTAACTCTGCCCAAGGACAATATTGTATCTATTATTTAGGGACCCACCTCGTTTCAGTTGTTTCGGCAATGACCTTCATTTAGCTCAATCTGAAGAAGGGTCTCGAACTGAATTGTCCCCATTCCCTCTCTCCAGAGATGCTGCCTGTCCTGTTGAGTGACTCCAGCATGTTGTGTCCATCTTCAGTGTAAACCAGCATCTGCAGTTCCTTCCTGCTCATTTTGTCTGCTCCACTGTGAAGTTTCCTCAAGGTATGCCTACTTTGAAGAAGTTCTCCTCTTCTCTCCGATGAGAGTTCTGCAACACCCTCTCTTTCTGCACCACCTCCTCAGTTTGAAGAAGAGTCTCGACCCAAAAAATTCCTTCTCTGCAGAGATGCTGCTTGTCTCGCGGAGTTGCTCCAGCATTTTGTGTCTATTTTTGTAAACCCAGCATCTGCAGTTCCTTCCAACATCTTCCTTCCGAACCTCTATTAAGTAGTGGAAATATTTGTGTAGGATTCACGTCAATGCCTCAGGGTATGCCACATTGCCACTTCTCAGGGTATGTAATTCAGAACACCAAGGGAAAAAGATCTCAAAGAGCCAGTCACCAACCATCTCAATAGATTCATATTGCTTCTGTCCAGTACTCGACCTAGAAATGTAACAACGCATATAACACACAATAAGATGGTGCTGTAATGGGAATTAGCATTACTTAATTCCAGATGTCACATGAGATCATTTTAATGTGGTCATATCCTATAAAGTGTTGCATGCCAGTGTAGCATGTTTCGCTATCTTATATATGAAAGTTCCGTTGAACACCTGTAATTTTTAGTGTGCCACAAATAGCAAACTCACCCCTGCATGTTTTACCAACTGTTCTTAATTTAAATGGCATGGCATGTTAGAAACATAGAAACATAGAAATTAGGTGCAGGAGCAGGCCATTCGGCCCTTCGAGCCTGCACCGCCATTCAATATGATCATGGCTGATCATCCAACTCAGTATCCTGTACCTGCCTTCTCTCCATACCCCCTGATCCCTTCAGCCACAAGGGCCACATCCAACTCCCTCTTAAATATGGCCAACGAACTGGCCTCAATTACATTCTGTGGCAGAGAATTCCACAGATTCACCACTCTCTGAAAAACGATTTTCTCATCTCGGTCCTAAAAGACTTCCCCCTTATCCTTAAACTGTGACCCCTTGTCCTGGACTTCCCCAACATCGGGAACAATCTTCCTGCATCTAGCCTGTCCAATCCCTTAAGAATTTTGTAAGTCTCTATGAGATCACCCCTCAATCTTCTAAATTCCAGCGAGTTTATGTTGGCCTTCATAACAAGAGGAGGTGAGTATAGGAGCAAAGAGGTCCTTCTGCAGTTGTACAGGGCCCTTGTGAGACCACACCTAGAGTATTGTGCGCAGTTTTAGTCTCCAAATTTGAGGAAGGACATTCTTGCTATTGAGGGAGTGCAGCGTAGGTTCACTAGAGTAATTCCCAGGATGGCAGGACTGTCATATGTTGAGAGAATGGAGCGGCTGGGCTTGTACACTCTGAAATTTAGAAGGATGAGAGGGAATCTTATTGAAACATATAAGATTATTAAGGGTTTGGACACGTTAGAGGCAGGAAACTTGTTCCCGATGTTGTGGGAGTCCAGAACCAGAGGTCAAAGGTTAAGAATAAGGGGTAAGCCATTTAGAACGGAGATGAGGAAATACTTTTTCACACAGAGAGTTGTGGGTCTGTGGAATTCTCTACCTCATAGTGCGGTGGCGGCCAGTTCTCTGGATGGTTTCAAGAGAGAGTTAGATAGAGGTCTTAAAGATAGCGGAGTCAGGGGATATGGGGAGAAGGCAGGAACGGGGTACTGATTGTGGATGATCAGCCATGATCACATTGAATGGTGTTGATAGCTCGAAGGGCCGAATGACCTACTCCTGGACCTATTATCTATTATTTAAATAGTTGCTGGAATTTCAAAGCACATTTCGGATTACTCCTACAACATTGGACTTAGTCTAGTTTAGTTTAGAGATACAGTGTGGAAACAGGCCCTTCGCCCCACACCGACCAGCGATCCCCACACAGTTTGCTTTGGAGTGAAGGTTACCCAAATGGGCCTGGGAGTAGGCATTTAACCTTATCCAAAGTTACAAAGTTGGACATCTGGACAAAAGGGTTGGTGCCCAACTACCCCCCACAAGAAGTTGAAGGCAATATTAATTCTTGGAAGGTTTACCCATCTTTGCATCAGAGCTGACACCATTGGTTTATTCCATAATTGGCCACTTGATATTGTCAATTCATTTAACGAGTATTTGTGTGAATTCCAATTCCGTTTGATAGGTCCTACTTCGCTGGTTAAGTACATTGTCGCCTAACCATGCTCCAAAGACGTACAGGTTTGCAGGTTAATTGCCTTGGTAAAAATGTAAATGGTCCCTAGTGTGTGTAGGATAGTGTTAATGTGCGGGGGTCGCTGGTCGGTGCAGACTAAGGGCCTGTTTCCGCACTGTATCTCTAAATGAAACTAAACTAGACGAAGTCCAATGTTGTAGGAGTAACCCGAAATGTGCTTTGAATGCCCATGTTGCATGCTCAGTATCGTTCATGTACAGGCACATCAATTGCATAGAAACCGATCTAAAGTCACATTATGAGCCATAATGTTTTGATTGTGCCTCAATTCTCTTATCTAGCACATAAAGGACACGCATGGTGCAATAACATTGCAAAGGCATTCAACTATGTCATTGCAACCCCTAATGCAGACTTCCACTAAAGTACATGAGGTTGTAAAATAGCATCGCTAACCAATAATTTCTTAACTATTTCTCTATTTAAGACATTGCGGAGGAGGAAAATTCAGAATTTATCTCTTAAAAAGATGTCCTTCCAGTACTAACCGATGTACACACAAATCAAAAGGCTTAATGATCTGCCAAGATCGATTGTATCTTTAAATAATGACTGTAGCTGTTGACTTTCTGACTATTAATACGAGTTACATTTGAACAGAGATACAATATTTATTTGACTTCATAAATGAATAACGAATGGGAAGAAAGCAGACATGGGAAATTGAGCTGTACTTGCACCATAAAAATAAAATGTTTGAATGCTGAGACAAATTTTAATTGTCATGTACCAACCACGTATTGGTAACACATGTACCACTTTGAAAAGTGCGAGGAAATTTATGTCGAAAGCTTGATCGGTCTTTCCTGGTGAGCTGATTACATTCCGTTTCTGAATTACGATTTAATTACAAAACATGGTGGAAGGATGCTAGGTCATTCTGATATAGTGCCATAGAGAAGAACCCATTTCCTTTGATTGCTAACATTTCACAAGTAACAGAAATAATATCTGATATCTATGGGTGACACGGTGACACAGCGTTAGAGCGCCGGAGTCCCGGGTTCGATCCGGACTGAGTGCTGTCTGTATGGAGTTTGTACGTTCTCCCCGTGACCACATGGGTTGGCACCAAGATCTTCGGGTTTCCTCCCACACTCCAAAGACATACAGGTTTGTAGTTTAATTGGCTTGGTATAAGTGTAAATTGTGTCTAGTGTGTGTAGGATAATGTTAGTGTGGTGGGATTACTGGTCGGTGTGGACTCATAGGGCCGAAGGGCCTGTTTCCGCGAAGTATCTCTAAACTAAACTAAAACTAAATAATGGTGTCACAACACATTTTCCCTTCCCGCTGTCCTGTGCTACTTTGTAACAAACTGGCCAAATGTTTGTTCAAATAGCATGTCTCAAAGCACTACAGAAAATATATTTTCCACAATATTCCACAAAGATCTTGGAGACTTAATTTTAAAAATAAGTTAAAAATGGATAACTATTGGTGGCATGACTTGCAAACCATGTTAAGCTGAATAATAATTGAACATTTTAAAGTTTTAGGAAGGATAATTAAATTAGGATAACTTGAAATGACAGAAGGCAGATGCAAAAAGGTGTAGTAACTCAGTGGGACAGGAAGCATCTCTGGATAGAGGGAAAATTTTACATTCTAGGTTGAGACCCTTCTTCAGACTGAGAGTTGGGGAAAGGGAAACAGGAGATATAGAAGGTACATAGAACAAATGAATGATATGCAAAAGGCAACGATGATCAAGGAAAGGTGGAGCCCGCCATGGTCCATTCTTGACTGTGGGGGAGGTGATAATGAGTTATATAGACTGTGAAACCCAGCTGGGCAACAGTGAAACTAGTGCGATGACTAGGCTGGGGGAGGGACGGAGAGAGAGGGGATGCAAGGGTTACTGGAAGTATAGAGAAATCATGGCTCATACCGCTGGGTTGTAAGCTGCCCAAGCGGAATATGACGTGCTGTTCCTCCAATGCTCAGAAAGAGTACAGCATGCTACAAATGTTTCTCTCCTGCTTGCCTTCTCTCCCACCAAGTCTGAAATGAGCAAAGAAAGGCAACCGTGTTGGAGTATATGTTGTTGTGTAAACAACAGGCGTTCAGATAAAACTATGGAGACTAAATTAAATGGGCCCTGAAAGCAGGCACAGGGAATGAGATTGTAGAATTGTAATTGTATTGACATTGTTATGGCATTGCCCTCATTCAATATCATAGGATTTGCCCTATTTCCAGGTACCTGCACATCAAATCAGTCCCATTTCCTGGCTCTTTGACAACGGTACTGCAAGCTATTCTTCAAAGTATATATGCAATCACCTTTTTGAATGAAACAATTGCAGCTGCTCCTGATAGATTTGCAGAATTTTAATTCTGCGGCACGGTGGCGCCACGGTAGAGTTGCTGCCTCACAGCGCTTGCAGCGCCGGAGATCTATGTTCAGTCCCGACTATGGTTGCTGCCTGTACGTAGTTTATGCGTTCTCCCCGTGACTGCGTGGGTTTTGTCCGAGATCTTCGGTTTCTTCCCACACTCCAAAGACGTACAGTTTGTAGGTTAATCGGCTTGGTGTATATGTAGAATTGTTCCTAGTGTGTGAAGGATAGTGTTAATGTGCAGGGATCGCTGGTCGGTGCGGACTCGAAGGGCCGAAGGGCCTGCTTCCGTGCTGTATCTCTAAACTAAACTAAACTAATTTATGATACCAATGATGTGCAAAAGCATTTCCGCATCAACCTGGGCTCCTTTTTTAGTTTAGGGATACTGCGCAGAAGCAGGCCCTTCGGCCCACCGAGTCCGTACCAACCAGCGATCCCCCCACATTAACACTATCCTACACAGGGGACAATGTTTTAATTTATTCCAAGCCAATTAACCTACAAACCTGTACGTCTTTGGAGTGTGGTTGGTGGAAACCAACTTTCTCAGAGAAAACCCACGCAGGTCACGGGGAGAACGTATAAACTCCGTACAGACAGCAACCATAGCCAGGATCGAACCTGGGTCTCTGGCGCTGTAAGCCCTTTAAGGCAGCAACTCGACTGCTGGACCACCGTGCCGCCCTCTAACAATCTTCTAACATTATTAGGCCCCCCTCGGGCATGACTGACCATGGGTGATGCATCCTGGTCGGATGCAAGCCGGGGCGATGTCATATGGAGGACAGGCTGTTGCCCATGCAGCACGTCCCCCCTCTCCACGTCGCTGATCGGTCCAAAGGAACAGCAGGGCCGTTACAGTTTGGCACCAGCGCCGTCGCTGGAGCTGCCAGAGCGAGGTTGTAGACAATGACGAACTGCCTTAGGGGCTCCGACTCCGGATTTTCTTGAGATTTACTCCTGGGGCCTTTCCATGACTGGATATGGCCACAAGGCAGTGGAGGTTTTAAATCAGAGTTTTCCCTCTCCTGGATGGACTGCCTTCCCAGGCTGACGAGCCCCATCTGCCCGAGACACATGGGGGCGGGAGCGTCCACCTTCCCGTGCAGGTCTATAGCACCTGCCCACTGCCCAAAATCTTCTAACAATCACTTTAAATATACAGTTCCTGGCTCTCAGCCTTACTGCTATTTTAAACCTTTATTTACTGTCTGCAGAGCGATGATGATTTTGAACCTTACATCAAATCATTTCTCAAGTATCTCTGCTCTGGCGAAAATAATTCCAGTTTCCCTAGTCTCTCCATGTAACTGAAGTCTTTCATCCCTCTGACCACTAAAGTAAATTGTTTTTGAACCCTCTCTGGGCACTTTTGATAGTCTGTCCTGTTGATAGTGCGTTGAAGGGAAATCAACACAACATTCTGCTGCAGCCAAACATAATTCAACATCATCTCTCGTTTTTGTATTAAAGCCCCGGAACATTTTCTGTTTCTATTTCAGATTTCAATAGCCTTAAGTAATTTCACGTAATGGTTCTATTATTTCTTCCTACAGATTGACCTTACATTTCTTTTCATCCTATTAACACCCAGTCTCACCCTGCAATTCCATCGGATTTCAACCTCATCTACTGTTTCCGTTGTTCAAGGCATGGCCCCTGATACATCGGCGAGACCAAACATAGACTGGACGATCGTTTTGCTGAACACCTTCGCTCAGTCCACCTGGACACATCTGACCTACCGGTAGCTGAACTCTTTAACTCCCCCCTCCTATTCCCACATTGACATTTCTGTCCTAGGTTTCCTCCATTGTCAGAGTGAGGCCAAATGCAAATTGGAGGAACAGCACCTCATATTTCACTTGGGCAGCTTACAGCCCAGTGGTATGAATATTGATTTATCTAACTTCATGTAACCCTTGCATCCCCCTTCTCTCTCCATCCCTCCCCCACCCAAATCGCACCAGCTTCAAACTTGTTTTAGACAATAGACAATAGGTGCAGGACTAGGCCTGTCAGCCCATCGAGCCAGCACCACCATTTACTGTGATCAAGGCTGATCATCCACAATCAGTACCCCATTCCTGCCTTCTCCCCATATCCCTTGATGCCACTATCTTTAGGAGCTCTATCTAACTCTTTTGAAAGGATCCAGAGAATCGGCCTACACTGCCTTCTGAGGTATAGAAGTCCACAGATTCACAACACTCTGGGTGAAAAAGCTTTTCCTCACCTCCATTCTAAATGGCCTACCCCTTATTCTTAAACTGTGGCCCCTGGTTCTCGCCTCTGCCAACATCGGGAACATGTTCCCTGCCTCTAGCGTATCCAAGCCCTTAATAATCTTATATGTTTCAATAAGATGCCCTCTCATCCATCTAAATTCCAGTGTATACAAACCCAGCAGCTCAATTCTTTCAACATATGACAGTCCCGCCATCCCGGGAATTAACCTCATGAACATATGCTGCACTCCCTCAATAGCAAGAATGTCCTTCTTCAAATTTGGACATCAAAACTGCACACAATACCCCAGGTGTGGTCTCACCAGGGCCCTGTACAACTGCAGAAGGACATACTTGCTCCTATACGCAAATCCTCTTGTAATGAAAGCCAACATGACATTATCTTTCTTCACTGCCCGCTGTAAGTATGCTTACTTTCATTGACTGATGAACAAGGACCCCCAGATCCCGTTGTACTTCCCCTTTCCCTAATTTGGCATGATTCAGATAATAATCTGCCTTCCTGTTCTTGCCACCAAAGTGGATAACCTCACATTTATCCACGTTAAAATGCATCTGCCAAGCATCTGCCCACTCACCCAATCTGTCCAAGTCACCCTGCATCCTCATAGCATCCTCCTCACAGTTCACACTTTATGTCATCTGCAAATTTGCTAATGTTACTTTTAACCCCTTCATCTAAATCATTAATGTATATTGTAAATAGCTGCGGTCCCAGCACTGTGCCTTGCGGCACCCCACTAGTCACTGCCTGCCATTCTGAAAGGGATCCATTAATCCCTAATCTTTGTTTCCTGTCTGCCTCCAATTTTCTATCCATGTCAGTACCCTATCCCCAATACCATATGCTCTAATTTTGCCCACTAACCTCCTATGATGGACCTTATCAGGGGCTTTCTGAAAGTTCAGGTACACTACATCACTGGCTCTCCCTTGTCCATTTTGCTAGTTACATCCTTAAAAAATTCTAGAAGAGTAGTCAAGCATGATTTCCCCTTCGTAAATCCATGCCTACTCGGACCGATCATGTTACTGCTATCCAAATGTGCCACTATTTCATCTTTTATAATTGACTCCAGCATCTTCCCCACTACCGATGTCAGGCTAACTGGCCTATAATTCCCTACTTTCTTCTCAGTCCTTTCTTAAACAGTGGAATAACATTAGTTACCCTCCAATCCAGAGGAGCTGATCCTGAATCTATTGTTGAATATATTGTCTTGTTGAGTCTCATTGTCTGAAACTTGTTCTTACCTAACACACAGCTAACAATGGCCTGTATCTTTTAACATTGTTACTTTTTTGCACATCTTTCATTCACTTGTTCTATATCTTTCAACATCACATCATCAATATCTCTCGTTTCCCTTTCCCCTGACTCAGTCTGAAGAAGGATCTTGACCCGATATGTCACCCATTCCTTTCCTCAGAGATGCTGTCTGACTCGCTGAGTTACTCCAGCTTTCTGTGTCTATCTTAGATTTATTATTTAATCTTGTTCGCCATCCGTCCGATGACTAACCTTTCCTTTTGATTATTTATAACAAACGCCACACAACTTTGTTGCATCCTAAAACTTGTTTATCTCTGAATTTTCCCAGTTCTGATGAAAGGTCATTGATCTGAAATATTAACCTCATTCCTCTCTGCAGATTCTGATCTGCTAAATGTTTCCAGCATTTGTTCTGTTTTCCTCTCCAATTTTCTAGTGTTTATGTTTCTGCTTCAATAGTTTGAAGGTTTTCAGGCATGTGTCATTTACGTGTCTACTCTGATTAATATATCATCATAAGAAAAGGCAGAAACTAAATATTGCAATTCATCATCAAGTTGTGAAGTTGCTGATCGTATCTGGGAAATCAGAATCTCAGAGCTTCAGTAAAACTGTCCACCAGGTTATTAATTTTAAATCTATTGAAGGTCATGAGTATTATGACCAGTCTGTCTCCAACCCAACTATGCCTTATATTCTTAGGTGTGGATATTTTTGGATGCTTGGATTAGTTTAGTTTAGAGATACAGCGCGGAAACAGGCCCTTCGGCCCACAGACCAGCAATCCCGCACACTCACACTATCCTACACACACTAGGGACAATTTACATTTACCAAACCAATTAACCTACAAACCTGTACGTCTTTGGAGTGTGGGAGGAAACCAAAGCTCTCGGTGAAAACCCACGCAGGACACAAGGAGAACGTGCAAACCCAGTATAGATAGCACCCATAGTCAGGATCGAACCCGGGTCTCTGGCGTTGCAAGGCAGCAACTCTACCGCTGCACCACCGTGCTGCCCCCAATGGTCATTCAGAAGATCATCCCCCTAAACAGGACTAAATTCCAGTGTGCATAAACCCAGTGTGACCACGGTAGAGCATTGAAAAAGGCAATGAGGTACCCAAAGAGAAGATACATTGATTAAATACAAAATTGCAATGGAGAACAAGGTAAAATGTGAATGGTGAGGACAATTGTGCTCTCACTGACTCAGAATTCCTTCTACTTCCCAAACCCCACTGATCCTCCTTTACACTGAATGCAAACAGAACTGGGGACTGCATGCTGCATGGAAGAGAGAGTAAGCCTAATCTAATACCTGTGGTTGGAAAGTTACCTGTGAGGATTCTCAGGGATAATATAAACTTGCATTTTGAAAAATAAACAGGAGTTGATTCGGGATAGTCAGCATGGTTTTGTGGTGGAAGATCATGTCTCACAAATTTGACTGAGTTTTGTGAAGAAGTAACTGAGAAAGTTGAAGAGGTCAGGGCCTTTGTTGTGGTTCTACATGGTAAGGGTAGATTCTGGAAGGTTAGATTGCATGCGATCCAGGGTGAGCTACCTAACGGGATAATAAATTTGCTTCATAGCAGGAAGCAGAGGATTGGTGATGGGGGGTTGCTTTGCAGACTGGAGCCCTGTGATGAGTGGGGTGCTTCAGGGATCACTACTAAGCCCAATGCCGTTTGTCACCTATATCAACAATTTGGTTGAGAATGTACAAAGATCGATTGGTAAGTTTGCAGACGACATTCAAATAGGTGGTATCGCGCATATTGAGGATGGTTATTAAGAATTACAGTGAGATATTGATCTCTGGACAAGTGCACTGAGGAATGGCTAATGGAGAAGTGACACCCTAGCAGCAAAGAGGGTGAACTGGGGTAATGCCGACAGTGCCTTCAGCTTGGCTGCAGGAGGTGCCCCCAGGACACAAATATAGCCGGGCGAGGAGAGGAGAAGGATGGGGGTACACAAAAGGCTGGAGAAACTCAGCGGGTGCAGCAGCATCTAAGGAGCGAAGGAGATAGGCGACGTTTCAGGTCGAGACCCTTCTTCAGACTGCTGGGAACTGCTCTAATACAACGAGCACGCATGTGACACTTTGGACTTTGAATATTGGAGCTAAAATGGCAGCACCTGCATGTGTAATATATGCAAAATAAATTTCACTGTGCAGTTACATATGTGACAAATAAAGAACTATTAGAATCATAGTCATAGAGTGATACAGTGTGGAAACAGGCCCTTCGGCCCAACTCGCCAACACCGGCCAACATGTCCCTGCTACACTAGTCCCACCTGCCTGTGTTTGGTACATATCCCTACAAACCTATCCTATCCATGTACCTGTCCAACTGCTTCTTATAGTCCCAGTCTCAACTACAACCTCTGGCAGCTTGTTCCATACACCCATCATCCTTTATGTGAAAAAGTTACCCTTCAGATTCCTATTAAATATTTTCCCTTTCACCTTAAACCTATGTCCTCTGGTTCTCGATTCCCCTACTCTGGGCATGAGACTCTGTACATCTGCCCGATCTATTCCTCTCATGATTTTATACATTATATTTTTTACATCACATTTTATACATCACTATTGTCACTCCACTGGGGGCTCCGCATTGAAGGCAGTCTCTGCCTACAGTCTGTCCTTTTTCTTCTATCTTTTTTTAAATTTTATTTTGTCTTAAAAGTGTGTGTTTGGAGTTTCTTTACTTTTTTTTTGGGGGAGAGGGGGGTAGGATAAGGGGGAAACCGGTTCTCAGTCGCTTGCTGGCGAGGATGTGACTATTCTCCGAGTCGCGTCCTCGCCCCCTCCTTGCGGCCTACCTACTGGATCGGAGCGGCCATTCCTGCCGGGGACCTGGACCAGAGCTTCAGCAGCGGAGTCGCAGCGCTGGATTCACCGCAGAGCGGGCGATGCCTACCTGGATCGCCGTTTGAAGCTCCGGAGTGCTGGGCCTGCTATTCCAATATTGTGGAACTGAGGTTTGAAGAGCTTCCAACGTGGGTGGCGCTGACCTCAACATCGCGGAGTCACTGGGCCCTTTGCCGAGGGCTGCCAGCTTGAATCTCCGCCCAGCGCGGTTGTGGACTCCGGGAGCCGCGGACTCTGGTAGGAAGCGGCCGATTCGGAGGTCCAAGCTGCGGAGGTTGTTCTCCTGGTCCGACGTTGGAGTTCCATCCCGGCGAGCGGGCCTGAATATCGGGCCACCCGTAGTGGCGGCTGCGGAGGGCTCGGGAGGCCCCGACCACGGGTGAACATTAAGAACAACAGAGGAAGAGGACTGACTTTGGTGCCTTCCCTCACAGTGGGAAACTTTGATTCTGCTGTGTAGGGATGTTTTATGTTGAATTCTATCGTGTGTTGTGTTCTTTATTTTAATTGTACGGCTGTATGGTGACTATACATTTCACTGTGCCAACTGGCACATGTGACAAATAAATGTATCTTGTATCTTGTATCTTGAACTAGTGAACTGTTGAGTTTAATTTGGATTTTGAGAAGATTTTGGATTTTGCAAGACCTTCTCAGTGACTGGTAAGGCCCTGATGAGACATACATAGTTCCCTGAATGTGGCATCCAAGGTAGTTAGGATGGTAAAGACACTTTTGGCATGAAGGCCTTCAGCAGTCAGGGAATTGAGTGTGAAAGTTGGAATGTTATGTTACCGTTGTACAAGACCCTGGTGATGCTGCATTTGGAACATTTTGTTCCGTTTAGATCTCTGCCATCCCGGAAAGATGCTATTAAGCTGTTAAGATGCTATTAAGAGTGCAGAGAAGATTTACGAGAATGTTACGTGGCCTCGAGGGCTTGAATTATAGGGATGGGCTGGGAAGGCTAGAACGTTATTCCTTGGAGCACAGGAGGCTGAGGGGTGATCTTAAAGAGATGTATAAAATAGATGGGGTGAATCCACAATGTCTTTTTCCCATGGTAGGGGAATCAAAAGCTTGGGGGCATGGATTTAAGATGAGAGAGGGAAAGATTTAACTGGAATCAGAAGGGCAATTTCTTCACACTGAGGGGGGTGGGTATATGGAACGAGCTGCCAGAGGAAGTATTGGAGGGAGGTACAATAACGACATTTAAAATGCAGGCACATGGATAAGAATGCTTAGGAGGATGTGGATTGAACAAGGGCAGAGGTTAGATGGAGCCAAAGGTCCTGTTTCTGTGTTGTATGGCTCTATAACTCTATGTCTCTATAACCAAACAATCAAGTTGGACAATAACAAATTCATATAGCATACGAAATGTGTCAGAAGGAACTGCAGATGCTGGTTTACACCATAGAGAGAAACAAAATGCTGGAGTAACTCAGTGGGACAGGCAGCATCTCTGGAGAGAAGGAATGGGTGACGTTTCGGTCGAGACCCTTCTTCACCCATTTCTTCTCTCCAGAGATGCTGCCTGTCCCACTGAGTTACTCCAGCATTTTAGAAACATAGAAACATAGAAAATAGGTGCAGGAGGAGGCCTTTCGGCCCTTCGAGCCAGCACCGCCATTCATTGTGATCATGGCTGATCGTCCCCTATCAATAACCCGTGCCTGCCTTCTCCCCATATCCCTTGCCTCCACTAGCCCCTAGAGCTCTATCTAACTCTCTCTTAAATCCATCCAGTGACTTGGCCTCCACTGCCCTCTGTGGCAGGGGATTCCATAAATTCACAACTCACTGGGTGAAAAAGTTTTTTCTCACCTCTGTCTTAAATGACCTCCCCTTTATTCTAAGCCTCCCCTTTATTCTAATTATTCTAATTGTGTCTATCTTCCACGCAGCATGCAGCCCCCAGTTCTGTTTGCATTCAGTGTAAAGGGGGATCAGTGGGGTTTGGGAAGTAGAAGGAATTCTGAGTCAGTGAGAACACAATTGTCCTCACCATTCACATTTTACTTTGTCAATTGTAATTTCAGACAGCATCACAAAAGAAGATTCACAGCTTAATTACTTGGGTATAATTTGGCAGAGATCAGTGAAACCAACCGTGGGATTTAGTTGCAAAACCCTGTCTGAAAAAGTGCACATGAACCTGTCCGATGAAGACAAGGAGAGCTGGCTAACATCGTGCAGGCGATTCTAATAAGTAGAAATACAGTGGAGAAGGTTCACTTATTCAATTCCAGGGTCAAGATAACACTTAATTTGATGAACAAAACAATATTTTTTCAGATATTAAGCAGATAATGGGATGTGGATTGGTGCACGGACGTAATGCAGCAGTAAAAAAACATCAGGCACGTCCTTACCGAATGGTGGAGCAGGCGATGTTTTTGTTTCTAATATTTTCATGTTCTTAAACACAGACACAGAACATAGAACAGTACAGCACGGAGACGAGGCCTTCGGCCCAAATTGTTTGTGCCGAATATGAAACGTATCTAGTCTGCCTGTCTATGACCCATATACCTCTACTCCCTGCACTGCCATGTGCCTATCTGAATGCCTCTTAAATGCAACAATCGTATCTGCCTCCACCACCACCCCTGGCAATGTATTCCAGCCCCCCACCACTCGTTGTGCAAAAATCCTGCCCCACACATCTCACCTCATTGCTATGCCCTCTAATGGTGGAAATTTCCATCCTGGAAGGTACTGCGTGTATACCCCATCTATGCCTCTCATAAATTTATATATTTCTATTGCCTCTCCTTAACCTCTGTCATTCCAGAGAAAACAATCCAGGTATGTCTAACCTCTCCTTGCAGCTGAAACACTCTGATCCAGGCAGCATTCTGGTAAACTCACCAAAGACAACCCCTCCCATGTACTTCCCCTGCAACTGCAGGAGATGTAACGCTTGTCCCTTTACCTCCTCCCTCTCCTCCATCCAGAGAGCCCAGCAGTCCTTCCACGTGAAATGTGTAGGAGGGAACTGCAGATTTTACTTCGGAGTCACGTGAGTGACTACATGAAGCCCCGCCAGGCGCATGCGCGTCATTACGTCCGCGCATGTGGCACTGAACGGGCTGGAGGGCGCAGCTGCACCAGCGGTAAGTAGAACTTGCAGGTAAGTGTTTTAAACAACTTTCCCTGCAGAGTGTTTAACTCCGTAAAGCTGGCTCGAGTAGTCAATCGGAGTTTTAGAGATGGATAGATCCGGACGGGGGGTTCGCTCAAAGCGTGGGTCCAGCGGCGACTAGCACTTTCGATCGGGTCAGGAGATAAGCGCGGCAACTCCGGTTCCGATACCGGGTGCCGTTCACCGGCAGCTGAAGTCAATAGCGAATCCTCTAGGATAGTTCCTCAAACTGAGCAGGCTGAGCCTGCTGAGAGCCACAGGAAGGCTAAACGAAAATCAAACAGGCCAGTATTATCAGACGAGTCTGATCAAGCTGGTGACTCTCCCCCAGGTACTAAATAACTGTGGGGCAGAATGCAGCACATGGAGAATATGCTCCAGATTCTGATACAACAAGGGGCTGAGGCCCCAGTGCTTCCCCAGGCTGCTGAGCAGCAGGGCCCTTATGAAGGGGACTATATGCAATGCCGCCAAGGGGAGTTCCTTTCAGCGCCTGGGTGTAGGACTGGGGGATGCCTCCCTGGATTATCAATTGGGAGATGCGGGGCAGGATGCAGCTGGTGTCCCTGTTTATGTGCAAACACCAGAGCACAAGAGCCACGCTCCGGTGTCCCGGACATAGCGATGATCTTTGCTATTCCGGAGGGAACTGGTGAGGCAATGGAGGTGCTCCTTTCAAATATCATTAATTATTTAGTTTCTCACCAGCTACAGCTATCGGTCATCCAAGAAACCAGTAATAAATACAAAACACCTGTTCCACAGTGACTTTTCTGTCCTGGGCCTCCTCCATTGCCAGTGTGAGGCCGCACGTAAACTTGAGGAACAGGTCCTCATATTCCTCTTGGGTCGCATATACCCCAACAGAACGAACAATGAATCCTCCAGTTTTAGGTAACTTCTCACAAACACCCCCCCCCCCCCCCCCAAAAAAAACGCCCTCTGTCCTCCCCAAACCCCTCCCTAAACCCCTCCCCAAACCCCTCCCCATTCCATCCCCTGTGCCCCACCTGGGCTCCTACCTATTTGTCCCCTCTATCCACCCCCTTCCCCCTTTCTACTTTTCTCTCTCTGGCTTTACAATCCACAACTCTTCAAACCTGTCGCACACCTTCCTTTCTTATCACTGACCTTTGCTCCAACCATCTGCCTATCACACCCCCCCCCCCCCCACCTATGTTGACCTATTACCTGCCAAGCTTCATCCTGCTTCTTCCCCCTTTACCAGCCTTTTTCTGTCCCCTACCATCAATCTGAAGAAGGGTCTCGACCCAAAACATCACCTATCCATGTTCTCCAGAGAAGCCGCCAGATCCGCTAAGTTACTCCAGCACTTTTTCTTGTAGACCTCAGCTGCTCCCTCTACAAAGCCTCTGCATCTTTCTTGTAATTGGATGATCAGAACTGCATGCAAAAATTGCACATGTTGACCTAGCCAAAGTCTTATAGAGCTGTATCATGACTTCCTGAATCTTATACTCAATGCCCCTGACTCTTTCTGATACCAAGAGTCCACTCTGTTAATGTTCATATGATACATAACCAGCAAATTGTGGAACAAAGTTTGTAATCACAAAGCCCTTGCTCTGCAACATAGTACCAGGCCACCTTTCCAGACAAAAGATGTCTACTGGGAATCGAGAGGCTCAGCCTATGCACATGAAGGCAGCATCAATGTACATCAATGTACAATGCACCTGAAATCTGATAGAACCGATAGTTAAGGGGCAGTCCCACTGCGGTGACCTAATATGCGATTTCAGAAGAGTGTCTTCAACCATCAAGCTCGAGGGCACTCGCCTGAAAAACCTCGAGCTGGATCGACCGTCCGCGTTGAAACCACGAGCTGGATCGACCGACCACACAGACACAAATACATCGCAAAGGCGGGGGCCAGAGAAAGCGGGGGAGCGCTGTCTGAATTTCACACCTGCGGTGAAGAGGAAGGTAAAACACGGCTGCATTGTGTACTGTAAGTCCTTTAGAGAGAGCGGGGGGGGGGGGGGGGGGGGGGGGGGGGGGGGGGGGGGGGGGGTGGGGGGGGAGAAGGGGAGAGAGGGGGAGAGAAGGGGGGAGAATGCGGAGAGAATGGGGGAAGAATGGGGGGAGAAGGGGGTGAGAAGGGGAGGAGGGAGTGGAGATACTTTAAGAAGTATAATAAAATTTAGCGGACATTTTACCTACCGATCGGTTTTCCCTGGTCCTGAAAACTCCAATGAGCCAATCAGCGAAGAAGATTGCCTACAGCTGCCCTCGACTGCCTGTAACTAAATAGCGACCCCACTCCACTGTCGGCCAAATTTTACTTGTGGAAAATGTTTCAACATGCTGAAAATTTTTCAGCGACCTAGCTGAGGCCGCGAGTATGCGGGAACTTCCCTCCAGCATGAAGGAGAGTTCCAGTGACCTCATAGGACCTCCTAGGACCACGTGTCGACCATGCTGCGAGTTTGAGTCGAGGGCAAACTCTTCTAAATTTGCAAATTAGGTCGCCGCAGTGGGACAGCCCCTTTAATGTGCAGAAACAGTGCTTCCATTGAGCTTTTTGGGATGATATCAAATGTTGTCCCCCATAAGGTAAATAATGGGTAAACAAATTGTGAGACGTTACTAATGATAGCAAGAGCAAGTTAGTTTTATTTTCATACTGAGAACCTGCCATTTCCCTGCTGTGTTGTGCATTACCTTTGCTGATCATATGCAGCATCGATGCTAGAATTGAATAACGAGTTAGACAGCTTCAAAATTATTACTATTTATGGAGTTCTTAAAACAGAGATTCTCAACAGGAACACCATGACCTCTAGTCCTAGACTCCCCCACTAGTGGAAACATTCTCTCCACATCCGCTCGATCCAAGCCTTTCAATGAGGTCCTCCCTCATTCTTCTAAACTGCAGCCAGTGCAGGCCCAATGCCGATAAAACGCTTATCATAGGTTAACCTACTGATTCCTGGCATCATTCTTGTAAACCTCCTCTGGACCCAGAGCCAGCACACATCCTTCCTCAGATATGGTGCCCATAATTGCTCACAGTACTCCAAATGTGATCTTGCCAGCGCCTTATTGAACCTCAACATTAATCCCTGCTTTTGTATATAAACCCTCTTGAAATAAATGCTGGCATTGAGTTTGCTTTCTTCATTCTTCACACACCTTATCTTCCCAGGTATGCATAGCTAAAAATCACTCTCGCACAAACACTGACAGACAAGCACATTTCAAGAACCCTTCTGCAAGATTTGATGGTCCAGGCCATTAGGTTCGCAGATTGCAGAACAAGTAGCAGAACTATATGCTAGGTTCATTGCAGGATCCAGTGTTTGGGAAATTAAGGCTGGGGAAGTTCTAACCATGTGAAATCACCCCTGTTAAGTTGAAGGGGAAAATATTTAATAGGAATCTGAGGGGTAACTATCACACAAAGGGTGGTGGATGTATGGAACAAGCTGCCAGAGGAGGTAGTTAAGGCAGGAACTATCCCAATGTTTAAGAAACAGTTAGACAGGTACATGGATAGGACAGGTTTGGAGGGATGTGGGCCAAACGCAGGCAGGTGGGACCAGTGTAGCTAGGACATGTTGGCTGGTGTGGGTCGATTGGCCTGTTTCCATGCTGTATCACTCTATGAATCTATGTAGGGGGATAGGAGGTGATCTTATACCGGTAAGATCATGAGGGGATTAGATAGGGCAGATACAGAGAGTCTTTTACCCAGAGTAGGTTTAGTTTAGTTTAGTTTAGAGATACAGCGTGGAAACAGGCCCTTCGGCCCACTAGGTAAGCACCGACCAGCGATCCCCACACATTAACACTATCCTACACCCACAAGGAACAATTATTTTACATTTACCAAGCCAATTAACCTACAAACCTGTACGACTTTGGAGTGTGGGAGGAAACCGAGGATCTCGGAGAAAACCCACGCTGGTCATGGGGAGGGCGTACAAACTCCGTACAGACAGCACCCGTAGTCGGGATCGAACCCGGGTCTCGGGCGCTGCATTCGCTGTAAGGCAGCAGCTCTATCACTGCGCCACCGTGACCACCCTGAATCAAGAACCAGAGGACAAAGGTTTACGGTGAGAGGGAAAGATTTAATAGGAAGTTGAGGGATAACATCGTATATGTATATGGACAACATAGGTATATGGAAAGAACTGCCGGATGAGGTGGTTGAGGCAGAGACTATAATAAAATTTGAAAGATATTTGTACAGACACATGGATAGGAAAGGTTTAGGATACAGACCAAATGTGGGCAGGTGGTACTAGTGTAGATTGGGGCACCTTGGTCAGCATGAGCAAGTGGAGCCAAGGGTCCTATTTCAGTGCTATATGACTCTATGCTTCTTTGACTCAAGATACGTAGAATATAATTATGTGTTGCTCTTGATTTAGATACCATGATTTAGTTGCACCTTCCATACACAATGACTCTCCAATAGATTTCATAAACCTTCGAATTATTAGTTAATATTTCTTCATCAATCTCATTTCTAGAACATAACTTTCTTTTGAGATTTCTGTTTAATTTTGATGTGCTAAGGAAGCCAAGTAGTAACATCTAATGTCTTGTTAATGCAAGTAACTATGCCGATCTACAATGCATTTATTCATAGCATCATACAACTTATGGAATACCTTTTGGAAGTTGAGACATTGTGGTGTTAAATCAAAAGCAAAACTTATAATTATGTTCTATATATCGTGACACATTGAGAAAATGCTTGTTACCTAATGTATTTTGACTAATGCAATGGATGCAGTATATAAACTTCAATCTTTCTTCTTAATTATCAGACTAACAATAATTATACAGATTCATGGTGATTTCTAAGCATTTGAGCAAATAGTCGTGGTTGACACTGGACTGTAATACAAGGATGCTGTTGTTTAGATGAGGTATTGAACTGACGGTTTGCTGCCAAGTTTCATATATTATGATATATTTTGTGATAAAGGTTCTTCTGAGCCAACTTTATAGGTAAAGCAGATTAATCAAATCATGATTCTCAGAAATAATTCTTAAGATCAAAAGTGATAGGAGTAGAATTAGGCCATTCAGCCCATCAAGTCTACTCCACCAATCAATCATGGCTGATCTATCTCTCCCTCCTAACCCCATTCTCCTGCCTTCTCCCCATTACCTTTGACACCTGTATCACGATTCATTTAGTCGTGAACCTCATTAGCATCTGTGGTATCTTCCTGTGTGCAAAATGATGATCATTATTTCTACATATTGAAGTGCAATATAATAAGTTCAGAAATTCATAAGTGATAGTAGAATTAGGCCATTCGGCCCATCAAGTCTACTCCACCATTCAATCATGGCTGATCTATCTTTCCCTCTTAACCCCATTCTTCTGCCTTCTCCCCAAATTCACCACCCACTGACTAAAGAATCTCCACCTCTTCTCCTTCCTGAAGGAACTCCATTTAATTCTGAGCTTATGACCTGTGGTCCGAGACTCTCCCACCAGCGGAAACACCCTCTCCACATCCGCTCTATCCAGGTGTTTCACTATCCTTGTGTCTAAGGAAATACACTGGTTAGATTTAACCATTTATATTTCTGAAATTTCAAGACGGAAACATACCCTAAATAAATCCAAAATAGGAACCCATCTTAGGGTTCCGTAAGGCATTCGAGGTCCAGGTATCCACACAGCAATCATCGTACTTGAGAAGTGGATATGTTTGGCGTTGGATGTTTGTCCTTGATGTTTGTTAATAAGAACAATGAAAGGGAATGTAAAAGAAAGAAGGCAGGGTGAATTTCTGAAAGTCATGGGAGATGACAAATGCAATCTAATTTAAGAGAAAAACCCAATTTAACAGACAAGGTCAGTGAAAGCAGAAAGATAGATACAGCTGAGAAATGAAAGGAAGAAGTGGAAAAAATTTATGCAGCACATACATCATATATGCATCAAGGTTTATAGCGCAAATATAAATGTAATCATAAAGTCCTACAGTATTGAATAAGTGTAGTTGCTTTGATCGTTGCAGAGCATGATTTATATTGTCCATTGACCAAGGATGAAGGAGGAATTTGTGCTTGGACTCGGAGACGGAGGCAAGGTACTAAATGAGTACTTTCCATCTGTTTTCACCAAGGAGAAGAACATGGAGGACTGAGCAAGGGGGACACAGCGGTGGAGCAACTGCCTTACGGCGCCACAGGACCCAGGTTCGATCCTGACTACCAGGTGTTTGTCTGTACAGAGTTTATACGTTCTCCCCATGACCTACGTGGTTATTCTCCAAGATCTTCAGTGTCCTCCCACACTCAAAGATGTGCAGGTTTGTAGGTTAATTGGCTTGGGATGAATGTAAAATTGTCCCTAGAGTGTGTAGGATAGTGTTAGTATGTGGGGATCGCTGGTTGGCGCAGACTCAGTGGGTCGCAGGGCCTGTTTCCACGCTGTTTCCCTAAACTAAAATAAGCTAAACTAAAGTGTATGGAACACTAATATGTAAGGGCAGTTTGAGATTAAAAAGGAGGAGATGTTGGGGCTCTTGGTTAACATGAAGAAATGACAAGGTAAATATTCAGGCAATGTTGGCAAAGAAATGAATGAGGGTATAAGAAATTAGAGATTTAAATGTTGATAATTTAAATGTGGATGTCTGGGTGAGGTGATGGGGCCTAGGAATTGGAAGGTATTGAAGAGCACTTTACACAGGCTGCTGAGACACTCATTCATAAGTGTATAAGTGATAGGAGCAGAATTAGGCCATTCAGCCCATAAATTCTACTTGGCCGATCTATCTTTCCAACTTAACCACATTCTTGTGCCTTCTCCCCATAACCCTTGACACCTGTACTAATCAAAAATCTATCTGTCTCTGCCTTTAAAATATCCAATGACTTGGCCTCCACAGATTCCACAGATTCACCACCCTCTGACGAAAGAAATTGATATTGCTGACAGCACACTATTAGTTGAAGCATCTCGGTGGCCAAACCTGTCCTCAGGAGGACAGAGCCATCTTCAGAGACATCACATCCTTCTTGGGCTTTTCTGGTGAAGAATGTACTTGCAGACGTTGGTTTTCCCAGGCTGTCATGATGAGATATGTGACATTCTGCAGGAAGATCTTCAGATGTCATGCACAAGACAGCTTTTTCCGTGATGTTCGAGAACAAATGTGGTTATCGTTTCATTCTCAAAGAAAACTTCAAGCTGTGTCTTTGAATTTGCTGCCATCACTGGATCAGGGCAGCCACCCAAACACTGCACAGTAAATCTCCTCTAATCCAGCTTCGCATTATTTGGAAAGATTAGCCCGAGCCCAGAAAGCCAGATGTGTGCTGAAGCTGAGAATGAGGTGAAAAATGTTCCTAGCTGATGCCGGGGTCCAAAGTGTTTCTAAGTTTCCTGTAACCTGTAAGCTTATCAAGACATTGGGTAATTCATTACACTATTACATAAAGTGAAAAAACATGACAAGAATGTGTTGTGGCATTATTTTGAGTGCTATCCAACAGTCTAGAAAAATTAAGGTAGACACAAAAAGTTGGATGAACTCAATGGGTCAGATAGCATCTCTGAAGAAAAGGAATAGGTGGCGTTTCGGGTCGAGACCTTTCTTCAGACTCGACCCGAAACATCACCTATTCCTTTTCTCCAGAGACGCTGTCTGACCCGCTGAGTTACTCAGCTTTTTGTGTCTATCCTCAGTTTAAACCAGTATCTGCAGTGCCTTCGTACACAGTCTAGAAAACTTGCTTGTCTTCTCCACAAAATGCCAAGAGTAACCTAATGGAGCAAGTTAATTATTTTCTCAATTTTTATTATTCTAGATAATTTTGATTATACTAGATGACATCTTTTTCATAAGGGGTTGCCAGCATTGACTGCAATTTATTGCTCTGCTAAATCCAATTCGTGAACTGGAAAGATTTCCACTCTCTCAATGTGCAGATGATTGTGGATCATGAGAAAATCTCCTCACCGCAAAAGCTATGATTCAGGAAAACACGTGTTACCCCTTTACCCTGAGGGGAGTCTGGATCACAGGGGATTTACAGCAGCTGCGAGCACCCAAAGAGATGGATCTGGGAGCAAAGGCTGCCATCTTCATCACTTACTCCTCAATGCAGTGTGCTTTCCAACCAAAGCAGCTAAACGGGGATAACAGCAAGAATCAGGATATGAGCAAGGAAGATCACAGGCCTCCTCACGATTAGATTTCATTTCATGCATGAGTCTAAGGGGCCTCTGCAGTGCACAGAGGGAATTGTTGGCATTGTGGGAAGAACTGGTCTGTTCTACCATTTTGTATTTCAACATGGGCAGCACTTCACTGTGAGAATCGAACATTACTCCAGTGAATGTACCCTCTGATAGCCAGGCTAAATATGCCTGGTGCAGGTGGCCCATAGACTCAAGGAAACAAGTTTGCTAAACTCAAAGAAGAGCTTGTGAAGTCATTGCTGCATCGAGACACCCTAATCTTCCTACATAGATAAAGAAGCCTGTGTTTCAGTAGAATGTTACTGAATGCTATGTGTTACTGAATACCGAATGTTAACAATAGTTAACCCTGTAAACAAGAGTACGTGATTAACCTTGCTTTTATGCCACATATCAAAAATGATATAAAAATACTGCATGCATTGAATTGTGAGTACAGTCTCTTGCTTGACTGTTCTCCTTGTCTGACAAGTTATTGCTAATAAAGTAGTTACTGTTTGATAGTCACTCACGTCTTGCATAAATTAATCCTACAGTTTCATCATTGTGTGAAGACTTGGCATCCAAGAGACAGGGGGGCAGCCTGGAGCAAAGCAGGGGCAAGAGAAGCGTAAGAAATACAAGAAGCCTGAGCAACCTGACTTCTCAACATCAGATTTCTGTCTCCCAGCTGATTGGGGGGGGGAGGGAGGTGAGGGGGGGGGGGGGGGGGGGGGGGGGTTTTGAAGCTGGATTTGGCCGCACAAAATATAATGGACTTTCAAACAATTCAGTGAGCCTTCTTCAATAGCGATTCTTAACACTAACAATCAGCTGGAAAAGTTAAATGACAGATAAACTCCCTTTGCATGTTGCTCTATAGATCCTCTGCACAGAATCTAACACATAAATGAAGCCCTCTTCCCAATGGCTCCTTCAAATACTTGCTAAATATCCATATCTTTCCAGATGAGATTAACTTTGTTTGAAGAACTCAGAACTCTTCCCAAAACTATTGGGATTTCACTTTACATGTATAAAACTTTTGTTAAATATTTTTATTGTAGAAACATATTGATGAACAATACAATATTTTACAATAATGAAAATACATTATTAGATACTTTCATAATATTATTAATATTAATATAAATATTAATATTAAGATTTAAGACTTTATGCTTCTTTACACTTTTTAAATTTTTTTTATAAAGTAAGAAAAGATAGAGAAAAATAATATAGAAAATATGAAAGCGAATGGAGTATTAATCATTAATCCGTCATTGGAGATATAAGCATGATTTATTATGTATACTTCTTCATCCATTCTATTATTCAGGCCTCAGTCAAGCCCTCGCACTGAGCCACTTTGACCCTGTAAATATTCAATATATGGAGACCATATCCCTCTGAAGAGATCCAACCTGTCCATTAGGACAAACCTCAATCTCTCCAGATGGAGTGTCTCCAACATTTCTGTATTCCACATTTTGATTGTGGGGGATGTAGGGCCTTTCCAGAATTTTAATATTAATTTTTTCCCAATTATTAAACCGTAATCAATAAAGGTTCTTTGATTCGTTGTTATTAATTGGTCTGTTTCCAGTATTCCTAGTATTATTAACTTTGAATCAGGGGTCAAAATTATATTAACAACATTCGAAATCATCCTAAATATTTCTATCCAGAATTTTGTAATTTTTACACAGTTTGTAAATTAATGTGACAGAATAGCTTCTACATGTTGAAATTTATCACATATGGGAGATACCTTTGGAAAGATGTTATGTAGTTTGGATTTTGAATAATGTAGTCTATGTAGTATTTTAAACTGTATAAGAGAGTGTTTATCATTTAACGAACAATGGTGTATATGTTGTAAACTTTCGTCCCATACTTCTGGTCTAATAATTTGGCTTAGTTCATTTTCCCAAGATTGTCTATATATTTCTGTTGATGGGACATCACTTTCCAATAAGATGTTATATATATATGAAATCATTTTTTCTGTATTTGGATGTTTATTTAAGCATTCATCTAAAATTTCTATCTTTCTATTTCTAAGTTCCTGTGTGTTTGCTTTAACATAGTCTCTGATTTGTAAATATTTAAAATAATCTTTAGAGTGTAGTCCATAAATTTGTTGTAAATCTTGAAATGAAAGGAAAGAGTTTTCCTTATAGAGATCACCCATCTTAATAATTCCCTTGTTTTTCCATTGTAAAAAACCTTTATCCATCATTGAAGGTTTAAATGTAATGTTGTTTACAATGGTAAGGGATAGTGGTATAGATTTTAGTTTTAATGTTTTCTTTATTTGTTTCCAAATACGTATTCCACTTTCTATTATCGGGTTTTCACTATAGATTTTCTTAGCTAAATTAATATTAGCAAATATTATAGAACTAATTTCAAAAGGAGAACAATCTTCTGTTTCCATATTTAACCAAATTGGTTGGTTATCTGTCTCTTCTAACCAAAAATTCATATTTTTAATATTAACTGCCCAGTAATAAAACATAAAATTTGGTAGTGCTAAACCTCCATTTATTTTTGATTTACATAAATGTTTTTTTATTTATTCTATGGCTCTTATAATCCCAAATGAAGTTAGTAATTAGGGAGTCCACCTTTTTAAAGACATTTTTAGGGAGATATATCAGAATTAATTGGAAAAGATATAATAATTGTGGAAGAAAAATCATTTTTATTATATTAATTTTACCTAACATTGAAACAGGTAGGGTTTTCGAATATAAAATATTCTTATTTAATTTATTCAATAATGGTGGGAAGTTAGATTTAAATAAAGAATCAAATCTTTTTGTTACGAAAATTCCAAGATATTTAATTTTTGCATTTGTTATCTTAAAAGGGAATTGTTGTAATATGTGTAAGTTATTTACCGTTATTGGCATAAGTTCACTTTTATTCCAATTGATACTATATCCTGAGAAGGATCCAAATTCAGTTAAACAAATTTCGGATACTAATTTCTGGTTTTGTGATGTAAAGTAATACATCATCCGCATATAAGGAAATTTTATTTTTAGTATCTCTAGTATCGTATCCATATATTTCCGGATGTAATCTCATCCTCTGAGCTAGCGGTTCTATTGCAAGTGCAAACAATAGGGGGGATAAAGGGCAACCTTGTCTACAGCCTCGAGATAAATTGAATTTAGTTGATAACATTTGATTTGTTGTTATTCTAGCTGTCGGATTTGTATATAACAATTTGATCCAGGTAATAAACTTCTCTCCCAGTTTGAAAGCTTCCATAACCGAAAACAAATAAGGCCATTCCACTTGATCGAAGGCTTTCTCTGCATCTAACGAGATAACTACTAGATCTTTTTTAATACCTCTTTTCGAATATATAATATTGAATAACCGTCTCAGATTATATGAGGAATATCGTTTTGGTATAAATCCTGTTTGATCGGGGTGAATTAATTCATTAATAACTGTGCTTAGCCTTTGTGCTAATATTTTGGTTAATATCTTTTGATCAGTATTTAAAAGAGCTATTGCTCTAAATGATCCTGGTTCATCCAGGTCTTTGTTTATTTTAGGTATAAGTGTTATGGTGGATTCATTTAACGTTTCTGGTAATTTCTGCTGTGTATATATATATTCATATAATCATTTCAGACATGGTACAATCTGATCATAAAATATTTTATAAAATTCCGAGCCAATACCATCTGGTCCCGGTGTTTTACCATTTTTTAATGATCTAATAGATTCTTGGATTTCTTTTATTGAGATATCAGCGTTTAGTGATTCTCTATTTTGTAAGTCCAACCCTTTCAGGTTACATTTTTTAAAAAATGCTTCTATTCCTATTTTATTTTCTGTTGCTTTAGCAGTGTATAAGTTTTTATAATATTGCATTAATCTTTCGTTAATATCTTTAGGTTGTATTAGCAGTTCGCCATTATGTGATTTAATCCTATGTATTATTTTTTCGGCTTCCATTTTCCTTAGTTGGCGAGCCAATAGTTTTTGAGGTTTATCTCCGTATTCAAACTGTAATTGTTTAGTATGTTGATAAAGTTTTACAACTTGATCTGTATATATTTTATTTAATTTATATTTCAATGCTGCAATTTTTTTATGTAATACTATAGATGGATTCGCTGCATTCTCTATATCTAATTGTTTAATCTCCTTTTCCAGTTCTTGTTGATCCTTATGATTCTTTTTATTATAAAATGCTTGTGAGGAAATCATGATTCCCCGGAGATATGCTTTAAATGTTTCCCATAATAAGGAACAGGATATTTCCGGTTTATCATTTGTTTCGAAAAAAATCTTAATTTGTGCTGTAATATATTCCTGAGTTATTTTATTTTTTAAAATTTGTGGGTTAAATCTCCACTGTCCCGATTTTTCTGTTTTACCATTTATTTTAATCTTAAATGTTAACGGTGCATGATCTGAAATTATAATATTGTGATATTTGGAATTATAAGTGAGTGAAATAAGTTTGGCATCCACCAAAAAATAATCTATTCTTGAGTAGGTTTTATGTACTGACGAATAAAAGGAGTATTCTCGTCCGGTAGGATTTTCTACTCTCCAAACATCTTTGATATTAGTGGTTTCCATATATGCATTTAATAAGTCACTAGAATGTGATTTAGTTTTCCTTTGCCTTGTAGATCTATCTAAGTAAGGGTCTAGTGTACAATTAAATTCTCCTCCAATTATTAGATTGTATTGTGTTAATTCTGGGATATTGTTAAATATTTTCTTGAAAAACAATGGACTATCAAAGTTTGGTCCATATACATTAACAAAAATCATTTTTTGTGTATTTAATTCTCCTATCACAATGATGTATCTGCCATCGTTATCAGTTATAGTTGATGTATGTTTAAATAAAATGCCTTTACGAAATAATATTGCTACGCCTCTTGATTTATACGTAAAAGAAGAATGGTACATTTTATCTATCCATTTAGCTTTCAACCTATGTTCAGCATCTTTTTTTAAGTGGGTTTCTTGAATGAAAATTACGTCAGCTTTAATTGCTTTTAAATGTGCTAATACTTTTCCTCTCTTAATCGGTTCATTAATACCTTTAACATTCCAACTACAAAATGTTATTCCCTCATTCCCCATATTCATTTTTGAGTCTTGCATCTTTTGTCTATGGAGGTCGACAATAGAGTCTATGGTTCAGCCCGACAGACCCGACCTTACACCCGAACATCGAATAGATGAATTTTAAGTCTCGTGAATGTCTCTCACGTATATATCTCCTTTGGTCCAATGTATAACTCCACTCAAACTGAAATAAACAATAATAGATTATAAAAAAGAAGAACAAAGGATAGATTAAAAAGTTAGTATTGTGTATAAAGAAAGAAAAAACTACATCTAGAATTGTTGCAGTTAGTGCTAGCCATACTAGCATGGCTAACCATCTACCAACTTCCGTCGTTGATGTTAGTAACTTAACCAGCTCCCAGGTTTTTGGAATTATTATTCCATAATAATATTTTACCGGGGGTATAACATTAAAAAAAGAAAGGGAAAAAAAAGGCAAAAAAAAAATATTCAAATTATAATAATTAAAGATATAGAAATACATATATTTAAAACATTTAAAAATCTAATTAATATTAAAAAAAGGGGCAAAAAAGGAAAAAAAACATAAAACAAAAGGAAAACAAGAAGTAAAGTTTTCCAATCCGCTTCTTTCTCCAGCTTCCATCCAATGTTGTCCAATTCCGTCCAGTCCTGCGTTGTCTTGTGAAGTCTTGCAGAGTCTTGAGGATTCTTGTAAAGTCCGTAAAAGTCAGTATATTCGATAGTAGGGGCTTCTCAGGTCTTGATCTGCCGGGCAAAGTCTAGTGCTTCTGCTGGATTGGAAAAGAAATATTACTTGTTGTTGAAAGTAACTCTTAGAGTAGCTGGATAATTCAGGCCGTATCTCAAATTTTCCACTCCCCTCAGAAGACTTTTAGCCTCATTAAATGCTTTCCGTTTCCTGGAAACTTCTGCTGGGTAATCTCGGTAGATACTGATCCTCTGTCCTTCAAATGCCAGGTTTCTGTTTCTCGAGGTTTTTCGCATTATCTCCTCCAAGACGTAGTCATATTGTAGCTTTATAATCATTTGTCTTGGGGGAGCGTTTAGTCTTGTCTGACGTCTCCTCTCTCTATGTGCACGGGCTAATAAAGGCTTTTGTTCCAGAGATAAAACATGTTGCAGTAGGTTCGCAGTAAATTCTCGAGGATCTTCATCTTTCTCTCGTCCTTCGGGAATACCCGTGATTCTTAGGTTTTGTCTTCTCTGGCGACCTTCTAGCTCAGTACATTTCTCGGTTATTTTAGTCAGTAAATCCGTTAGACGTTCATTTTCTGTAACCAGCTTTGCTGTAGTCGCAGCACTTGTATCGGCTAGTTCTTCAAGGCTTTTTATACCAGCCGTCTGTTGGTCCAGTACCTTCTCCACAGGATTCAGCCTTTTTTCAAAGTCGGTTTTGACCTTTTCAATTTTATCATTCATCTCCTTTGACATTTCGTTCATAATTTCTGTGATTTCTTTCTTCAGATCTTCCGATATTTTCTTAGCCTTATTATTAATATTGGAATTAGTTTCCAGTTGATATTCTTTCATTTGATTATTCATCCGGTTTATTTCTTCCTTTAAACCAGCAATTTCACGTGAAATAAAGGTTTTCAGTTCTTCACTTTCAGTTTTTTTCCCTATTCTTTTCGATACATCTTCCTGGGATGAGGTTCTACCTGAGTCCGAGGCTTCAGTCAGGCCTTCTGCCGGTCTCTGCCTGGTTCATCGACTTTTCGATTTTTCGGTAGGGCTGCGTGTTGTAGACATAACTAGTCGCGAGCCTGATGACGCCACTCACAACAATCGGTGCAGAAACGGCAGGCAGCAAGCAGCAGGCAGCAGGTAGGTCTGGTAATCCCCCGTTTTTTCCCGTTTTTTTCACGGAGCTGGCTGGCGTTATCCTCTAGCCCTCCATAGCGCCACCGGAAGTCCAATACATGTATAAAACTGCTGAAAGGTAGCCCTGATATATTTTTATGAGATTATGACGTTTTATTTCCAAAGTGCTCCATTTTATGCAAAATCTCACTGCTGGAGAGGACAACAATAACCATTTAGTGTAAGAAGGATGTTGGTTTAAACCGAAGATAGATACAAAAAGCTGGGGTAACTCAACGAGACAGGAGAGAAGGAATGGGTGACGTTTCGGGTTGAGACACTTCTTCAGACCATTTAGTGCCCACTATATCTCAGATCGGCCAGGTGGACTTGTCAAACCTGACCCCGCCACCACCCCTCCCCTACATATTGCCAGCACAAAAGACCCACAAACTGCTATGGGTTCTGTTCAGGAAGACTTTCAAGTCCCTTTGTGTGATTATGGCTGTTGTCTCCCTCTCCTCGGCCACTTCTGTCTCATCCTTAACTTTTTTGCTGTCATGGGGAGTGTGTCTTTAAAGACTAATATTTTGTTCTGAATGCTGTTTAGCAATGTGTCAGGTGCTTGAATCTGGATGAGATACAGTAAGTATATCCACAGGTCCCATTTCATTCCTCAATTATGGGTGTAAAACACCCTAGCACTGTTTCAAATTGGATTTTGGTCATTCCATTTTGTTTTCCTGATTACACAAAGATAGGTTATAACACACCAAATCCTGGTGCAATACAATTTTTATGCATGGCTCCCTTGACACTATTGCCTTGAAAGTATTTCCCATTTCCTCTTTCCCATCCTCATTTCCAAATCCCCTAACCCAGTCCTGCCCCATCAATTCCTGCTTTTGTGAGCACATGATTGTTTGTAGCATCAGCTAAATTTCCCTTTCAATTCAAAACACAAATTGAACTGGTAGCACTCACATTTAAAGATCAATATAAGCATATGGCGATGGAATGTAAAACAACGCAAAGTTGATTTAAAAAATAAATTTCCACCAGTCATAAACAATATGTTAGTGATTATGGAATAGAGTAGTAAATTGGATGTCAAATTGCCTTAACAATATTTGTTTAGAAATGGGATCGCAGTAGTTTATGTATTGGAATGATGTATTTATGTAGTAGAAATACTATTGGAATTGTAAAGGAAGAGATTTTTGCTTTCAAAATTGGCACCCTTTGATTTTCGTAACATATTCCTGGGGAGCCGTGCGCCGGTGGGATAATTTCCGGCTGCTGAGGCTCGTAGACCGAGGACCTCATTCTTCACTAGTCACTTTGCACAAAATCGGTGACTCGCTCGCAATGGACGGTGGACCCCGCGCCACTGACCAGAACCCGCTCGGATGGCCCGGCTAGCCCACCGCGGATCGAGGACTCACGGGATCCCACCTGGAGGGCCAGTTAGAGGACCGGCTCGAAAGAATGCAGACAAGATTTACAACAATCTTGCCAGGACTGAGTTATAGTGAAAGGTTGAGCAGGCTAGGTGTTTATTCCATGGCACACAAGAGGCTGAGGGATGATCTTATGGAGGTGTATGAAATAATAACGGGAATAAATAGGGTGAATGCACCTCAGGTAGGGGGATCAAGAACCAGAGGACATAGGGTTAAGGTAAGAGGGGAAAGGTTAAAAGGAAGCTAAGGGGCAGCCTTTTCACTCAGAGGGTGGTGGGTATATGTATCGAGCAGGTAGTTGAGGCAGGCACTGTAACAGCATTTAAAAGACAATTGGACATGTATGTAGATAGGAAAGGTTTAGAGGGATATGGGCCAAATGCAGGCAAGTGGAACCCGCTTAGATGGGGCATTTTGGTCACCGTGGCCAAATTGAGCGGAAGGCCCTGTTTCCATGCTGCATCCTGGACAATACAGCTCACCCCCTCCATGACACATTGGTCAATGTTGTGTCCTAGAGTCACCACTAGAGGGCTCTGCCTCGAGATGAATGTTTCCTCCCGGAGGATCCCTGGATGATCTGCAGGGGTGTTTGCAGCAGCCATGTTAGGCTTGTAATAAACACACTTCGGGTTCTGTTTACCAAGTGTCGATTGCGAATTATTTAGCCCTCGACCACAACAGTCAACCTGAGGAGCGCCTTCAGCAACAGACTGGTTCCACCAAGATGCAGTACAACACGCCACAGGAGATCCTTTTCCCCTGTGGCTATCAAACTGTCCAATTCCTCCCCTTTCTGTCGTGGGGTAGACTGACTCACCCCCCCCCCCCCCCCCCTTCCCAATCTTTGCACATCCCCAATCCTTTCCACTCGTCGCTTTAATTTTGTGTTTTTTATAACTTGGCAGATCAATTTCCCTCCTGGGATAAATAAGTTATATTGTATTGTATTGTATCAATGTATAACTCCATAATTCTGTCAATGATTCAGGCTGAAAGAGAATTCTGGAGATATTTGCAGCGTCTGGAATTTCAACCAAGTTTAACGTATTAAATAATGGTTCCTTCAAATGGTGGATGTTAAATATGTGTTTATTGTGTGTATTTGTTATTTACTATATGTATGACTGCAGGCAACGAAATTTCGTTCAGACCGCAAGGTCTGAATGACAATAAAGTTTTCCAAAGAGCACAATAAAGGGAATATCAATTCTATCTTTGCTCAGCAACTACACATTGGATGGTGGGAATGTGATTAGCAATCCCTATCAATCAATAATACTAAGGCTAGGGTGGCACAGTGGCACAGCTGCCTTACAGCACCAGAGACCCGGGTTCGATCCTGACTGCTGGTGCTGTCTGTATGCAGTTTGTCCGTTCTCCCGATGATCAATGTGGGTTTTCTCCGAGATCTTCAGATTCCTCCAACCCTCCAAAGACGTATATGTTTGTAGGTTAATTGGCTTGGTGTAAATATAAATTGTCCCTAGTGTGTGTAGGATAGTGTTAATGTATGGGCATACCTTTGCTGGTCGGTGTGGACCCAGTGGACTGAAGGGCCTGTTTCCACGCTGTAGCTCTAAACTAAACTAAACTTTCACAATGATAACAAAATTCTGTCCTTTGGGGAGAAAGAATGTAACTGAAGGTTCTGCTTGAAAAAAGAAACATCAATGCAGAGCAACAACACCATTGCATTTGGGTGAAAAACATTCTCTTGAAAGAGCAAAACACAACGTTAGAAATGACCCTCTGAGAAATCTATAAGGGACTGATTGACAAATAAATTGGCTGCTGTCATACTTATGGCGAGTTTATGACCTAATTGGCGAGTTTAGAAGAGTTTGAAAAAATGATATGTTGAAGACCTCCTTCAACTATGTAGAAGAACTCCTTCGACCTCCTTTGACTATGTTGAAGTCAAACTAGCTACGACTAACTTCGGGAAAATTGGACACCGAATAGTGGAGAGTGAAGACGACCTCCTTCGATCTCCATCGACCTCTCTTCGACCTCCCTTCGACTATGATGAAGACTATCTATGACTACCTTCGACTACCTTCCACTACCCTCGATTAGCTACGACTAACATGCCGACCTTCTACGACCTACTACGACTAAACCTACGAGTAAAAAAAGTATCATTTTATCCATGGCAACCTTTTTTTACTCGTGGGCATTTTTTAACATATTGAAAAAAACGCCGCAACCTCGAGCATGAAGGAGAGTTACGAAGTCCTCCTACGACCTCGTGTCGACCATGCTGCGAGTTTGAGTCGAGGGCAAACTCTCCAGAATTCGCGGATTAGGTCGCTCAAGTGGGACAGGCCCTTAAGTTCTCTAAATGTCAAGAAATGTACCGATCAACAAAATTTTACTCATTATTGCAGGTGCTACAGTTAAAGAAAACTTTAAAACACAACACAAAGATCAGATAAGACAATCAAGACTTTATTAAGAGCGTCAAATACAGTGATTACTGTGAATAATCTAGCAGATTGTTCAACGAACAAAGAATTATCTACTCCTTATATATAGTTTAGTTCAGAGATACAACGCGAAAACAGGCCCTTTGGCCCACCGAGTACGCGCCGCCCAGCGATCCCCGCACATTTACTCTACACACACAGGGACAATTTGTACGTATACCAAGCTAATTAACCTACAAACCTGCACGTCTTTGGAGTGTGGGAGGACACCGAAGATCTCAGAGAAAACCCACGAAGGTCATGGGGAGAACGTGCAGACACCATACAGTCAGCACCCGTAGTCGGGATCGAACCCGGGTCTCTGGGCACTTCTCGGCATCTGCATGCAATGGTGTCTGTCCTGTTGCTTCTTGTGCTTCTTGTGCGTGGTGGTGGAAAGATTGGTGGAAACAGGGCCGCGTCGTGAACGCTCTTTCCTTGACCCCATGTTTCATCTGATGCCATGAGATTTCAGTGGGTTTGGAATCAATGTAGAGATCTCCAAGTGCTACGTCTGCCTGCGGTCACGGGGAGAACATACAAACTCTGTACAGTCTGCACCCGTGCGCGGGATTGAACCGGAGTCTCTGGCGCTGCAAGCGCTGTAAGGCAGCAACTCTACCACTGTGCCACCATGCCACAAATGCCATTTCCACAAATGGAGCTATGTGACACTGTTGTTCCATCCCCTCTGGTGCATCAGTCAGCCAAAAGGCTACAACAGACCTAGGTTTTGTGATGAAGGAGTCAGGAATGCTGAGTCTAACAAATTCCTGAAGGATTTGTTTCCGTGTTGCATAATTCTATGACTAATATTCTCACTACGGTTTTCAAATCCCTCCATGCCTTTATTCCTGCATGTCTCTCGATCATGGAGGAACTGTATAATCCCTTGAAATTTCACCACACTCTCCAAATGAGACATTTCAGTCTCTGCACATCAAGCAGCGGACACTTCAGGGACAACCCTTCACGATTAGTTCTCTGACATGAAAGCACAGTTAGATGAAAACTCATTCCATTTTAGCTCCAGTGAAATTGCCCAAGGTCGATGCATATCACATATTACTGTTGCTGTACATCAGGCAAAGTGTGATCTGTACAAGCCCAAGATTTTTCAAGTCAATATGCTTAAAATTAAAAAAAAAAATGTAATCTGAATGTAGTAACAGTCGGGGTAATGATGGGCAACTGTGGCGTTTAAAGAACAACCGTAAATGTTCATCTACACCAAAGCACCAAGACCAAAGCAAAGTTATGACATTTACACTTTACAATGCAAACAATACTGCAGCTGCTCATACTCTACTCAAGAGTCTGAATATTTCCGTTCAAGCTGGTGTTTTCTGGCAGCTTGGAGATGAAGGTGGAGATTTTCACCTCTGGTTGTTCCCTTTCACCTCAAACCTATGTCCTCTGGCTTTTGACTCCCCTGCTCTGGGTAAAAGACGGTGTGTTCACTGTATCTATGCCCGTCATGATCTTATAAATCTATAAATGGACACACCCAGCCTCCTGCACTCCAAGAAAAAAAAGTCCGAGCCTGCCCAACTTCTCTCTTTAGTTCAGACCCTCAAGTCCTGGCAATGTCCTCATAAATAGGGCGGCACGGTGGAACAGCGCTAGAGTTGCTGCCTCACAGCACCAGAGACACGACTATGGATGCTGTCTGTAAAGCTTTCTACTAGGAATTGCTTTGTCATTGCACCAGTGGGCTGCAAATGACTACTTATTCATAAGAAAAGAGGCATTTGGAACAAATGTGAGATATGTTTCAGTAAAAAATTCTGGAAACTTGCTAAGGGGGTCTTACCCTTTGGAGTCTAGATCGATGGCCTTTCAGTCAAAAATTGACTCTTTGCTCCAAATGTGTTTGACCCCAATGCCCACACACCAATGATTTTGTCACAATCCCAACCTCTTTCTCACCCCCATGCCTGATTATATCTAAGTGACACAAGTAGGATGTTGGAACAAAAATTAGTCAGACAAAGGTGGAAAATAAATAAATGAAATGGATGAGCAGATTCATTTGATTGATTACGAATTAATTAGAGTCCCAGAGTCATAGAGTAAAACAGTGTGGAAACAGGCCATTCAGCCCAACTAGCCCACACCAGCCAACAATGTCACAGCTACACAAGTCCCAACTGCCCGTGTTTGGTCCATATCCTTCTAAACCTGTCCTATCCATAAATCCATTGCCGGGATTTTACATTTTTATATCTAAGCAGCAGATAAATCAATAATCCATCCACTGTGTACCTCACTAGAATGACCTATTATTATACCGACTGTAACTTCCCTGTACTTGTTCTCTCTTGTGAGATATTAATGTAATTTTGTCTCTGCTGATTAAGTTAATATTGGTCAATATTTACATACTCGCCTTTCTGAAGGTCAGAGCCATGATAAAAAATGTAAATGTGCCCACTGACTTTCCTATCCCCAGTGCTAATAAATGGTTTTGTACTCCCTGTTGACTTGTATAAATAGCATTGACATTAATTACTGTATTAGTAAATGGTGGCATTATTTTTTAATAACAGTTCGCTGGAGCATCAGAACGATTTTGCCAAACATATTCTGTGTCCCTGAGCCATGCAAGGAAAATTAAACTTTGATACCTGGTTCTAATTGCTTTGCATCAATTCCTACTTAAGCGGTGAGAAAATGTATTTTTAGAAGATGTACCAGAGATTGGTAGTCAGATGAGGAGGAACTAGTGTCACCTTTGATACCCTACATATATTGAAGTTGATCCGGTTATGTTCAGTGTTTCAGCTCTGAGGAGAGTTATAAGGGAGTTATAAGGCTGTTGACCCTTTGAAGATGCTGAAATTGTTCGACCATAGAACAAAAGTCTGAACTTACTCATCAGAAAACAGAATATGTAAATCATGAAAGGCACCACCAACTTGCACCTCCAACTGTGTAGGAAGGAAATGCAGAAGCTGGCTTAAGCCAAAGATAGGCACAAAAAGCTGGAGCAACTCAACAGGTGAGACAGCATCTCTGGAGAAAAGGAGCAGGTGAAGGTTCAGGAACAGCATCTCATATTTCACTTGGGCAGCTTGCAACAGTGGTATGAGTACTGATTTCTCCAACTTCAAGTAACCCTGGCATTCCCTCTCTCTCCATCCCTCTCTTACCTAAGTCGTACTAAGCTTCATAGTCATCTTGTTGAGTCTCATTGTCTCCTAGTCACCTAGGCCACAGCGATCAATGGCCTGTTTCCTTTATCATCACTACTTTTTTCCATATCTTTCATTCATTTATTTAATATCTCTCTATATCACAGTCTATATCGTTCAGTTTCCCCTGGCTCTCAGTCTGAAGAAGGTTCTCGACCTGAAACGTCACCTACTCCTTTTCTCCAGAGATGCTGGATTTTCTCCAGGGGTGCCGCAATGCTCAGTGCTGGTACCCCAGTTGTTTACTATATATATTTACGATTTAGACAAAGGATTAAATACGACATCTCCAAGTTTGCAGATTACACAAAGCTGGGTGGCAGTGTGAGCTGCGAAGAGGATGCTGAGGCTGCAGAGTGACTTGGATAGGTTGGGTGTAGATGCAGTATAATGTGGATAAATGTGAGGTAATCCACTTTGGTGGCAAGAACAATCAGGCAGATTATTATCTGAATGGTGTCAGACTAGGAAAAGGGAAGGTACAACGAGACCTGGGTGTTACTGAAAGTAAGCATGCTGGTACAGCAGGCAGTGAAGAAAGCTAATGGCATGTTGGCCTTCATAGTGCGAGGATTTTAGTACAGGAGCAAGGAGGTCCTGTAGTTGCAGTTGTACAGGGCCCTGGTGAGACCACACCTGGAGTATTGTGTCCAATTTTGGTCACCAAATTTGATTAAGGACATTCTTGCAATTGAGTGAGTGCAGCGTATGTTCACAAGGTTAATTCCCAGGATGGCGGGACTGTCATATGTTGATAGAATGGAGTAGCTGGGCTTGTATACTCCGGAATTTAGAAGGATGAGAGAGGATCTTATAGAAACATATAAAATACTTAAGGGATTGGACAGGCTAGATGCAGGAAAATTGATCCAGATGTTGGGGGAGTCCAGAATCAGTGGGTCACTGTTTAAGAATAAGGGGTTGGCCATTTAGGACTGAGATGAGGAAAAACCTTTACATCCAGAGAGTTGTGAAACTGTGGAATTCTCTGCCACAGAAGGCAGTGTAGGGACAATTCACTGTTGTATCCAAGAGAGAGTTAGATATAGCTCAGGGCTAACAGAATCAAGGGATATGGGGAGAAAGCAGGAACTGGGTACAAATTTTGGATGATCAGCCATGAATGGCCGAATGGCCTACTCCTGTACCTATTTTGTACGTTGCTATGTTTTTATGACCTACTGTTGCATCTAAAACATTTGCTCGACCTTCAATTTATTAATGTTTTTACGTCGACAGGAGATACGATGGTAACATTAGATACGAGAGTTGCATTAAGTGACATTTAAGATACTTTTAGAGTAGCACATGGATATGCAGGGAATGGAAGGAAATGGATGATGTGCAAGCAGATAAGAGTAGGTCTTGGCATCATGTCGGTACAGATACTTTCAGATCATTCCTTAAATAGGGAAGTTGTTACTGTATATAGCACTCCACATTTAAGTCACAACCTAATTCTGAGGCCAAAGTGCTACTGAACACTATTGTTCAATCCTTATATAAAGAAATGATTTACAATTGTCTCACCCTATACTGTAAGACAAAGACATGTGACAAGTCTATGTTGAACACTCATTTTTCATTGTCACATAATGGCTTATCCATAAATGACTATCCCGTATCAATTTTGGAACTGATATGGATAAATATCTATTATTATTCCAAAATACTCAGTTAATTTGTGCTTGTGACCCGCAATAGGTGTAACACAGAAAGGAATTTCACTTGTGATTTCACTTAACTTGTGATTTCACCCTGGAGAGTGGATCAGCGGTGGAGTTGCTACCATAAAGTGCCAGAGACCCAGATTAATTCTTGTCTAGGGATTCTGTCTGTATGGAGTTTGTATGTCCTCCCTGTGACCACGTAGGTTTTCTCCAGGTGCTCTGGTTTCCTCTCGCATTCCAAAGATGTGCAGGTTTTTAGATTAATTAACTTCTGCAAATTGTCCCTAGGGTACAAGGTAACCAAGACCAAATCTTTAAGAATTGGTCTACTTTGCCTAGTAAGAGGAATCTCATTTCTTCAAGATGTAGCGTTTCAGATATGTTTGAGATCCACATTTTGAATGTTGGCGTAGGTACGTTTTTCCAAAATTTAAGTATAAGTTTTTTTTGCTGTTATTAGACCATAATAACAGCGGTATGGAGAGAAGGCAGGTACGGGATACTGAGTTGGATGATCAGCCATGATCATATTGAATGGCGGTGCAGGCTCGAAGGGCTGAATGGCCTACTCCTGCACCTAATTTCTATGTTTCTATGTTTCTATGTAAGAACTAGTATACGGGTGAGTGCTGGCCGGTGCAGATTCATTGGGCCGAAGGGCCTGTTTCCATGCAGTATGTCTAAACTAGAACTAAACTAAACTGATGGTACCCAGAGAAGAATTTCAGATTTAATGTGTGATTTTCTCCCTAGACCTGTGATACAATACCAGGTCACAGAAGTGTACCAATGCATATCTATTATCTACCAAGGAACTAGATAATAAATATTAAAAGCAGCTTAATGACGAGAAAACAAAATAATTTAAAGGCAGTAACTTTAATTCAAAGTTATCAATTATTCTTGCACATACTGGTGGAAAATACTAATTGAACTTAAGTGGATGGTTTAATAGAGACTGAAGATGCTTATGAAAAATTGAAGCAGGATTTTGATCAGCTGAGCAAGCGAGCTGAGGAATAGCAAGTGGAGTTCAATGCAGATAAATGCAAACTGTTACATTTGGGGAAGTCAGATGAGAGCAGGACCTTCACAGTGAATTGTAGGGCCCCGGCGAGTGTTGTAGAGCAGAGGGATCTAGTTCCCTTAAAGTGGCATCAAAGGCAGATAGACTGGTAAAGAAGGCTTTTGGTACATCAGTCAGTATATTAAATATTGAATTTGGTGTCTTATGTTACAACTGTACAAAACATTGGTGAGGCCACATTTGGAGTACTCTGTTCAGTTGGAAACAGTGCCAGATTTTGAAGACATTGCCAGAACTTGAGAACCTGAGCTATAGAGAAAGGCTGGGCAGGCTAGGACTTTATTCCTAGGAGCACAGGAGGGATGATCTTAACAAAGTATATAAAATGATTAGGGAAATAGATAGGGTGATTGCAGAGAGTCTTTTACCAAGGGTAGGGGAATCAAGAACCAGCGGATATAGGCTTCAGGTGAGAGGGGCAAGGTTTAATAGGAACATAAGGGGAAACTTTTTCACTCAGAGGGTGGTGGGTATATGGAATGAGCTGCCAAAGGAGGTAGTTGAACCAGGTACCAAACCACCATGTACAAGACACTTGGACAGGTACATGAATAGGAAAGATCGAGAGGGTTATCGGCCAAAAGAGGGCAAATAGGACTTGGACAGGCATCTTGGTTAACATGGATGAGTTGTGCCGAAGGGCCTCATTATCTAGATCATATCTGGTAGAGCTTGCAGCTTATCACTCATACAGGCATACAATCTTAAACCGATCTTCTTGGTCAAAATGTGGCGGACATTGATTTGCTCACCAATCTGTTCTTAATGTCCAGGCCAAATAATTGTTGGGTTGGTGATATTGTTGGGTTGGGTTAGCTATTATTCACCATTAGCATCAGCATTGGAGTTTACACTGATGCTCTAGCTAGTACATCTCAACGTCATTTTGTAAGAAGCAGAGTTCCCGCACAATTAGTTAACAAGCCACTTGAGAGGACTTCACGTTTCTGGTGGAATCAAATTAAAAATTAAAATGATATCAACTGCACAAATGTAAACCGAGGAAAAATACATTTTCAGTGAGCCTTTTGTAGCCTTTGTTCATCCTGAAATTCATCACAGCTAATTAACTTGGCTTAAATGTACCTCTTGGCAGCTGTTTCAAGGGGGGGCAGCTAGTGCATCTGACTCTTCTGTTTTGCACAAGGAATGGCTGAAATATGCAGCATTATCTTAATCATTTGCATTGGTTTATTGCCCTTGATTCAAAAGGTTAATGCAGGTTTTTCACTCTTCATTGCTTGACATTATGTTTTTTTTTAAATTAATTTCTAGTATTTGCATAAAGTAATAAATGTATTCATTCAGTTCAGTTTAGTTTAGTCACATGTACCGAGGTACAGTGAAAAGCTTTTGTTGCGAGCTATCCAGTCAGCAGAAAGACAATACATGATTACATTCGATCCATTTACAGTGTATAGATACATGATAAGGAAATAATGTTTAGTGCAAGGTAAAGCCAGCAAAGTCCAATCAATGACAGTACGAGGGTCACCAATGAGGTAGATAGCAGTTCAGCACTGCTCCCTGGTTGTGGTAGGATGGTTCAGTTGCCTGATAACAGCTGGGAAGAGACTGTCCCTGAATCTTCAGGTGTGCGTTTTCACACTTCTATACCTTTTCCCTGATGGGAGAGGAGAGATGAAGGAGTGGCCAGGGTGCGACTCATCCTTGATTATGCTGCTGGATTGCCGAGGCCTCACGAGGCAAAAATGGAGTCAATAGTAGGGAGGTTGGTTTGTGTGATGGTCTGGGCTGCGTTCACAATTCACTGCAATTTCTTGCAGTCTTGGATGGAGCTGTTCCTAAACCAAGTGGTGACATATCCTGACAAAATGTTTTCTATGGCTCATCTGTAGAAGTTGGTAAGAGTTGTAGGGGACATGCCAAACGTCCTATGCCTTCTAATGAAGTCAAGGCATTGGTGTGCTTTCATGATCATTGCTTCAATATGGGTGGTCCAGGAGAAGTTGTTGGTGACATTGACTCCTAGGAATTTGAAGTTTTCAACCATCTCTACTTCAGCACCTTCAATGCAACATAGGCAATGCAATGCAAACAATGCAAACCTTCAATGCAAACTATTAATCTTTGCGTAAATAAATGTATTCATCTTTAAATGTTTTTCTATTTGATTTTTGAACTGTTTTTAAATATTCCTGATTAGAAATCGTATACTGGCTTTTGACACTGGCGAGTGGATTGGATCTCAGAATCTACCACCTGACCAACAGCTTCTCTTACATTTCGTGTGGGAAGGTTTAAGATGCGGGTTTTACCGAAGATTGACACAAAATGCTGAGTAACTCAGCAGGACAGACAGCATCTGTGGAGAGAAGGAATGGGTGATGTTTCGGGTCGAGACCCTTCTCCAGACTAAGAGTTAGGAGAAAGGAAAGGAGAAATTAGGTCTTGACCCGCAACTTCACCTACTCCTTGTCTCCAGAGATGCTGCCTGTCCCGCTGAGTTACTCCAGCATTTTGTGTCCACCTTCTAAAGGAAATGAGAGATATATATGGTGATATAGAGAGAGAGATAGAACAAATCTATATCACCGTCTCTATCTCTCATATCCCTTTCCCCTGACTCTCAGTCTGAAGAAGGGTCTCAACCCAAAACATCACCCATTCCTTATCTCCAGAGATGCTGTCTGACTTAATGAGTTACTTCAGCTTTTTGTGTTTTAGTTTGCCTGGATAGTTTGCAGCCCTAAGTAAGTGGCAGTGGATTAAACAGTGAAACAATAACAAAACACTGCCATCTAGAAGAGTTCATGTTTCAGGACAACACAAATCTTCCTCTCTCTAAGCAGAGTAGACCAGGCACATGCTTGCGGTAAATGATTCCGTCAACTCAGCTACTTAGGAAAATAAACTTAAGAAACCTTAACACTCAGATCCATGTTCCTGAAGAATTGGAGGCATGAGTAAAGCTCCCAGTGGGTATTCAAGTAGTTTAGTTTAGTTTAGTTTTGAGATACAGCACAGAAACAGGCCATTCAGCCCACCAAGTTCACACCAACCAGTGATCCCCGCACGTTAACACTACCCTACACACAATGGGGACAATTTACATTTATTCCAAGTCAATCAACCTACAAACCTGTACGTCTTTGGAGTAGCTGTATCCTTCGTCAGACCACAACTTCCTTTCCTCCATCAGATTCCTCTGATAGTTTTTAATTTTGGAGTTACAGCATGGAAGCAGACCCTTCAGCCCACCAAGCCCATGCCATCGACCATCGTTCACACTAGTTCACCCGTGATCCCATTTTCTTATTCAGTCCTTACACACTAGGGACAATTTACAGAGGCCAATTAGCTTACCGACCCACACGTCCTTGGGATGGGGAAGGAAACCAGAGCACCCCGGAGGAAACCTACGTGGTCACAGGGAGAATGTGCTAACGCAACGCAGACAGCACCCGGGGTCAGGATTGAGCATGGGTCTCTGGCACTGTGAGTCAGTAGCTCAACCAGCTGCTCCACTGCGCTGACCTAGTCTTCTTGCTACCACTATTTCACTACATCCCAGATGCAAGAAACACTCAAACTCAACACTCTATATATGATTCCCACCAGCACCCACCCTACTGTACCTCACTGCACCCAGAAAAAAGTGTAACAATCTGAAAGTGACTCTCAAAGAGATTGATGATCACTTTAAGTAACATTTGCTTTTCTGAACCTGACCCACAGAGTGTTAACTAAAGATCCTGGATACAATCTCACATGGGGGACTCGCTGCACTGCACATGTATTCAAGTAACTTATGGGCTCAATGTGCCTACAGAAAGCTTTGAATATGGGCATTGCCATTTAATGAGCCATCATTTATAGTCACAAATAATTCTGCACGATGTCTCAATTATAAAAAGGGAAATGGCATGCGATGGAATTTCTTGGCAAAAAAAATCTTCTGCTCCTCTGTTTACCTCAGAATGAAAATTTCAAGAATTCTCATAAACGCGGGCATGTCAGGATTTTCCTCAGAGCTGAAGTTGAAGCACTTAGTTGCCACGGCAACCACGGTGAAGAGAGGTTTCGCTGTCAGGATGAACATACACATTGTATTCCCCAAAAATTTCCTCTCAGAAGCTGCGTTGGGCGAATATGTTTGTTTCCAAGCCCTCTTTAAATTCCCAATCCTATGCAAGAAAATAATCCATAAATTGGTCTGAAATGAGCTGTTATGAAACAAAACACACTGTACTGCGGGTCATGCTTGTATTATTCATTGCTCATTACAATGTCGCTGTTTATTCCCGGCACTAGTCCTCATGGGCTTGTCCTTGTGAAGAGATGTAGTTCAGTATTAAAAGCAGCAAGATGAGGGCTCTGCAGCCAATCTGTTTTCAGGAATTTAAATTTTATGAGGATATCTGCATGTTAATAGTCATTCTATTTTTACCCACTAGCAATAGGGTTTCCTATACCGCTGGAAACATGACTGCAACAAGGAAACGTAAATAACTTGCAAGTGAGTCCAAATTCAGATTTTGCATTGCATTAGAGTCCGTCGAATCCTTTCCACTATTTACCAATTGATTTATTTTTTAGTTTAGTTTAATTAGAGATACGGCACGGAAACAGGCCCCTCGGTTCACCGAGTCCACACCGACCAGCGATCCCCACACACTCCTACGCTCCTACACACACTAGGGACAATTTTACATTTTACATTTATACCAAGCCAATTAACCTACAATCCTGTTTAAGAAGGAACTGCAGATGCTGGAAAATCGAAGGTAGACAAAAGTGCGGGAGAAACTCAGGGGGTGCAGCAGCATCTATGGAGCGAAGGAAATAGGCAACGTTTCGAGCCGAAACCCTTCTTCAGACTGAAACCCTTCTTCAGAACCTACAAACCTGTTGGAGTGTGGGAGGAAACCGAAGATCTCGGAGAAAACCCACGCCGGTCATAGGGAGAACGTACAAACTCCGTACAGACAACACCTGGAGTCAGGATCGAACGCGGGTATTCTGGCGCTGTAAGGCTGTAGCTCTACCACTACACTACACCGTGCCACCATGCTTTAAAAATGTAACCAGTTATTATTGTCAATTTATGTTGTAACATGTCTGAGATTGGCTCATTAAATTTTAAAATTTGACATTAGACCCACAAACCGTCTGTGAAGTTATGTTTAAGAAGGAACTGCAGATGCTGGAAAATCGAAGGTTGACAAAAATGCTGGAGAAACTCAGCGGGTGAGGCAGCATCTTTCGAGCGAAGGAAATAGGTGACGTTTCGGGTCGAGACCCTTTTTCAGACATGGTTTGTTTTCCAACATGTGCCCGTACATTCAGATCAATATTTAATATTTCTGGTTACTCATCCATACTTCCAAAAGGGTTAGGAATGACAATTGTTTTGAATAAGGCACTAAAGAATCATCTTCACAAGACAGTGCTGAATTTTGGTATTAATTTTAGCCCTTTTTAAAGAAAGGATCGGAAAGAAGAATCACATGAAGTCTTTGGCCTGGAAACTAATTAGAATATAGAACATAGTAGGTGGTGGGTTTATGGAATGAGCTGCCAGAGGAGGTAATTGTGACAGGTACTGGAGATTGGCTATTGCATGTTAGCCAATTAGAATGCTTAGTAATTATATCTCCGCCTAATTATAACACAGAGAGTGGTGAGTCTCTGGAATTCTCTGCCACAGAAGGTCGTTGAGGCCAGTTCATTGGCTATATTCAAGAGGGAGTTGGATGTGGCTCTTGTGGCTAAAGGGATCAGGGGGTATGGAGAGAAGGCAGGTATGGGATACTGAGTTGGATGATCAGCCATGATCATATTGAATGGCGGTGCAGGCTCGAAGGGCCGAATGGCCTACTCCTGCACCTATTTTTCTATGTTTCTATGTTTCTATGTTTCTATAACATTCATAGAGTAAGTGTGAATGTGTAATGACCTGCTTGCAAGATCATGACATTAATAATAAAGATGCTTGTGTTTCAACCTGTGTGAGTTTGAGCACTTTACAGGTACTATAGTGCAGCAACATTTAAAAGACATATGAACCGTTACAGGGATAGGGATGGTTTAGAGGGATATGGGCCTAGCAAGGGCAGATGGGACTACCACAGATGGGGCACCTTGATCAGCATGGGTAAGTTGGGCCAACGGGCCCACCTCTATGCTGTGTGATTCTGTGACTAATCGTACAGCAGCAGAATAGGCCCTTCACCCCACCAAGTCTGTGCCGAACATGATGCCAAGACCATCACTTAATCTCTAGTGATGACATTTATTGTTTTACAGGAAGATTATGCTGATTAAAAGAGTTCAATCATAACCATTCACCTGTTGTGTACAGAAAACAGTTTAATTATTTGCACCTGGCCTTATCTCATGATAGTTTCCTGATACAAAATACTGAAGATGCTCAGTATCTGAAATAAAGATGAAACTTATTCCAAACACTCAGATAAGCAACCAACATTTTGGAGAGAATAGAAAAATTAATATTTCATGTTGCTAACGCAGCATTAAAAAATATAGCTGCAACTCTACCTTAATTCAGGCAGGTGGAAATTGAACAATGTAATTATACTTGAAGAGACTGCAGAGTTTTGAGGTGTAAAGGGATCTGGCTATCCTGGTGCTTAACTCACAGAAGGCTAGTGTACTAATGCAGCGAGTAAATAGAAATATGAACAGATTGTTATCATCTATTGCAAGAGGAATTGTTATAATAGTGAGGAGGTTTTGCATAGTTTATAAAGGCATTGTTAAGGCCCAGATTTAGAATGTAAATGGTCAGTATCTCTAGGGAAGAAGATTTACTAGACTAATACCTAGAATGTTCAGATTGGATGGGCTATGTTTGTATCAGGATGGGACCTCATCATAACATACAAGATCCTGGAGTGACTTTGCATGATGGATGTGGATCGGATGTATCCAGTTATGAGAGAAACTAAATGATTGAATGATTAGATGATTGAATGAATGAATGAATGAATGAATGAATGAATGAATGAATGAATGAATGAATGAATGAATGAATGAATGAATGAATGAATGAGTGAGTGAGTGAGTGAATGAATGAATGAATGAATGAATGAATGAATGATACTTTATTGTTGTCACATGTGACAAGTCACGGTAATATTCATTGTTTTACATTCCCAAGGTATGCAAAGAGTTGCCACATAAAGGGCAGGGACAAAGTTACAAAGTATCCTGCTTCGAGTCCTCCTTTGTTCTCCCCCCTCCTCACAGCGGTCCTCCCAAGCCGGGTCCTCCTTGGTTCCTTGCAGCGCTCCCCCCGGCTCCCAGCTGGCCTGTACTCGACCGCCAGCCCCATCCTCGACCTGTACTAAGGTTTTAACCAACGAAGGTTGTTGGCCAAAAATAAGGAATCCCAATGATTTTTCTTCTCAGTAGGTTGTGCCTTTGGAAACTTCAAAGGATGTGAATATATTGAAGACAGAATTAGACATATGCTTGATATGTATTGTGATGAAAGGCTGCTATGCTCACGGAGCTGAGGTTATGATCAGATCGGCTGTGATCTTTTTAAAAGGCGGAGCAGGTTGAAGGGGCCGTGTGACCTCCACATGCTCCAGATTTGTACATTATATATATTCTGGCATATAAAAGACTAGGGATCTCCTTATGAATGTAGCAAGGCCATTAATAAAGTTATCTACAGAAAATATTAAATACGTGACTGACAAACATGATGTAGGGGATCAAAGTATTTGTCACTTATTCACTCTTTTATTTGATTGTTTTTTGCCACTATTTTTCCTGACAGATATGTCAAACTTCGATTAAAAAATAACGTGACTTTAATCCTTAACATTTTACTTAGATGAGCGGTATGAAAATCATTAGTGAACAGTCCTGTAAGTAAATAGTGAATGAGTGAAAGAATTCTCCTGTGTTGCTGTCTAGGAATGGTTGGTTTTCTGTTCTTTGTCACGTAAAATCTTTTGGATTTATTGTTCATAGTATTATTTCATTTTCATTTTCTTCTAGACACACTAGAACATGTGCATGCACGTTTAATTAATCTTCTTAGGTCTTTTGCGGAAGCAGTCCATTTGTTAAGCAGTATCTCAAACTGTTTGAAATATTATCTGAGGCTATAACACTCTGTAAATTATTAAGAATTTAATTGGATAAGTTATTTTCTAATTACCTTTTAGAATTTTAGTATGATGGTATCAAACCATAACTTTTACGTTCTCTAAGATAATAAGATTAATTTAATGTAATGGTATTATACATTAACTTTTAAGATCTTCTTTGTTAGCTCTTCTACTTTTAAAATGTCCTCCGAAGGATTTTTTCCCCTGTCTTTAGACAAACAATGTGAAGCAGTTCTTGTTTTTCATAGTGTGCACGAACTTTGACCTTGGATAAACAATATGAAGTAGTTCTTGTTTTTCACAGTTTGTATGTAATTTTTAACCATAATATTAATTTGTTTTTGCTATTGAGCAGTAAATATACCTTTTTTTTACACAGGGAGCTGTCATTAGAAGAGACGAGGGGAGGGGAGGGGTTAGGTAGCGTCTACTGGTAATTCGGGCTTTGCATGGGTGGGGGGGGGGGGGGGGGGGGGGGGGCTCTTGCTTTTAGTTTAAATTTTTTCTATCTGGGCAGAATTTGAACTACAGAAATGTCTGAAATGTCTGAAATGTCGTCACTTCTGGCTCCAAATTAGATTTTTCTCCTTCCAGTATCATGAACTGCTATGGTCTATGAAATTAACCCTTTACATTCCACATTATTTTTACAAATAATATGGATAAAGTTATTAACTTCCTTTTATGGAATGTTAATGGTCTGAACCATCCCATTAAGAGGAAAACATTTTTAAAGTTCTTCGTAGACTAAATGCTCAGATTATCTTTGTTCAGGAAACTCATGTAAGGAAAGATGGCAACCAATGATTCTTTAAGTTTTGGAGAGGACAGCAGTTTCATTCAAATTCACAGGCGAAAGTGAAAGGCGTCTCTATTTTTATTGACTCCTCAATTTTGTTTGTTCATTATGAAACAATTTCTGATCCATATGGTAGATTTTTGGTGATTACTGGTGTTCTTCATAACCAAAAAGTTGTTATGGTGAATGTTTATGCACCTAATATTGATCACCCTGAGTTTTTTAAACAGTTAAACACATCCTTTCCGAATTTAAATGAACATCTTTTGATTATGGGTGGAGATTTTAACAGTTGTTTGAACCCCTCGATGGACAGATCTGCATGTGATCATGTGCATCCAAATAAATCAGCTAGTTCTATCAATTATTTTTTACTTGACTCTGGAATGTTAGAAGTCTGGAGATTCCTACACCCAAATGACAAATAATTTTCTTTTTTCTCTCATGTATATCATGGTTACTCTAGGATTGACTACTTTATAATAGATTCTCGGCTAGTTTCATCGGTCACTGTGTGTGAGTATGATGCAATTGCTATTTCTGATCATGCACCATTGAAACTATCAATCAAACTACCTGATTCTAAGTTTGCAATTTCTAACAATAGCAATTTAATATTACTTTGCTTCAAGATCTAAATGTTGTTAATTTTATTAAAGATCAGATTGCCTTCTTCTTCTTAACAAAATCTACTGAAGAAATATCCAATGGTGTAGTCTGGGATGCTTTTAAGGCATATATTCATGGACAATATTTCATAATCCGTGGGATTAAAAAAATAAACTAAAAATGAACTATATGTATATTGGCTGATGAGATTAAAGAAATTGATAACAAATATTCAGAAGCTCCTAGTTTAGAGCTCTATAAGAATACAGTTGAACTTCAACTGAGACATGATCTGTTATTAGTATCATCGATTGAGAATCAGCTACTTAAAACCAAAAGTCAATTTTATATACATACCGATAAATCTGGCAAATTACGTGCCAATCAGTTGAAAGCTGTGTCAGCCAAATGTCAGATTATTAAAGTGAGTAAATGGGATGGTACATTGACAGTAGATCATGATGAAATTAATAAATCCTTCCAGGAATTCTATATCTCCCTATACCAATCAGAATTTCCTACCGATTCCAATATAATGCATGAGTTTTTAAAGAAACTGAACTTGCCAAATTTACAATATATTGAGTCTCTGTTGTTCGATGTACCCATCAGGGAGGAGGAAATACAGAAAACAATCCAATCATCAAAAGGATTGCTTTCTGTATTTCCTCCTCCATGAATTCTGGTAAAGCTCCCGGTTTATATGGGTTTATAGTGGAATTATAATTTTTTTTTTTTAAGTTTACCGTCCCCTGGCTATGCAAGGTTTATAAAGAAGCCTTTTTAATAAATATATTACCACATTCTGTATATGAAGCATCTATTTCTTTAATTCTTAAAAAAGATAAATACCATACTGAAGTGACAGCATATAGACCTATATCACTCTTAAATGTAGATTCCAAAATTCTTTCAAAGATATTAGCTATGAGATTGGAAAATATTTTACCGCAAATTATTTCTGTAGATCAGACAGGTTTTATTAAAAATCGTTACTCATACTTTAACGTTAGGAGATTAATGAATATTGTATATGCAGCGTCAAATAAAACTCCAGAATGTGCCATTTCACTTGATGCTGAGAAGGCATTTGATAGTAAGATTAAACGAGAACTTACCAAGTTCGAAGGTTGATCTTTATTTTATGACGGGTTGCGGTGAGGGATTTCGTGAAGACCCCGCCAGCACGCATGCGCGCCATCCTTCAAAGCAGCGGTGTGGAATCACAGAACGCACCATGACTGAAAATAGTAAGATGAAGAACGTAGAACTTCCCAGTTGACTTTATGATAGAGGGTGGGAGCGGGGGGCACGAAATCCCTCACCGCAACTCCTCATAAAATAAAGATCAACCTTCGAACTTGGTAAGTTCTCGTTTAATCTTACTATTTTACTTCGGAGTCACGTGAGTGACTTTGTGAAGATTTCAAAGCTCTGTGATTTCACACCCTGGACAATGTCCATGCTATCACACTGCCGCAATTCTGATGGAGGAAGGCTGTTAATGCAGTTCAGTCGAACTGGCTGAAAAAATAATGCATATTTATTAACCAAATAATAACAAACTAATAACCCCTAATTCGGGGACAAACATTCACTGAGCGGCTCCCAGCACAGCTTCTGCGAATGTCGCGGGGGCGACCAGTGGCTTATTGTAGAACCTTTGGAAGGTTGCTTCACTGGCCCAGCCCGCGGTGGCGAGGATGTGGTTCATGGGCACCTCCATGGCCCTCACTGCTGATGTGGATGCAGCCCTAGTGGAATGAGATTTAAAAATGTTAGAAGCGACTCCTGCTGCACCCAACACCGCCCTGAGCCACCTGGCGATAGTCTGTACAGTCACCCGGTGATGCGGAGGTATGTGGCTGATGAGGAGCCCCTCCTTCTTCCTGATGGTTCTTGTAATTCGGATGTAGTGGTGGAGATGGGTGACTATGCAGTGGGTGGCATCAGTAGGGTATGCCCGAAACTCCAACTGCAGCCCATGAGCCCCTGGCCTGTGCTGCTTCAATAAGTCCTGGACAAAGAAATTCATCTGAGTAGGGGTGGAGACCATGAGTAGGGGTGGAGACCATGCTATCCAGCCGCAGCTTTCGTAGTGCCTGGACTCGTTGGGCTGTAGTCAGTGCCATCAGCATCACAACTTTGAGGGTGAGCTGTTTGAGTGGTAACTTGTTCATTGGAGACCAGCTCCTCAGTAGGGTCAGAACGATCCCTACATCCCAGGTGAAGGTGTATCTGAGCTGTGGAGGGTTGGTGTTAAACATTCCCCTCATGAATTTAGACACCAGGTGGTTTGAGCCTATACCTATGTCCAGGTATGAGGACAGCGCACTCCTGGCGCTGTTGATGGCACTGTAGCGAAATGAAGGCCAGTTAGGAATTCCAGGACATCAGGTATTGTTGCCGTGTTGGTAGTCGTGTTCGTACGAGAGCAGAATGCCTCCCACTTTCTGATCTGCGTGAGGTACTGCCTCCGGGTTGATTCTCGGCATGATGCTGAGATGAGTTCAATGGCTCGTGGTGAGATGCGCGCCTTGATGAGTGGTCTTTATAGAACCTGCAGGCCAACATTTTTAGGTGACCATGGCATGGGTGACTGTCCCCCGTTATGGGGTGTGTAATTAATTTGGGGTGTTTCCCAATCGGAATCCATGGCTGTTTCAAAATTTTAAGGACCATCGGGTACCATGGCTGTGTAGGCCAGTCGGGAATGATCAATATGCCAGTTGCAGAGTCCAGTTTAATTTTCTGTAATACCCGACTGATGAGGCAAAATGGGGGAAATGCGTACCATTTCCCCCAATGGATAGAAAATGCATCCATTGCTATTGCCCCAGGGTCTGGTTCCCAAGACACATACGTTGGTATCTGATGGTTCAACCTGGACGCAAAGAGGTTAATATCTGGTGTCCCATAGTGAGCTATAATGTCTCCAAAAATTTGGGGGTTCAACATCCACTCGATGTTGTCCTTGAATACTCGTGACCTGGTGTCCGCCACTGTATTAAGCTTCCCTGGCAAATAGGTCGCTGTAATCCAAATATTTCTCTCGATGCACCAGTGCCAAATTGTGTTTTGGCAATTCATCACAAGATAGCAACCTGATACCACCCATATGATTGATATAAGCCACCACTGTTGAGTTATCTATTTTGAAGCGGACATGTAAATCCCGTGAGTTAGTATAGTAAGCCCGCAGTCCATGGAAAACCTCTAACATCTCAATATAATTTATCCAGTGTGTGACTGAGGGAGGGTAGACTCATGAGAGTCCCATCTGCCACCAGAACTGGACATGGTGTCAGTTGCACCCCAGCTTTGTGCGCTTGCATCAGTCTGTAGTACGACAGATGGGTTGCTTACTATGAAGGGTCTGCGACACTTGCTAATATTGTCAATCCACCATTGTAGCTCGGCTCTAGCCTTTGGTGGTAATCGGATTGGTCGATCAAAGTGGCCAGCATTTGCTTTTAATGCTGCGATCTTTGTTCTTTGTAAATTTTGGTAATGTAACGGCCCGAATTGTGCAGCTGAGAATGTAGCTACCAGTTTCCCTATTACTTTTGCCATTTGCCGGATGGTCGGTACCCTGGCATAAGCAAGGCTGTGGCACACTTCTTTTATAGCGATAGCTTTGTTGGTTGGGATGGTGATCATCATTAAGGTGGTGTCTAGGGTGAACCCCAAATAATCCATAATTGGGGATGGGTGCAGTTTTGACTTGGCTGGATGGATTACAAATCCTAGCTTCTCGAATAAAGCCTTAGTTGCTGTAACTGCCCGTGTAGCCAATTGGAGGGTCTGACCCACGATTAGGATATCATCTAAATATGCCATGACAATGTAATTTTGTTGTCGAAGGAGAGCCAATATTGGTTTCACTAATTTAGTAAATAGTCTGGGGGCTGTGGTGAGACCATTGGGCAATGCTTTGTATTCCCACAACTGTTCCTTCCAGACAAATTTCAGTAACTTTCTGTGAGATTCAGTTATGGGCACTGTATAGTATGCATCTTTTAAATCGATGCGGGCCATAAAGTACCCCGGGTAAAGCATCTGCTTGGCTGTTTCAAAGGTATCCATTTTAAAGTGGGTATATTGTACAAAAGTGTTCAGCTCAGTTAGGTCTATAATTATTCGACACCCCCCATCTTTTTTGGTTTTGGTGAAGATGTAGGACACAAACTCAAGGGGTTCGTGCGTTGTTTTCCCAATCACCCCTTTTGCTGCAAGCCGTAAAATTTCGGCATGTCCTGCTTCATCCTCTTTTTGGGAAAGTGTAAATTTCCGATGAGGCGAATGCTGGGTAGGAGGATTTTTACCATGGATGAATTCTATGACATAACCTTGAACACTTTGTAAAATAAACTCATCAGTGGTGATAGTGTCCCAAATTCCCCAATAGGCCCGCAATCGTCCACCAATCTGTGCAGGAAGGGATGCTACTGTCTGAGAGGAACCAGGCCCCCTTACCTCCATGGTTAACGGCGGGTCCTGGTGTATGGCGTTTTGGGTGGACGTTGTGGAGGTTGTTGGGATGGCGGCCGCATCTTCCATGCAGGCCGCTGTTGGCCTTGCCCTAAAAAAGGCCGCTGTGGTTGGGGAAGTGGAGGGGGATAGGCCCTTGGCGTCCTATCCGGCTGACGCAGTTTCCAGTTGGTGTATGGTTGTTGCCGGTGGTATGGGTGAGGTCTAGTCGGAGGAGGTTTCATAAGGCCCGCTGTTTTGGCCTCCTCGTCTAGTTCCTTCACTTGTTTGGACAGATCTCCAAACAGTTGATGAGGCGGTGGAGCAGTTGATGGACGGCACAACCCCGCAAATTTGGGGTTGAGAGTGGGCTTTATGGAGCTCTTACACAGGCAGTTGATTTCAAACTGGGTGTTGCATAAGAGTGCCAGAGCATCTTATTGCTCACTGGACACATTGTCCCCATCAAGGGTCCTAGCAAACGCCGTTATGCCTGTGGAGAGGATCTTCAGGATACGCTGGAGACGGACATCCTGCATCTTGGTGGCCGTGCTCAAATGTCCCTAGATCTGAGCATTGACCAGGGGAACACTGAGGTTGATGCAGTTCTCGGGTGGTTTTATTTTCTCCATTGTCTCATTGAGTACCTGACCCTGAAGTTGGTGAGTGGTCAGGTAATCAATGGTGCCCGCCAGTTTGTGGTGCAGGGGTTCCCCAGTTTGTGTGGTCATGGCAAACTTGCCCACCATGTCCAGCATATCCAGCATATCCTCCTCCTGCTCTGGCTCAGCGGTCTCTGGCAGTCCCGGGTCGTCTTCAAATACAGTGGCCGGGCAACTGCTGGCACTTCTGGCTGGTGAAGACGAGAGGCTGAGTGGACTCCTGGCGCGGCTTGTAGAGGCCCGCGAGTCCCAGCGGACAAGCTGACTTCCCCAGGCCCTGTGATTTCACTGGGGCTTCCACCATCGGACCACACCTCCGTAAGGTGCTGACTAGGGTCCAATGGCAGTTCGTCGTGGCCTACCGCCCGAGTAGGCTCATACGAATCTCCGCTAGTCTGTCTTCTTGCAGACTGTGGCGGCCCACCTGTCTGGTACGAAGGCAGGTGAGTTGGATCGGCGCCGGCCCCCAGATCCTGGCTCCCCGGAGTCCGTGCAGGCTTACCTCCATTGTCGCCCAATAATCGGCGTGGAGGCGCATGGTCGGCCGCTCCCAGAGCTAAGCTGACCGACCGTCTACTGCTGCCACCTTGACCGCAGCCTGATGAGGTGTTTTGCCGGCAGCACCTGCTCCTGCAGGCCTGCTCGACGCAGTAGTAGTTCTGACAGACTGCCCTACGACAGATATCCCTGGCAGTTGTACGTGGCGGCGTGCAGCTGCAGGGCTCCCCTGCAGCGCAGCTGTCCCCCGGCCCAGTCCCGTGGGTCTGCTGAGTCGGGGTGAGTTCGCTGGTGATGAGCGAGGCTCCTTCCCACGTACCTGTTTGCCCCCCCCCCTTTTTCTGGGGGATGGGGGCTCGAAGTCTGGGTCAGCAGGCTCCAGCTCCGGTGCGGTGAACCATTCAGGTGATGAGTCGGGCGCTGGTGTAACGGGAGCGCCCGACTTCCGCATTCTTGCCCCCAAACGTCCCAAAGCTGCCGGTGGTGCTTGCAGCTCCGGTGACAAAGGCCGCTGGCTGGTCGATGCACCATGGCTCCTGGAGAGCGTCGCTTCCGTTTGCCTTTGTCCATCCAGTGGGAGTAAGGTAAGTACTTACCTGACAGTCCTTATGAAGGAGCTGGTGGAGAGAGCGCACTCCCCCCCCCCCCAGCTTGTCGAGCAAATGCGCGCGACGATATATGTCGCGCATGCGTGCTGGCGAGGTCTTCACAAAGTACTTCTCCAAAGTAAAATAAAATAGTATGGGAATACTTATTCAATAAACTTGAAAAATTTCATTGGATTGAAGATTTTTGGATTGAATAATTTTATCTTATCGAGTCCTAACATATATAATTCTTTCTTCCAACCTTCTCGTACTGATCAAGCCTTTCTGTTATGGAAGAGGAAGGGATAGCAGCTTTTCATGATTTGTTTTTGGATGGTTGTTTTATGACTTTTGAACAACTCTCCAATAAATATAATCTACCTAACTCACATTTCTTTAGATATTTACAAATTAGACTTTTTTTTAAGGCTACTGTACCCTCATTTCCGTTACCACATCAAACCGAAATCTTGGAAATAAATTTACGTTTGAACCTTATCAGAAAAGGTTTAATAATGACTATTTATGAGTTGATTTTGAAATTACAAATCGATACATTTGATAAAATTAAAAATGATTGGGAAGAGAACTTTAAATGTCTCTACCTATAGAGAAATGGGAGAGGAATCTTCAATTAGTTAATACTTCCTCAATGTAAGACATTGCAAGACACGCTCTGATATAATTCAAGGTGGTTCACAGAGCTCATATGTCAAAAGATAAGTTAGCTCATTTTTATGGTCATATAAATTCTACCTGTGACAGATGTCATTTTTATATTTTTAGTAAATGTTTTTATTAGAAGTACATAATAAAAAACATTTTGTGTGTGGGTGGTCATACATTATTAATATTGTCAATATTATCAATTATTTACTAGTCGTATAGTTCTATATAGGTTAATTGACTTGGTATAATTGTAAATTGTCCCAAGTATATGTAGGATAGTCTGAAACCCCTGTCTGACGGTGCGAGTTGGCATACTTACTTATCCAATTTTCCCACCCCATCATCCAGATCATTGATGTACATGACAAACAACAGTGGACCCAACACAGATCCTTGAGGCACCCCACTGGTCACCGGCTTCCAACCTGACAAACAGCCATCCACCAATACTAGGAGAGGTATGCTGACTGCAGGCAGACACTTTGGCTTTGGTGGGTTGAAAGGTTTGTTTCTGCGCTGCATCTCTAAAACTAAACTAAACTAAACTAAACTAAACCTATGTTGGCTGTTATCCCTTCCCATGTTTGAGGGGTGTCTCCTCCGTACTCAGCCCCTTAATATCCGCAATGGGAGGACTCCAGTCTGTGGTCCTCCCACATAGAACCATGGCGTCACCAAGTAAATTGTCCCTAGTGCGTGTAGGATAGCATTAGTGTGCGTGGATCGCTGGTCAGCATGGACTTGGTGGGCTGAAGGGCCTGTTTCTGTGTATGTATCTCTAAACTTAAAACAAAAATCCGTACAAACCAGTTCCATGTTATCCCATGTTTCACATCCACTCCCTAAACACCAGAGGTTATTTAACAAAGGCCAATTAACCCACAAATTTGTACGGCTTTGGGATGTAGCAGGAAACTGAAGCAAGCCCGGAGGAAACCCATGCGATCAGGAGTACGAGCAAACTCCACACGGACAGCACCCAAGGTCAGGATGAAACCCGTGTCTTTGGCGCCATGATGAAGCATCTCTACCAGCTGCATCACTCTCCAGAACTTTAAACAATAAATCAATGATTATCTGGTTATACAACTATAGATTTAAATTTCACTCTGGCATTTATTTATATTTCATCAAAGATCATTTTTTAGTTTCAATGATGTTGGATCGAGATATAATTACAGTAGTTCCATGTCCCAGATTTCCAAGCCCAACACTGCAGCGTGTACATGAATCCAGTAAACCTGTACGGGGACCTGACTTTTTCCCTGTCGGGTCTCCAGTAAAATCTATGTGAAGGCCGTCAGTCCACTTGCGCGTCATTATGTCTGAAGCATGTGCCAAGGACTGACTGGCAGGCGCGTCGCGTCCTTCCAGCGGTAATTTTTAAAAACCCTGGTAAATGTTTTCAAAACCTACTCTGCGGTCGTTTTGGCGGGTTCATTATTTTGTGTCTTTCTAGCGCGTAGAAACCTACCATATCGAAGGTGAGGAGATGGTCTGCGGGGAAGCCGGCTACAGAAAACCGTGGAGCTGCGGGTAGCGGGCGACTGTCCGAATCACCTTCCAGGCCGCTGGCGGTGGAACCAGCGGCAGCAGACTTGGTGCTTCAGGAGAGCACCGTGGCAGTCCCACCGGGGCTGCAAGGCCACTCACAAGTCTGCCAGGCCCGTAGACTCAGGTGAGTCCAGGCCGGTGGGATCCCCTCCTTCACTGGGAAGCGTCTACGGGCGACTTTCCCAGATGGAGCACCTATTGGAGAGGTGGCTCCAGACTGATCTTCTCCAGAGGAGGGAGCCGTATCAGCCCGGGTCTCCACGGGAGCCCGTGCCAGCAGCATCGTACACCGGGCTGTGAAGTGTCTCCCTCTCTGGAGAGGGGAGTACACAAGGTCAGTATTATCCTGACTCAGAGCAGGGAGGCACATCAGGTGAACACTCTCAGGGGCATGGGGCCGAAGTGCCAACGGGGCATCGAAATTTGCCATTCCAACTCCAACAGGAGCACCCCTGGACGAAGAGCTGGCCACTATGATAAATTACCTGGCGTCTCATCAGCTCAAAGACCTAGCTATGGAGGAGACCTCCAGCAGATATCATACACCTGCCAACTGTGCCTCCCTCAATGTGCCGGCCATCAACCACGCCAACGGGGGCCATATTGGAGCGGGGGTAAGAACCCAGGAGGTCAAACTCCAAAAAAGAATTATAATTATTGGCCTCAGGCATAACGGCCTTTGCGAGGTCCGTAGATGGGCGGCTGCTGACGGAGACACAGCAGGACGCTATGGTGCTTCCCTGAAACGCCCATTTTGAAATAAATTGTCTGCGTAAAAACGCAATACGGCCGGCACTCAATCTTAAATTTGCTGTGCTGTGCAAGGCCAGCAACGTCCAGCCGGCAGGTCCGCGAGCTGGATGATGAGGCCAAGGCCATACGCCTCATGAGCCGAGCCCAAACAACACCCAGGGGCTCATCACACCGGGCACACCCCTATGCCTCCATCAACACCAGGCGAAACCAGCCTAGGGGCTCCGGGACAGGGGGAAGACTTGAGCTGGAAGCACCAAGGTCTTTTTTAGGGGTAGGCCCCAGCCTTCATCCTCCCTTCCCAAGGCACGAGGACGGAAGCCAGGACCACACCGGCAGTAACGTCTAAGGTCGGAGAACCTAGTTCCTTGTGGAACACCTTACACATCACTCACTCACAGGTTGGGGGGGGGGGGGGGGGGGTGGGGGATGGTGACATTTCTTGAATAAATGGAACTGGATCACAGCAGACCCGTTCATCCTGCACAGTATACAAGGTTTCTAAATTGAGTTCCTTCTTGATTCATCACCACCCTCACAAAATTTACCAAACCGCACATATGTGTTCTCACAACAAGAAAGATTTGAGGTACAAGCTGAAATTCAGGCTTTACATACAAAAGGGGTGATTCAGAGGTCGCACCAGGAATCACACCAATTTATATCCAACATATTCACCAAGCGGAAAAGGGATGGAGGATGTCGTATCATCCTGGACTAGATGGGACTCAAATCCCATGTGCAGTATAAACATTTTAAAATGGATAACTTTGGCACAGCCATCCAACTGGTTTCCAAAGGATGTTATATGGCATGCATAGATCTAAAAGATACATACTACTCAGTATCCATTCACAGGGAGCACGGGAGATATTTGAAATTTAACTGGATGGGGCAACTGTGGCAATTCATAGCATTGGCTAATGGGCTGACTTCAGCTCCCAGACTATTTACAAAATTACTAAAACCAGTTCTGGGGCTACATGTGAGATCAGAATCACATGGTGATGGCTTATTTGGATGACATTCTAATAATTGGGGATACCAAGGAATCAGCTGAATCATCTATTTCAGCTACCAAACTCATGCATGAGAGGTTGGGATTTCTAATCCATCCAGTTAAGTCAAAATTGACTCCAATCAAGGTAATTGATTACCTGGGGTTCACAATTAACTCTATTCAAATGTCGGTGACTCTGCCAAGCGGCAAGCAATCAGAGTTAATGGAAGCCTGCAATAAGCTAATTGTCAACCAACAGTCAACAATTAGACAAGCAGCAAGTGTAATTAGCAAGCTTGTGGCAGCTTTTCCAGCTGTACGCTTCGGAACTTTGCATTATCAAAATTTACAATGCGCAAAGGAACAGGCTCTCAAATCCCACGCAGGCCAATTCGGAAGACCTATGCAATTGCCACCAGAAGCCATTGCTGAATTACACTGGTGGGCAACGAATATATATCACTGCTCTAAGAAAATTCTAATTGATACACCATCGGTAATCTTGCAAACCGATGCAAGTGGCCTGGGCTGGGGAGCAACAGATACCATATCCAGCTGTGGGGGTAGATGGAATGTGCAGGAGTCCTTAATTCTACAGCAATATGGAATTAACTACTCAGAGTTGTTGGGAGCACTCTATGGATTAAAGGCTAATTGCAGCAATATGCATGTACTGGTGGGTGCAGGAGTGAATACTGACACTTACAAATCTCACTCCACCAGTGCTGCATCAACGTTGGCAGCGAGGGCTATGGACGTGCCCCTCAACAACATCCTAGCGGCTGCAGGATGGGCCAATGAACGGATGTTCCACAGGTTTTATAATAAACCTATTGAGGAGTTACAATGAGCGATTACGTGCCCACCGCTCCCAACCCTCATATTATCAGGTCATCTGGTAGTTCTAGTTCTCCAAATCTTACTATCTACAGGTCAACCTCTCTTGTCTATGATTTCACACCGCTGCTTTGAAGATTAACGCGCAAGCGGACTGACGGCCTTCACGTAATCGCTCATCGTAACGCCTCATAAAATCAAGATCAAACTTCAAACTGGTAAGTTCTCATTTAATCTTACTATTCACTGTGATGGATGTTTGTGTAAATTGTGTTAAGTGTGTGTCTTGGTTTTTGTTGTAATGTCATGAATGTAGGAATGAAATTTTGTTCAAAACCTTGTCTGTTTGAATGACAATAAAAGACATTCTATCCTATTTTACTTCGGAGTCACGTGAGTGATTCCGTGAAAGAAGCCCCGCCAGTGCGCATGCACGTCATTACGTCAGACGCATGGCGGGAGAGCGCAGCTCCACCAGCGGTAACTTAAAACCTCGCAGGTAGGTGTTTTTAAACTTTTACTGCGATTTTGCTAGGTTTCCGTGAGCTGGTTGCAGGAGCCAGCAGGGAACAATTCCAAATATGGAAAAAATAACTAAAAGTACAGTTAGCGGCAGCAACTCCGGTGCCCCAAGCACTGTGGCCAGTCCTGTCGGGAGGAAGGCCAAGAGGAAATCATCAAGGTCTGTCGACTCTTGAGTCAGGCCAGGAAGACTCCCCTCCTTCCAACAACAAGGTTTGGGGATATCTGGATAAAATGGAACACCTCCTAGAGAAAAAAGGGTTTATACACCCGGGGGTCCCCAGCAGCTCTCAGCAGCAACCTCTGCTGGAGGTACGTATAGAGAAGAGCTATACTTGCAGGAAGAACCATATGCCTATGAATCTGCATGGGGACCCATACCAGCAGCACCAAGTCAAGGGCTGCATGATACCTCCCTTGTGCATGAGCAGGGAGAGCCAGGGCAGTATGACTCTGAAACTGAAGTTGGTGATATAGCGGGGGAGCATACACCAAAGCACACGAGCTTCGCTCCAGGTGTGCCGGATGTGGCAAGTAAATTCGCCATATCGGCTGGAACTGGTGAGGAGATGGACGAAAACCTGGCCTGGAATATCAACTATATGGCCTCTCACCAGCTCCAGAAATGCGTAATGGATGAAACCTCGAGAAGATACGAGACACCTGTTAACTGTGCATCGCTCAAAGTGCCCACAGTGAACCAGGCCATCTGGGGGCAAATGGGTGCATCCATGTGGGTGCATGAGTTGAGGCTGCAGAAAGTCCTTTAAAAACTGGTTGGAGCGGGAATAACGGCTTTTGGGCAAATGGTACAAGGGGCACCACTATCAAATACACAGCAGGATATGCTGGCCCTGCTGTGTAACGCCCATTTTGAAATCAATTGTTTAAGGAAAATTGCCATCAAGCCTACACTCAACCCACGATTCGCAGCTTTATGCAGATCCTCCAATATCCAGCCACCAAGCTTACTATTCGGGGAGGATCTAGCGAAACAAGTTAAAGACCTGGACGATGAGGCAAAAACAATCGGCCTCATCAAAACACATCCCGGGGGCAGGATGCAGCCTCGCAGACCATACTCTTTCAGACAGGCTACAGACGCTGGTGCAGGTCGAGGACCAAGCCGGGCGATTCCATCTACACGCCATTGGCACACACCAATGCATCCCCCTCCCAACAGGACCAGGAGACAGAAGAATCCAGCGACTATGGAGGTACGAGTAACTGGACTTGTCCAGAACATATCCTCTAGAGATTAGTAACCAGTAGGGGGTAGGTTGCCCTTGTTCTATGATGAATGGTGCTGCATAACATCAGACCCATTTTACTGGACAGTATCCAGGGGCCACAAATAGAGTTTATCTCTGAAGCACACCCACCCATACAAAATACACCAAGTCGGGGTATTGGTGTTTTTCAAAACTAGAAACTCTACATGTGAATGATGAAATTGAAATATTATTCAAAAAAGGGGGTAATATGAAAGGACGGCATATCAGCCTCAACAATTTGTGTCCAATATATTCCCAGGCAAAAGAAGGATGGTGGTTGTCGAGTCATTCTGGATCTAATCCGACTGAATTCTTATGTCCAGTATAAACATTTTAAAATGGAAACTTTCAGTACTGCTAAACAACTGGTATTCAAGGGGTGTTATATGACGAGCATAGATCTGAAAGATGCATATTATTCAGTACCAATTCATCACCAATATCGTAGAATTTAAACTTAAAATTTAGTTGGATGAGACAGCTGTGTCAATTTAAAGCTTTGCCCAATGGGTTAACCTCAGCCCGTAGGTTATTTACAAAATTGTTGAAACCAGTATTAGGACTACTCAGCGCTCAGAATCACATTGTGATGGCATACTTGGATGATGTTCTGATCATAGGTAAAACCCAGGAAGCAGCTGAATTGTCGGTTTCAGTTACCAAACACATGTTTGAGAGGTTAGGTTTCCTCATCCATCCAACTAAATCCAAATTAGTACCATCTAGAATAATTGACTATTTGGGGTTCATCATTGATTCAACTAACATGTCAGTGACTTTGCCTATGGCCAAAACATTAGAAATGATGGAGGCCTGTAGCAATCTGGTCGATGAACCGTAACCCTCCATCTGACGAGTAGCCTGTGTTATTGGTAAATTAGTGGTGGCTCTCCCTGGAGTGCAGTTCGGGCCTCTGCACTATCAGAATGTGCAACAAGCTAAAGAACAAGCACTCAAAGAACATGCAGGTCATTTCAATAGACCAATGCAGTTGCCAGTTGAAGCTATCACCGAGTTGCAATGGTGGATAACTAATATCTCACGATGTACTAGAGACATTCTGACCAAACAACCGTCAGTTATTTTACAAACTGATGTGAGTGCTTCGGGAAGGGGAGCCACTGATACCGAGTCTAGCTGTGGCGGCAGATAGAGTATGCAAGAGGCATTAATCCTGCAGATGCATGGGTTAAACTACTTAGAATTGCTGGGTGCATTCTATGGCCTAAAAGCATACTGTTCAACAATGCATGATTTACATGTTCAGCTCCAGATTGACAATACCACAGCTGTTGCATATATCAATCACATGGGTGGAATTAAGTCATTATCATGTGATAATCTGGCTAACCTCATATGGCACTGGTGCATTACGAGAAACATCTGGGTATCAGCTACCTACCTACCAGTTAGAAATAACGTGGTGGCAGACACCAGGTCACATAAATTTAATGACAACACAGAATGGATGCTGAATCCAAAAGTTTTCAAAAAGATTGTCATCTCGTATGGATTGCCAGACATAGATCTGTTAGCATCCAGGTTAAAGCACCAGTTACCTAAATACACCTCATGGGAACCAGATCCAGGGGCAGTAGCGGTGGATGCATTCTCGCTACATTGGGGGGGGGTATGCTCTTTTATGCTTTTCCCCCATTCTGCCTCATCAGTCAATGTCTCACCAAAATAGAGCAGGACTCCGCTTCAGGTGTTTTGGTAGTTCCTGACTGGCCCACACAGCCATGGTTCCCATTGGTTCTGAGACTGATTATACAACAATTCATGACTATCCCCAAATACAGCAACTTGTTGGTTCAGCCTGTGACGGGAGAGAGTCACCCTTTACATGATCATATTAATCTGTTGATTTGCAGATTCTGACCAGACTGTTCCAGGGGCTCGGGCTATCGAGTAGGACCGTGGATGTGATTACTGCAGCCTGGAGAGATAGTACTAAAAAACAATATGTATCTCATATTAGGAAATGAGAGATGTTCTGCTTACAGTCAAATATATCTTATCATACTGCAGGCATACCTGATGTCTTGGAGTACCTTGCTACATTGCATTTTGATGACCAATTGAGCTATAGTGCCATTAATAGTGCTCGAAGTGCTTTGTCCTCCTATTTATGGCAGGGGTCGGGACAACGCTCTGTCGGATCTCATCCATTGATGTCCTGATTCATGAAAGGTATTTTTAACAAAAACCCTCCCAGACCTAAATATATGGAAATCTGGGATGTGAGCATAGTTCACACTGCTTCGGCAATGGGCTCCAATTACATCTCTGTCTTTCAGAAGCTAAACGCTCAGAAGTGGTCATGCTCATGGTGCTGGTTTCAGCGCAACGGGTCCAGACATTGCAAAAGCTACGACTGGACGGCATGCATTCTTCTGTAGATAATATTACATTTTATCTATATGATCCTAATCAAACAAAGAGGGCCAGGGATGTCTGGAACCAAAATAAGCTTTAGAGCATACCCCATTGACCTGAGACTATGTGTAGTTATGCACCTGCGTCGATATGTCGAGGTCACTAAGAGTCTCAGAGGCTCCAGCGATGCTCATCAGCCACAAAAAACCTCATAGAAAGGTGTTGGTAAAACTATTTCTAGATGGCTGAAACAGGTTTTGGATTGTGCTGGAGTAGACACTGATGTGTTTAAATCTCACTCCACCAGGCGGCGTCAATATCCGCAGCGAGGGCACTGGACGTTTGTCTTTAGACCAAATCCTCGGGGCCGCAGGATGGTCCAGTGAAGGAACTTTTTTTCATGATTTTATGACAAAACCTGTCCTCACAACAAGGATTGGGCATGCTGTTTTGGGTTCTGTTTTGGGTTCTGTTTTGTAATATCCCCCTGTAAGAGAGGGATTATTACTGTTCTTTTATTATTAAAAACATTAATTGTATAATTTAAACAATGTTCAATACATTATTTGTTTATCCTGTGTCAACCGAAGCAGCGTGTCGTATGGAATTGGATCTACAGCATGAAATCACAGAACCTTGAAATCTTCACGGAATCACTCGCGTGACTCCGAAGTTAAATAATAAGATTTAATGAGAACTTACCAGTTTGAAGTTTGATCTTTATTTTATGAGGAGTTACGGTGAGCGATTACGTGCCCTCCGCTCCCGACCCTCATATTCGCAAAGATCATCTGGTAGTTCTAGTGTTAAAGAAGGAACTGCAGATGCTGGAGAATCGAGGGTTACACAAAAAGCTGGAGAAACTCAGCGGGTGCAGCAGCATCTAAGGAGCGAAGGAGATAGGCGACGTTTCGGGTCGAGACCCTTCTTCAGACTGGTCAGGGATCAGGGAAACGAGAGATATAGACGGTGATGTGGAGAGATAAGGAACAATGAGTGAAAGATATGCAAAAAAGTATAGATGATAAAGGGAACAGGCCATTGTAAGCTGTTTGTTGCTGACACCGCAAGCTGGAGGAACAGCACCTCATATTCCGCTTGGGAGTCTGCATCCTTTGGGCTTGAACATTGAATTTTCTCAATTCTGTTAACCCTTGCTGTCCTCCTCCCCTTCCCACCTCTCCCTCAGCCCTCGGGCCCTGGCATTCCCTCTATCTCTATCTCCCCCCCCACCCCAGTCGCACCAGCTTCTCATTTTCACACCACAATCAGCTTACAATGGCTTGTTCCCTTTATCATCGATACTTTTTTGCATATCTTTTATTCATTGTCCTTTATCTCTCCATATCACCGTCTGTAGATGGTTTATATGCAACCAATAATATAGTTACCTCACTCCCATTAACCCCGCCCAGTTAACATCAATCATAACGCCTTCCCCTCAGTAGGAAAATGTAGCCGGTGCTTGAAGGTGTATGTAATACCCAGTGCTATCATTAAAAGATGTTGCATACTTAAGAGCTTGTAAAGTTTTCGTTTACATGGTGTCAAAGCTGGAAGATACTTGCGTCTCCTGTTTATCGGTTTTTATTTCTTTTTTTTTGATTTGTGTTTTTTGTGCTTTTGATCTCTCTGGCCATGGCGTCCTCTTGCAGAAAGCCCGAGCAGCTTGTCTTTGATGCTGACATCTCTGAGCGCTGGGCCACGTTTGAATTTGATTTCACACACTTTGTCAACGTCGCACACCGTGCTGATCCTGACTCCCTTAAAGTTTCCCCCTCCTACCTCAACCTTGTCGACCTGATGCCATGAAGAGAGCCAGAACTTTCACCTACGCTCCAGCGGTCCTGGGCATCGATGATGAGTGATTACTCCTGCAGAGTCTGCTGACGACCCCGCTTGCCTGCTACGTAAGTTCAGGGAGATTTGTGACCTGCCCTCGAACCGCATTCTAGAGAGGGCACGGTTTTTACAAGGAGACAGTTGCCTGATGAACCTGTTGAATGTTTTATTGCTGATTTGCGTCATCTCGCCCAGCGGTGCCGTTTTTGGCGACATGACAGACCACTCACTAGAGACATTTTAGTAACTGGCATGCGCGGACCAGAAGCTGCGATGTGAGCTTTGAGGGATCCGGATCTAACGTTGGACAAAGCTATGCATTGCCTGCAGATTGTCTGAGTCGTTGTTTTGCAAGAGGACCACCGGGACTCGGCAATAAATCTGTCAACCTGGCAGGTTTTAGGAGCCCACAGCCTCGGGTGGGAAACAATGTTTTTCTGCCGCGTGCCCGCCCTGGACCTGGCGATGTGCCCCGAAAAAGGTGCCCGAACTGAATCGACATGCACCATAGACTGTCGACGTGTCCCGCCTTTGGTAAAACCTGTAACTTTTGTAAAAAGCTGAAACCATTTCTCAGCCTCCTGTCGCTTACTACCGTTCCCCGTGGGAGCCAGGCACAAGCTTCCAGTCCCAGTCTAAACATGCTGGTGCAATCTGATCTCTGTTTCGACTCACAGCCCAATTAGTTGAATGCAATGGTGCAGAGCCAATTAATTCTGCCGAGGACTCTCATGTGTTTTACCCTCCTACAGACACCCCGCCCACCGCAATGATCCCTCCGTACCCTGTGACTGTCAATGGGCGTAACCTTCTCTGCCAAATTAGATACTGGCGCGAAAAGTCAATGTTTTGTCCCATGAATCTTTTCAACATGATAAGGAATAATGAGCCTCTGGTTGTTGACGATGCTACCCTGCACGCCTATGGTGGAGAGATTCTAAGGCCTGCGGGAGGCCACTTTAACTTGCGTGCTGCAAAAGGCCACAAGAAACCTGGTTTTCTATGTTTGAACTCTGACTGTGTAACCCTGTTGGGCAACCGTGCGTGCCAGGATCTTGGCTGGTCTCCTTTTGACCGCACGGTCCACAAAGTGCAATTGTCGTTTGACCCGGTTGCTGAATACTAGACCTGTTCGACGATGACCTGGGGAAGTTACCAGTGTCATACCATATTTCCGTTGACCCAAATATACAACCCCGTGGTCCGCGCTACCTCCTCACAGGGTGTCTCACACGCCATGAAGGACAAGGTCGAGGCGATGCTCAACGAGATGGTCGAAAAGGGGGTGCTAGTAGCAGTTAGCGAGCCCACCGATTGGGTCTCCACCATGGTTGCCACGATTAAGAAAGACAAGAACGAGATACGCGTGTGTATCAACCCGAAGGACTTAAACGGTTTTTCGTTTACACCGTCTATATCTCTCGTTTCCCTGATCCCTGACCATGTCTGAAGAAGGGTCTCGACCCGAACATCGCCTATCTCCTTCGCTCCTTAGATGCTGCTGCACCCGCTGAGTTTTTCCAGCTTTTTGTGTAACCCCCCATCTGGTAGTTCTAGTCTTCTGAGTCTTACTATATTACTTCGACTGTAGTTACTGTGATTTCACGCCGCTGCTTTGAAGGTTGACGCACATGCACGCTGGCGGGGCTTCTTCACGTAATCGCTCACCGTAACGCCTCATGAAATAAAGATCAAACTTCAAACTGGTAAGTTCTCATTTAATCTTACTATGCTATCCTATTCTATTCTATACTAAAGAGTGAAATTGCTTCAACAGTCTAATCAAGCAGTAAATTAGAGAGTTGGCTAATTTATTTACAATCCTCTTTTTGAAGTTGAAAACACCAATTATCCAACAGGTTATTGACCTTATGTGAATCAACATAAGTATTCCAGTTAATGAGGCATGAGGTGTTGTGTCTATTAAATTAAAATAATAGAAAGCTGTTATTTGCAGATAATTCCCCAGTACTGATTCTGTATTTAACTCTTGTAAGTTTTACTTATTACATCTGTAGTTAAATGTATTTACATTTTTCTTGACATGTTCATAATGACTATAATGTGATACTCTTACATATACATGACTTTTGATGTGAAACCAGTTAATTTAGTTTAGTTTTAGATACAGTGTGGAAACAGGCCGTTAGGCCCACTGAGTACATGCCGACCAGCCAATCCCTGCACATTAACACTAAACCACCATAGAAAACATAGATGGAAACATAGAAATTAGTGCAGGAAGAGGCCATTCGGCCCTTCGGGCCAGATCACCGCCATTCATTGTGATCATGGCTGATCGTCCGTTATCAATAAACCGTGCCTGCCTTCTCCCCATATCCCTTGACTACCACTAGCCCCTAGAACTCTATCCAACCCTCTCTTAAGTCCATCCCAGTGATTTGGCCTCCACTGCCCTCTGTGGCAGGGAATTCCATAAATTCACATTCTAAGGATAATTTTACATTTACACCGTCAACCTACCTATATAGTTGTACATCTTTTGGCGTGTGGAGGAAACCAAAGATCTTGGAGAAAACCCATTCAGATCACGGGAGAACGTACAAAATCCATACAGACGGCACCCATAGTCGGATTGAACCCGGGTCTCAGCCGCTGCAAGCGCTGTAAGGTAACAACTCTACCGCTGCGCCACTCTGCCACCCTGAAGTGCCTCCCCTCAGGGAATTGAACCCCAGTCCTCCCCGCGTGACAGGCGGGGATGCTAACCACGAGTTTACAAAGCAGAACTGATTTAGAACACTGAGGAAAGCAATGTGCCTGTGTCAAGGGCCACAGGACAGCTGCTTACTGTATGTATTTGCCTCACGACAGGCGCTTTCACTGATAACATTGCCAAGAGTTGAGCACGAACTGTGACTATTCCTATCACTGCATTTTAGTGCAATGCTAATGACGAAATGCCTTTATGTCTCCGAAACTTAAATATAACCCAAATTAATGTTTCAGAATCTGGCTTTTCATAGAAATAAAAATAATTTGGGTGAGTCCTAATTTCTTAATCCAATGAGCATTTTTCAAATTACCACAGATGCATCAAACTAATATTACAGTCCAGGCATCCACTGAAACTAGCTGCTCAATTTTCTTTTTCCACTGATTTAAATTAAAGTAAAATGTATGCAGCAGCTTCTGAATAAATGACCTGCCTTTATTTACAGAAGCTGTTTTACACTACAGATTACCCCACCCCTCTGTTTCAATGATAGAACACAGTGCATAGACATTAGTAACCCTCCAGCACATTGATGAAATTGAGCACTTGTTCAAGTGAGACAGTATCTGCTTCAATAGAATAGTGCACAATGCCTGAGGATATCGTACTCTCAGTCTGATCCTTGCCTCATCCAATGTGCACATGCTGTTGAGTTTAAATATTAGCGCTGTGTATATTAAATTCAAATTGCCCCCAGAGATCACAAGTTTGAGACGTGTTACTTTATATTGCAGGAAGGAACTGCAGATGCTGTTTTAAACTGAAGATAGTCACAAAAGGTTGGAGTAATTCAGCAGGTCAGACAGCATCTCTGGAGAAAAGGAATAGGTGACGTTTTGGGTCGAGACTCTTCGTCAGTCTGAAGAAGGGTCTCAACCCAAAACGTCATCTAATGTTACCTTATACTTGCGGTGAACAAGTTTCACTTAATGTACTTAAACTAACAGCAGCAGAAAGAAATCCAAGCTTCATAGGAGGTTGCAGAGCTGAAAATCAGAGAACAGAAGATTTAAAACGCAGCGATTAAAACACAGCCGTAGAATCGATAAAAGGAACGCAGGTTTTCGTGGAGCAACCACTGTAAGAGTGGTTGCTTTTGAGGCTGACGTGGAGATTTTGTACAATAATCACCGACCCTTCAGCCAGGAAGCTGAGCAAAGGCACGGGTAAGAACAAGAAAGGTATTTTAACTTTATTCAACCAATCTTTCCGAAGCTGAAAACTCTGTAAACCAGGCAGCATTCTGGTAAACCTCCTCTGCACCCTTTCCAAAGCTGCCACATCCTTCCTGTGAATGGGGCTCCAGAACGACGAGCAGTACTCCAAATGTGGCCAAAGCAAAGTCCTAAAGAGCTGCATCATGACTTACTGACTCTGATATTCCAAGCCTCGACCCATGAAGGTAAGTATACAATATGCCTCCTTAACCACTCTGTCTACTTGTGCTGCCACCTTTAGTGAGCTATGAACTTGGACTCCAGGATCCCTCTACACATCAATGATATTAGTGGTCTTGCCATTAACTATGTACTCCCTCCCTACATTCAGCCCCCCAAAGTGTATCACCTCACACTTCATCTGCCATTTCTCTGCCCATATCTACAGCTAAATCCCATTGTATTTTCTGACAGCCTTCCTCACTGACTGCAACTCCTCCAGGTTTGGTGTCGTCAGCAAACGTACTCACCATCCCATTTACATTTACATCTAGGACATTTAAATACATCACAAACAGCAGAGGTCCCACCCTAGCACAGATCCCCGCAGAACTCCACTGGTCACAGACTCCAGCCAGGATATCTACCTTCCACCTCAACCCTCTGTCTTCAATGAATAAGCTGGTTCTGAATCCATACCAGCAAGTCATCGTGAATCCCATACATCTTAATCTTCTGCATCAGCCTACCTTATCATGAGCCTTACTAAAATCCATGTATACAACATTCACCATGTACTTTCATCAATCTCCTTTGTCACCTCCATACAAATACCATAATAAGAACAAAAAGAAGTTTAGTATATGGAAAAACAAACAAAAAATAATAGGGCAAATCCAAAAAGCAATGCCCACAAGTCTGTAGTTTGGAACTTAGTTGGAGGTTTTAGTGTGGGTCTCTGATGGTGCTGGCTGCTTTTTTTCAGTACCTTCAGGAGAGGGAAATACCTGTGATGGACCTGGCAGTGTTCACCAATATTTGCAATCTTCTTCATTCCTGGGCGTTCGAGTTGCTGAACCAGGCTGTGATGCAACCAGTCAATATGGTCTCTACCATACACCTGTAGAAGTTCAAGAGAATATTCATCAACATGTTGAATCTCCTCAATCTTCTAAGGAAGCAGAGGCATTGGTAGACTTTCTTACATTAATATGTTGGGTCCAGGACAGATCTTCAGAGATACAGTGTACATGCCGAGGAATTTGACATTGCCCTGTCAATGAAAACAGGTCTATGGATCCTTGGCTTCCTCTTCTAAAGTCAACATCCTGTTACTTGGTAGACAAAATTGCTGGAGAAACTCAGCGGGTGAGGCAGCATCTGTGGAGCAAAGGAAATAGGCAATGTTTCTGGCCAAAACCCTTCTTCAGACTGATGTGAGGGTGGGGGGTGCGGGGGGGTGGCGGTGGGGGGGAGAAGAAAGGAAGAGGTGGAGCCAGTGGGCTGAGGGAGAGCTGAGAAGGGGAGGAGACAGTAAGGACTACCTGAAATTAGAGAAGTCAATGTTCATACCGCTGGGGTACAAACTGCGCAAGAGAAATATGAGGTGCTGCTCCTCCAATTTACGGTGGTCCTCACTCTGGCCATGGAGGAGGCCCAGGACAGAAAGGATGGATTTGGAATGGGAGGGGGAGTTGAAGTGCTGAGCCACCGGGAGATCAGGCTGGTTATTGTGAACCAAGCGGAGGTGTTCGGCGAAGCGATCGCCAAGCCTACGCTTGGTCTCACCGATATAGAGCAGCTGACATCTAGAGCAGCGGATGCAATAGATGAGGTTGGAGGAGGTGCAGGTGAACCTCTGCTGGACCTGGAAAGACTGCTTTGGTCCTTGAATGGAGTCAAGGGGGGAGGTAATCTGTTCCTTGGTCTTACTGACGTTAAGCGCAAGGTTGTTGTTCTGGCACCATCCGGTCAATTGACTGATCTCCCTCCTAAATTCCGACTCTGTCCAACAAAGGTGGTGTCATTGGTGAATATTTGGAATTGAGGCAAATAAGTTGTGATGTCTTGTTCATATACACACTACCAAAGTGGAGGTATCTGCGAACTTTACATGTATTAAGGTGGATAAGACCTGGCCAAATGCATCCTGGAACTTGTGGGAAGCAAGGAAGAAATTGCAGAGGCCTTTTAGAGTGTGATCTTGATCAGCTAGATAAGTAGGCCAAAAAATGGCAAAGATGGTCTAACTAGCGTCTTATAAAGCCTCAGCATTAAATCCTTGCCTTTATATTCTGGTCTTCCTCCAAATGAATGCTAAGAATGTCAGAGGTTATGGGGGAAGGCAGGAGAATGGGGTGTAGAGAAAATGATAGGTCAGTCAACGACAGAGTAGACCTGATGGGCAGTATGGCCTAATACTGCTCCTAGAACCTATAAACTTAAGAATGTATGAATGCATGTGCCTTCCTTACCACCGACTCAACCTGCAAATTAACCTTTTGCGAATCCTGCACCAGTACTCCCAAGTTTCTCTGCACCTGTGATTTCTGAATCTTCTCCCCATTTAGAAAATAGCCTGTGCCTTTATTCCTTCTAACAAGTGCACACTTGACTGTGCTATATTCCATTTTCCACTTCTTTGTCCACTCCCCCAACCTGTCCAAGTCTTTCTGCAGACTCCCTGCTTCCTCATCATTGCCTGCCCCACCAACTATCTTCGTATCATCCACAAACATGGCCAAAGAGCCATCAACACAGACATATTAGGACTTGATTCCTTGGAGCATCGGAGACTAAGGACCTTATAGAGGACTAAAATCACGAAGGCATAGATAAAGTCAATGCGCAATCTTTTCCCTAGGGAATGATTCAAAACTAGAGGGCATAGGTTCAAGGTGTGAGGGGGAAGGTTTAAAAGATATCCTGTGGACAACTTCTTCACACAGAGCACGATCGTATGTGATGTGAGTTGCCAGAGGAGGATGTTTTGAGGCAGTTACCATAGCAACATTTACAAGACATTTGCACAGGTACATGTAGGGTTGCCAACTTTCTCACTCCCAAATAAGGGATAAAAGGTCAAAATACGGGTCAAATTCCCAAAGGCAATTAGTGACCGACTCAGCCGTGGCTGTGGTGAGTGATGGGTTGGCCCGGGTGCTGGACTGCACACAAAGCCCAGCCGGCAGGCCAGCTGAGGAGTTTTGGCCTGGGCCCATGTGACGTTGTGCACAAAGTCAGACACCTCATCCAACTCATAAACCGATGATCGGCCATGAGAAGGAGGGGTGGTGGTGTCGGCAGTAAGCGAAGGTCCCGAAGGTCAGACAGCTGACCGGGCTGCCGACTGACGGAGCCACAGGCGTGCCACTGCTGCTGCACTCCATGGGCTTCACTATGTCGGGACGGGTGAGGCTGGGCCGGACACGGAGCTCCGACCTGACGGTCCCCCTCGACCTAAGTAACAGCAGTCAAATACGGGACAAGGGCGCTCCAGTATAGGACAAACCAATTTAGCCCAATATACAGGATGTCCCAGCTAATACGGGACAGTTGGCAACCCTAGGTACATGGATAGGAAATATTTAGAGGGATATGAACCAAACTCAGAGAGGTGGGACTAATGTAGATGGGGCATCTTGGTCAGCATAGGCAAGTTGGGCTGAGGGACTGTTTCCTTGCTGTGTGACTCTATGATGCTCTATGACTCAATAAGAATAATTGGCCAAAGCTGGTAGGTTTACTCAAATTAGATAAGCTTAGTCATCCCTGTTTCGTGGAAAGAAATTGAAACAACAGTAATAGGCCTATACATTTTCTCATGCAGTGCATGTTTTTTTTCAGTTATGTGTCTTTATTGGTGACCTAAATCGATCACAGTTATTTGAAATGCCATCAGAAATTAATGGATTTATAAATGGAATCTTGCCCATTTCAGTGAAGTGGTTGATGCAGATACAACATCAACATCTGAAAGGCATTTGGACAGCTACATGGAGAGGAATGATTTAAAGGTTTAGTATTAGATTTATTATTGTTACATGTACTGAGGTACAGAGAAAAACTTTGTTTTGCATGCTATCCAATCATATCAGATCATACTTTAGTTTTTTAGTTTGGAAATACAGCACAGAAACAGGCCCTTCGGCCCACCGAGTCCGCACTGACTAGCGATCCGTGCACACTGACGCTACCCTACACATGCTAGGGGCAATTTACAATTATACCAAGCCAATTAACCTACAAACCTGTACATCTTTAGTGCGTGGGAGAAAACCAGATATCCTGGAGAAAACCCACACAGGGGGGAAGCATACAAACTCCGCACAGTCAGGATTGAACCCAGGCTCTGGCATTGTATGGCAGCAACTCTACCGCTGCGCCACCGTGCCGCTCCATACCTACTGTACATAAATACAATCAAGTGAACCTCAAGTACAGTAGGTAGGGGAAGATAGAGAGTGCAGAATATAGTTATAAGTATTATAGTGCACCAGTTCCATCGATAAAGTCCAATGTCTGCAATGGGGTAGAGATGAATCGGTCAGGGCCCTCGCTTATTGAAGGGCCATTCAGAAGTCTGACAAAAGAGGGTAAGAAGCTGTTCCTGAATCCGATAGTACACACTTTCAAGCTTCCGTATCTTCCGACCAATGGGAACGGCAAGAAGAAGGAATGACCAGGGTTGGACAAGTATTTGATTATGTCGGCTGTGTCGGAAGTGCAATGGAGTCAGTGGTGGGGATCGTGGTCTGTGTGATGAACTGGGCTACATCCCAAACACACTGCAATTCCTTGTAGTCTTGTGAAGAGCTGTACCCAAACCAAGCTGTGTTGCAAAATTATATTTTCTATGATGCGTCTGTACAAGTTTGTACGTCATTGGAGACGTGTCAAATTTCCTCAGTCTCTTCAGGAAGTAGAGGCACTGGTGTGCCATCTGGGCAGTCCATTCAATGTGGTTGGCATATATTCCTTGGCCCCATTCTTGACAGTTCTATTGTCTTCCATTTAATGATTTGAAAGTTCCATTTTGATTTCCGGATTAGGGTGAGCAAATTATAAAGATTATGAACAGCCGTGTTAGTTTATTCTTCTTTCGAAAGTTTCGAGGAACAGCATGCAAACAAGACCTTTGGCCTACGAGTGCGCGCCAACCAATGATCGCCTGTACATGATCATGCGGGTCACACGGGGGCGGCGTGGCGTGGACAGTAAGCGACAGGGAAAGCGGTACAAGACGGGGTAGCATCGATAGCCATAGGTAGATCCGTCCACTAGATCCAAAATCCATTATAAAGAGGTCCGTTCAAAGGAGGGTTTAAGGGCCTGTCCCACTTGGCCATCATTCGCGCGCCACTTGCGCGACCTGCTAGCGTGTGGGTAGCATGTGGGTAGCGCGTGACGAGCGCATGGAGTGGTGTGGAGGAGTGTGGAGTGGCGTGGAGGAATGTGGACTTTGTCCTGCATGAAATCTTTGCGCGCAACCGGCCTGTCGTGTAACTGACAGCCAAAGTGGGACAGGCCAAAGACCCTGCTGGTGCGCAACGTCTCACCTCCAACAGCAGCAGAAGCAGGCAAACGATCACCGAGCTCGGCCTGGGGCTCACGGCCGTTGCGGATCCGGATCCGCCCCCACTCCTACTCCCAGAGCTGGGTCAAGACGATAGGAGGTAGACACAAAATGCTGGAATAACTCAGCGGGATCTGCAGCATCGCTGGAGAGAGAAAGAATGGATGATGTTTCGGGTCGAGACACTTCTTCAGACTGAAGAAGAGTCTCAACCTTCTGTCCAGAGATGCTGCTGGTCTCGCTGAGTTATTCCAGCATTTTCTGTCTGCCTCAAATGACGTCACTCGCTCCAGACGGCTGTGCGGATGCATGATGACGCGCGCGACCGTCGTGGATCAGTCACTACTGGCCTGTCGCGTAAATGACGGCCAAGTCCCACTGGGTGTCCTTACAAATTTACTACTAAAAGCAAGTTAAAAAGTGTTGTGATTGGTGTTCATCTCTCCGGAACCAAACTAAGCGTGGAATTTCATTTACACATCCGTGTACGGAATTTTAAGAGAATACACTTCTTTAGAATCAAGTTCTGATATCAGCCAATTTGGGATACGGAAATAACTTATTTTGAATCCTTAAAAATAAAGTAATTACACAGTGCAGTAGATAATGGTCTTGTTTAAAACAACAAAAGTTTGAATTAATTAAGTCAGATGAGTACAAGGATATGCTCTGAGCATATGTGCAATTTCAGACCTTTCAGTTTAAGACTTGATGGCTGGCTAATTTAGATCCAAGGTAGAAAAATTATTCATGCGTTATTTTGGTATGGGATGTCTTTTCCCTATTGTACTGTATTTCTACATGTGGCTACATTGCATAAGCCTGGATAACGGCAAATTAATGTTGGAAAATTAAATGTGGCTGATGGTAGAAGTTGAGTAAAAAAATAAAAAATGGCAAAAATAGTCAGCTGGTCAGGCAGAATCTGAGACAGAAACAGACTTGAAATATTAAGAAGGAACTGCAGATGCTGGAAAATCATGTGCTGGAAAAGGTGGGGCCATCAAGATAACGAAGCTGGGGAACCAGAAAAGGGGTGACTGGAAAAGGTAGCAATTGGTCAAGCAAAATGATTGAGAAGAAGGACAATAGAATTGTGGCAATAACAGTCACCTGGCAAGTGTGGATAATACTGGGCAGGAATGGACTGGAAAAGACGTGGAATGGGGAGAGTGCAAAGAAGAACATTGGGGTGGATTTAATGAATTTGAAGTGCCGTTGATTAGTAGGATCTAGGTTATGAAGTAGGAAACTTAATGGGCAGCCGGGGCCACTGTAGCTTTAATGTAAGAAGTACATTTAAGAAGGAACTGCAGATGCTGGAAAATCGAAGGTAGACAAAAATGCTGGAGAAACTCAGAGGGTGAGGCAGCATCTATGGAGCGAAGGAAATAGGCAACGTTTCGGGTCGAGACCCTTCTTCAGACTGATGAGAGTGGGGGCGGGTAGAAGAAAGGAAGAGGTGGAGACAGTGGGCTGAGGGGGAGCTGAAAGGGGAGGAGAAAGTAGGGACTACCTCAAATTAGATAATCAATGTTCATACCACTGGGGTGCAAGCTGCCCAAGCGAAATGTGAGGTGTTGCTCCTCCAATTTATGGTGATCCTCACTCTGGCCATGGAGGAGGCCCAGGACAGAAAGGTTGGATTCGGAATGGGAGGGGGAGTTTAAGTGCTGAGCCACCGGGAGATCAGGTTGGTTAATGTGAACCGAGCGGAGGTGTTCGGCGAAGCAATCGCCAAGCCTATGCTTGGGTCTCACCGATGTAGAGCAGCTGACATCTAGAGCAGCGGATGCAATAGATGAGGTTGGAGGAGGTGCAGGTGAACCTCTGCCACACCTGGAAAGACTGCTTGGGTCCTTGAATGGAGTCAAGGGGGGAGGTAAAGCGACAAGTGTAGCATTTCCAGCGATTGCCGGAGAGGGGGTGGTTCGGGTGGGAAGGGACGAATTGACCAGGGAGTTACGGAGGGAGTGGTCTCTGTGGAAAGCAGACAGGGGAGGAGATGGGAAGATGTGGCAAGTGGTGGGATCACGTTGGAGGTGGCGAAAATGATGGAGGATTATCTGTTGTATGTGACGGCTGGTAGGGTGGAAGGTGAGGACAAGGGGGACTCTGGCCTTGTTATGAGTGGGGGGATGGGGAGTGAGAGCAGAGTCACGGGGTATAGAAGAGACCCTGGTGAGAGCCTCATCTATAGTAGAAGAGAGGAACCCCCGTTCCCTGAAGAATGAGGACATCTTAAAGAACTTAAAGAAAGGTAACTTTGAGGGTATGAGACGTGAATTGGCCAAGATTGACTGGCAATTAATTCTAAAAGGGTTGACGGTGGATATACAATGGAAGACATTTAAAGACTGCATGGATGAACTACAAAAATTGTTCATCCCAGTTTGGCAAAAGAATAAATCGGGGAAGGTAGTGCATCCGTGGATAACAAGGGAAATCAGGGATAGTATCAAAGCAAAGGATGATGCGTACAAAGTAGCCAGAAAAAGCAGCATACCAGAGGACTGGGAGAAATTCAGAGACCAGCAGAGGAGGACAAAGGGCTTAATTAGGAAAGGAAAAATAGATTATGAAAGAAAACTGGCAGGGAACATAAAAACTGACTGCAAAAGTTTTTATAGATATGTGAAGAGAAAGAGGTTAGTTAAAACAAATGTAGGTCCCTTGCAGTCAGAAACAGGTGAGTTGATCATGGGGAACAAGGATATGGCGGACCAATTGAATAACTACTTTGGTTCCGTCTTCACTAAGGAAGATATAAATAATCTGAGAAAACGGGGAATTACAGACCAGTTAGTCTAACATCGGTAGTGGGGAAACTGCTAGAGTCAGTTATTAAAGATGGGATAGCAGCACATTTGGAAAGTGGTGAAATCATTGGACAAAGTCAGCATGGATTTACAAAAGGTAAATCATGTCTGACGAATCTTGTGGAATTTTTCGAGGATGTAACTAGTAGCGTGGATAAGGGAGAACCTGTGGATGTGGTATATCTGGACTTCCAGAAGGCTTTCGACAAGGTCCCACATAAGAGATTAGTATACAAACTTAAAGCATACGGTATTAGGGGTTCATTATTGATGTGGATAGAGAACTGGCTGGCAAACAGGAAGCAAAGAGTAGGAGTAAACGGGTCCTTTTCACAATGGCAGGCAGTAACTAGTGGGGTACCGCAGGGCTCAGTGCTGGGACCCCAGCTATTTACAATATATATTAATGATCTGGATGAGGGAATTGAAGGCAATATCTCCAAGTGTGCGGATGACACTAAGCTGGGGGGCAGTGTACGCTGTGAGGAGGATGCTAGGAGACTGCAAGGTGACTTGGATAGGCTGGGTGAGTGGGCAAATGTTTGGCAGATGCAGTATAATGTGGATAAATGTGAGGTTATCCACTTTGGTGGCAAAAACAGGAAAGCAGACTATTATTTAAATGGTGGTCGATTAGGAAAAGGGGAGATGCAGCGAGACCTGGGTGTCATGGTACACCAGTCATTAAAAGTAGGCATGCAGGTGCAGCAGGCAGTGAAAAAAAGCGAATGGTATGTTAGCTTTCATAGCAAAAGGATTTGAGTACAGGAGCAGGGAGGTTCTACTTCAGTTGTACAGGGTTTTGGTGAGACCACACCTGGAGTATTGCGTACAGTTTTGGTCTCCAAATCTGAGGAAGGACATTATTGCCATAGAGGGAGTGCAGAGAAGGTTCACCAGACTGATTCCTGGGATGTCAGGACTGTCTTATGAAGAAAGACTGGATAGACTCGGTTTATACTCTCTGGAATTTAGGAGATTGAGAGGGGATCTTATAGAAACTTACAAAATTCTTAAGGGGTTGGACAGGCTAGATGCAGGAAGATTGTTCCCGATGTTGGGGAAGACCAGGACAAGGGGTCACAGCTTAAGGATAAGGGGGAAATCCTTTAAGACCGAGATGAGAAAGACTTTTTTCACACAGAGAGTGGTGAGTCTCTGGAACTCTCTGCCACAGAGGGTAGTTGAGGCCAGTTCATTGGCTATATTTAAGAGTGAGTTGGATGTGGCCCTTGTGGCTAAGGGGCTCAGAGGGTATGGAGAGAAGGCAGGTACGGGATACTGAGTTGGATGATCAGCCATGATCATATTGAATGGCGGTGCAGGCTCGAAGGGCTGAATGGCCTACTCCTGCACCTAATTTCTATGTTTCTATGTTTCTATCTCCGATGCCCTGGTGTGGAACACTTCATCCTGGGTGCAGATGCAGCGTAGACGGAGGAATTGGGAGTAGGGGATGGATTCCTTACACGAAGCAGGGTGGGAAGAAGTGTAGTCCAGATAGCCATGGGAGTCAGTGGGTTTATAATGGATGTCGGTGAGTAGTCTATCACCTGCGATGGAGTGCAATATCAACTGCAATATTAACTCTGCATTTTTCTTTACAGATAGTGCCTGACCAGTTAAGAACCGGTGTCAGGGGTTATGGGGAGAAGGCAGGAGAATGGGGTTAAGAGGGAAAGATAGATCAGCCATGATTGTATGGCGGAGCAGACTTGATGGGTTGAATGGCCTATTTCTGTTCCTAGAACCTATGAACTTATGAACTAGCTTATAGTGTATTTCCATAAATAAGAAGACTGTGCAGGACTGAACTGCAGGTGCTGGCTTAAACCGAAGATAGACACAAAAAGCTGGAGTAACTATGCGAGGCAGGCAGCATCTCTGGAGAAAGTAAATTGGTGATGTTTCGGGTCGAGACACTTCTTCAACTGTATTTGATTGAATTATAGTTGTGTGATGTTGCACCTGGATTGTCATAAGATCATAATACTTGGGAACAGAATTAGACCATTCGGCCCAACAAGTCTGCTCCGCCATTCGATCATGACCGATCTATTTTTCCCTCTCAGCATTGTCATGCCTTTTTTCCGTAACCTTTGACACCCTTACTAATCAAGAACATATCAATCTCCACTTTAAAAATATCCAATGACCACCTCCATAACCGTCTGTGGCAGTGGATTCCACACATTCACCGCCTTCTGGCTAAAGAAATTCTTCATCATCTCCATTCTAAGTCTGTGCCCCCTGGTTCTAGACTCTCCCACTACTGGAAACATCCTCTCCACATCCACTCAATCTAGGCCCTTCATTGTTCATTCACAATGAGATCTGACCTCATCCTTCTAAACTCTAGTGAGCTCAGGACCAGAGCCATCAAACGCTTCCTGTACATTAACCTCATAAACATCCTCTGGACCCTCTCCAACACCAGCTTATCCTTCCTCAGGTATGGTGCCCAAAACTGCTCACAATACATGCTTATACATAGACTAATCGCTCCCAAGAGTCACGGACTCCACAAATACATTGTATACATATTCAACCTCTACAAATAAACCATTGTTTAGCATGTTACAAAATTTTGAGATTTTAAAAATCAAGTCTGCAATTTATCCCATCAGATAAAGCATAAAAAGAAGTTTAATTTGACGCCTAATTCACTTTCATATCTTCAGTATTAAAAAAGTTATGGCCATTTTCATACTCGGAAATTAGCAACTTGTTTCCTATTGCTTTTCTATTGACTTAACACAAAAGTTGTGATCGAGGACAGTCAAAAGCCCATAACTTTCTTAAAAATTAAGAGAACTGAAAGACATTTTCAGTTATTATAGATTGAAGCATTCTGAAACAAATATGAAACAATCTTACTTGGATGACCTGAAATTAAAGCATATAATGAGTTAGTTACCCAATTTTCTGAATTTCCCTGAGGGGATCAATAAAGTATTTATTATTATTATTATTATTCATTGTAGCTAATTACAAAATTCAATTACTAGATCTAAACATCTATCCATTTCTAAAGAAAAAAATAACATTTTTTTTAAAGCCTAAGTGTCCAAATAACATTCACACAAGAATTCACAATATAACATGATTTTTAAATCTAATTGTCATTAATTTATAGGCCAAATTGAAGGAATTTTGTGTTTAATGCCTGTAAATTAATGGGCATTTAAATCAGCTTGCGAGTGGGATTTTCTGGAACGCGATGGATTGGAACGTTGCGGTTGCGGTGAATTTAAACCGCATATCAGCAGGAAAAATTCTGCCGGTTCATATGGGGAATAAATCACCGTTTCGCAACATTAAAGTTTGATTAAGGTCAACTAAATTAAGCAGGTTTATATGAAAAAATAAACAGCTTTCACTTACCTGTCCCCTACGTAAAATCCGTCCCCGTTGTCAGCGTTCATGGCATTAGGAGCTAATTTTTATTTTACTGCAGCGATGAAATAGTCGGGCGATTTTTAAAAAAAAAGTAACTTACCGGCAGTCGGAACGAATCTTTAGAAAAATCTCGCACTCCGAGAAAATAAAGCTCCGGATGGCAAGGGAAAACCGCACTTTAACCCCGCCCCCCCCCCCCCCCCCCCCCCCCCTCAAAGGCGCCAAAGACGCGCACACGGCCAGTGAGAGAACTGCAGCACCGCTAAAGGTAAGTTTTGTAACAAACCTACATTGTTTCTTTATATTTATTATTGTGCTACTGTATTTGATAAGGTATCACACTTCGGAACAGTAAAAATCATTCAAACTTATTTGTTTTTAGATTCTGACATTCAATATAATCCTTAATGTTTAAAAAGGAACTGCAGATGCTGGAAAAATCGAAGGTGGATAAAAATACTGGAGAAACTCAGCGGGTGAGGCAGCATCTTCAGATTGAAGAAGGGTCTCGACCCGAAACGTCACCTATTCCTTTGCTCCATAATTGCTGCATCACCCGCTTAGTTTCTCCAGCATTTTTATCTACAATATAATCCTACTCTTTTTGCCTTCAAATTTGTCATTTGAATCTTGAGAAATTTGTCTCCCTATTGCATAACTTTTATCTTGCTAAAGCTGAATCCAGGACCTTTGGATAAACGGCAATGAACTAAACTGATCTTAACAGGGAGAATGCAGCAGTGGCAGAGAGGACATACTGGAGGGTTCATTTGCTGAGGCAATATGGGCAGAGCTCAGAAAAATAAGAAAAGTGCAAGGACTCAAATAATTCAGTTCAGTTTAGTATATTGTCATGTGTACCAAGGTACAGTGAAAAGCTTTTGATGTGTGCTAACCAGTCAGCGGAAAGACAATACATGATTACAATCGATCCATTTACAGTGTACAGATACATAAGGTCATAAGATCATGTGATAGGAATAGAATTAGGCCATTCGGCCCATCAAGTCTACTCGGCCATCAATCTCTCCCTCCCAACCCCATTCCCCTGCCTTCTCCCCGTAACCTCTGGCACCCATACTAATCAAGAATCTATCTATCTCTGTCTTAAAAATATCCACTGACTTGGCCTCCGCCTTCTGTGGCAAAGAATTGCACATTTATTATTCATACCGTTCAGTGCATGGTAAAGTCAGATCATGGATAGTCCGAGGGTCATCTAAGAGGTAGATAATATTAGGATCAGGAACGTGCCGTCAGGGTCGGTAAGGTAGGCAGTGCCTACCCTGACTAAAATTATAACATGGTCATTATTTTATATATATATAAACTATATATATAAAATATCTATAAAACATATATAAAATGGTCATAAATAGTAATGGCATGGGAGAATTATGCTTCCCTAAGAGATCGATCTCTTAGGGAGGCATAATTCTCCCGTGCCTTTCATCCGCAGTACATTTTAAACGCGGAAGTATGTGCTACTCACGTGCCGTCGACGCTGCTTCAAGCTATCAGTGGGAACGGTCCGTAAAGGCAGTTGAAACTCTGCCTTTACACCGTGGACTGCGTGCATGTGCAAGTTTCTTGGCGGGTTTTTCAAAGATGGATAGTGATTACCTGAAGAGTTTTTCGAAGCAAACTTACGAGGAAAAGACCAAAATAATTGAAAATGGCAGACCAACGCCGGACCTTAAAGAACTTCAACAGCGCAAAGGAACAAAAATAATTAGAAAATTTAAAACAACTTGGTACAACAGGAAACAAAGAGAGAAAAATTGATTTTTTGTACAAATAATATGGTAAGTAAATTTCTTTGAGCTATATGTTTTTAAATACTTTATTAAGAGATAGGACCTATTGAAGACAAATTACTTGATAAAAGTCAAGAGAACAATCTGCGCATGTGCAGTTTTCAATATTTTTTTAAAGCCAACTGACAGCTCGCCGGGGAGAGAATAATCTGCGCATGCGCGGTTTTTGAGATTTTTAAAAGCCACTGCTACCCTGACTAATTACTCACGGCACATGCCTGATTAGGATAGTAATGGGATTGTATTATATGCCTACCAATAACCAGTAGGAGATAGAGGAACAGATATATCAAACAGATTATCCAATGAGGACAAAGCAACAGTGTAGTAGTGGGTCACGATACAATACAATACAATACAGAGAAATGTGAGATATTGCATTTTGAGACGTCTAACAAGGGCAGGACCTACACAGTGAATGGTCAGCCTCAGTAGTGTTGTAGAGCAGAGGGATCCAGGAGTGCAGGTGCATGATTCCTTGAAGTTCAAGTTGCAGGTAGATAAAGTGGTCAAAAAGACTTTTGGCACATTGGCCTTCATCAGTCAGAGTATAGAGTATAGAAGTTGGAAGGTCATGTAGCAGTTGTATAAGACGTTGGTGAGACTGCATTTAGTGTATGGTGTTCGGTTCTGAGCACCATGTTATAGGAAAGATATTGTCAAGCTTGAAAAGTTCAGGGAAGATTTGCGAGAATGTTGCTGGGACTAGAGGGCTCGAGCTATAGGGAGTGGTTGAGTAGGCTGGGCTATGGAGCACAGGAGGATGAGGGGTGATCTTATAGAGGTGTACAAAATCATGAGAGGAATAGATCGGGTAGATGCACAGAGTTTCTTGCCCAGAGTAGGGGAATCTAGGACCAGATAACATAGGTTCAAGGTGAAGGGGAAAAGATTTAATAGGAATCTGAAGGGTAACTTTTTCACACAAAGGGTAGTGGGTGCATGAAAAATGCTGCCAGATGAGATAGTTGATGCTGGGACAATCCCAACATTTAAGAAACAGTTAGACAGGTACATGGAAAGGCCAGGTTTGGAGGGATATGGACCAAGCGCAGGTAAGTGGGACTAGTGCAGCTGGGACATTGTTGGCCGCTGTGGGCAAGTTAGGTAGAAGGCCTCTTTCTACACAGTATCACTCTATGACTCTATGATACGATACGATACAACTTTATTTATCCCAGGAGGGAAATTGATCTGCCAACAGTCATAAAACACAAAATAAATGAAACATGAAATTAAAGTGATGAGTGGAAAGGATTGGGGATGTGCAAAGATTAGGGAGGGGGGGGGGGGGGACAGAAGGAGGAGGAGTTGTACAGTTTGATAGCCACAGGGATGAAGGATCTCCTGTGGTGTTCTATGCTGCATCTTCGTAGAACCAGTCTGTTGCTGAAGGTGCTCCTCAGGTTGACCAGTGTGTCATGGAGGGGGTGAGCTGTATTGTACAAGATGCTCCACAATTTGAGGAACATCCTCCCCTCCAAGACCAACCTCCCGTGAATCCAACTCCGCCCCCGGGACGAGGCAGCCTTCCTGATGAGCTTGTTAATCCTGTTGGCATCCGCGGCCTTCACCCTGCTACCCCAGCACACGACAGCGAAGAAGATGGCACTGGCTACCACCGATTGGTAGAATATCTGCAGCATCTTACTGCAGATGATGAAGGAGCGGAGCCTTCTCAAAAAGTACAGCCGGCCCTGTCCTTCTTGTACAGGGCCTCAGCGTTCCTGGACCAGACCAGTTCACTGTCCAGGTACACTCCAAGGTATATCTTCCCCAATATTGATTAGGACTTGCTCAATCCCAGAGTCACCCTACACACACTGGGGACATTTGTTTACATTTATACTGAGCCAATTGGCTTTGGTCGGTGGAAGGAAACCGAAGATCTCGGAGAAAACTCACGGTCACGGGGAGAATGTACAAACTCCGTACAGACAGCACTCGTAGTCCAGATTGAACCCGGATCTCTGGCTCTGTAAGGCAGTAACTCTACCGCTGCTCCACCATGCCGCACTGTTGGAAGCTCAAGAGGATGGAATTCCTCCAGCTACACCATCCCTGCCAGAGGGATATGTAAACATCTGTTCTCATTTTGTTTCACTGGACCTCTCACTTTCACCATGGATGTTGAGTGAGCCTATCCCACGTTGACATCCTGCTGCTTTTATTCTTACAATCCTGCAGAAACTCGGGGGGGGGGGGGGGTAAATCTATGTGGTGTGTAGTTTCAAAGACAATCGCCAAAACTGACTCGTTAGTGCCGGAGACTGGAGGAAGGCTGCAGCCCTAAATCGTCCCACAGCCGCCTTCATGTGCTCCTGTTGCTCTCGCGTGTGTGGCCCGCACATCGGACACTTGAGCCACACTCGATGCCACGAGACATGAGACTGTATTTGATGGCACTGGGCCTGTACTCGTTGGAGTTTAGAAGGATGAGGGGGACCTCATTGAAACATACCGAATAGTGAAAGGCATGGATAGAGTGGACGTGGAGAGGATGTTTCCACTAGTGGGACTAGAGGTCATAGCCTCAGAATTCAAGGATTTCCTTTAGGATGGAGATGTGGAGGAATTTCTTTGGTCAGAGGGTGGTGAATCTGTGGAATTCTTTGCCACAGAAGGCTGTGGAGGCCAAGTCAATGGATAATTTTAAGGCAGAGATAGATAGATTATTGATTAGTACGGGTGTCAGGGGCTATGGGGAGAAGGCAGGAGAATGGGGTTAAGTGAGAGAGATAGATCAGCCATGATTGAATGGGCCGAATGGCCTAATTCTGCTCCTATCACATGATCTTATGACTGCACAACCATTCTATCATCGTCTGACCACTTCTGACCAACCTGTGCACAATGTACATCTTTTTCCCTGCTGATTGGAGAGGTGTAAAATAGCATATTTCATTATAAAGTAAACGTTGAACTGATCAGGAATTCAGAACGGCTGTAACATATTTCAAAGTCAGTCTTTGAAGCTGGAGTTGATACCTCATTACCTTCTGAATACCACTGTTCGTTAAGCCAGTTACATTTATGATATATGAACAGGAAGGGAATAAGTGTTAATGATCCTGTTGAACAGTCAATAAACTTAAGTTATGCAGTTCACAGTGGTGGAATTATATGAGCGTTATTTACGGCTGTTAAAGTCAGGAAGCTGTCCTATTTTGACAGCAGGAGATAAGATAAGATAAAGAAAACCTTCCTGCAGTAGGTTTTGTTTGGCAGCTTGTGGCCAGTAATGAGGTATAAATACAGATGAAGTTCCAGATGCAGGTGTAAATTCTAATCTTTTCATACATGCCCAAATTCTGCTTTTCCATTTTACTTTCAAAAGTAACCTCATGTTTTTCCACATTATGTGCCATCAACCACATTCTTGCCCACTCACTGAACTGATCAGTATCTCTTTGACACTGTGCTCTCTGACACCTTGTTCTCCAACCTACCTTAAGGGCCTGTCCCACTTAGGCGACTCTTTAGGCGACTGCCAGGGACTAGTTTTAATGGAATTCACCTACAACACCTGGCGACAACCTACGACAGCACCTACGACAACCTACATCAGCAGAAATTGTCATAATGTCACTGAAACATTTTCAACATGTTGAAAATGTTGTGGCTGTTGCCTGTAGTCACCCAAAAAAATCACCTATGTGGGACAGGCCCATTAGTTTAGTTTATTGTCATGTGTACTGAGGTACAGTGAAAAGCTTTTGTTGCGTGCTAACCAGTCAGTGGAAAGACAATGCATGACTACAATCCAGCCATTCACAGTATACAGATACATGATAAGGGAATAACATTTAGTGCAAATTAAAGCCAGCAAAGTATGATCAAAGCTACTCCAAGGGTCATCAATGAGGTAGATAATAGTTCAGGATTGCTCTTAGGTTGTAGTAGGAAGGTTTAGTTGCCTGATAAATGCTTAGAAGAAACTGCCCCTGAATCTGGAACTGTGTGTTTTCACACTTGCGTACATTTAGCCTGATGGGAGAGCGGAAGAGTGGCCAGGGTGCGACTCATCCTTGATTATGCTGCTGTCCTTGCTGAGATCTGTGGGAGTAGAGATTCAAGAGTATGGAGGGATTGTGATGTGTCCACAGTCAAAGTATCTTTTATTGTCAATCAAACCTTTCGGTCTGAACAAAATTCCGTTGCCTTGCAGTCATACATATAATAAAAAAACAAAACACACAATAAACACATATTTAACATCCACCACAGTGAGTTCACTAGGCACCTCCTCACTGTGATGGAAGGCAAAAGTTCTAAAGTCTTTGTCTTCTTCCCTCGTTCTCCCTCTGCGCTGAGGCGATCCAGGCCTCCGATGTTATCGTCCACTAGGCCCGTGGCCGAGCCTCCAAAGCCGGGCTGGTGCGTGTGATTGTAGATCTGCTTCTGTGGCTAGCACTCAAATAGTTTCCTGAGAGAGACAGCAAATTTGGTAAATGTACTCTGTTCCTTGATCTAAGTCATTAACATCGACTGTAAATAAGAAAAGACAAATTGCTAAAGTGACTGTGCATGGAAGGCAGCTCCTCTGGAGAACACAGAGAAGTGTTGTTTCATGTTGGGATCCTTCATCAGACCGATTATAAATGGTTGAGCACCCAGCACTGATTCCTGTGAACCCTCTTACAGCGGTACCCAAAAATATCTTGGATGGTTATAAAAATCTATTATTAAGGGATGGACACAAAATGCCGGAGTAAATCAGCGGGACAGGCAGCATCTCTGGGTGATGATTCGGATTGAGATCCTTCAGATGAGAGTCAGGGGAGAGGGAGGCAGAGAGATATGGAAGGGTAAGGTGTGAAAATGAGATATCAAGGGGGATGAGGTTCAAGGAAAATGTAGAATGGAGAAGGCGACAATGAAGCATACAACCTCACTTCTAATACATTTTCACCAGCATCGAGTGAAACATTACCTGGAAATACACAATCCTGCCCATTAAATGCTAATAACTTTAAGGATAAGGGGGAAGTCTTTTAGGACCGAGATGAGCATTTTTTTTTTCACACAGAGAGTTGTGAATCTGTGGAATTCTCTGCCACAGAAAATAGTTGAGGCCAGTTCATTGGCTATATTTAAGAGGGAGTTAGATGTGGCCCTTGTGGCTAAAGAGATCAGGGGGTATGGAGAGAAGGCAGGTACAGGATACTGAGTTGGATGATCAGCCATGATCATATTGAATGGCGGTGCAGGCTCGAAGGGCCAAATGGCCTACTCCTGCACCTATTTTCTATGTTTCTGTGTTTCAACTCCCAGAAATTGGAGTTGAACACTGCTGTCTTTAGGATTCAGATCATACTGCAAAAATCAATAATGGTCTCCGAGAATAGAAGGCAAATAACTGAAATATCTTTGAGAACATGATAGTATCATTTGCCACTGGTCTTAAAGCACTAGAGAAATGTTATTGATTATCCATTGAGTGAAGTGACACACTGTCCTACTTTCCCCATTCATCATCTTTAGCCAATAATTTGTCATATGTTGATACTGTCACGACTGTGAGGCAAAATTCACTGATGTTTAAATTTGCTATCATGTAACAAAATTAAACACAACATGCTGGAGTAAATCAGCGGGACAGGAATATGTACTTCTCTCCAGAGTTCCATGTAGGTGGGGACTGGAGCACACTATTTTTTCTGTGCCTTCTGTTAATTAAATGGAGAGTTGTTTGTTAAACAATGTTGACGACATAAAGATGGTCACAGGAGAGAAGGAATGGGTGACGTTTCCTCAGACTCCTGAACAAGGGTCTCGACCCAAAACGTCACCCATTCCTTCTCTCCAGAGATGCTGCCTGTCCCCCTGAGTTACTCCGGCATTTTGTGTCTGTCCTCGGTGTAAACCAGCATCTGCAGTTCCTTCCTACACATAAAGATGGTTACAGCTTACAAACTAAAGTTCAGGGTTGTTTCTCCATCTTAAGCATCCTCCTTCGTTGCTAAAGATAAGGATGAGCTTCGTGGGAATCAGGGTAAATATTCTGAGTAGGTTTTGCAACAGTTGTTCTCGCCGTGTTGCCAGTAATTGCCAAGTGTTCAGTTCATGCAATGACATCTATAACTTTAACACTTCACGAGACAATATGTATGGGTAAGCATTAGCCTAATTGAGCTACATTAAATTCCTACTGTTTGCCATATGGGCCTGTCCCACTTAGGTGATTTTTTTAGGCAACTACAGGCGACGGGTTTGTCACCACATGTTCGCCGGTGGTCTCCAGGGGTAGTCTCCCCAGTAGAAAAAAAAATCGTAGCGTCTTTCTGATCGCTGCTAAACTTTCAACATGTTGAGCATTTTTCGGCAATGGTGGGTTTGACGCCAGTGAACGTAGCTTGGCTTCTCCTGACGTGGGTGCTGTTGTAGGCTGTCGCCAGGATGACGTAGGTTTTCGCCGGTTTTTCGGCGACCTGCTACGACTACGACAGTCGCCGGCAGTTGCCTGAAAAAATCACCAAGTGGGACAGGCCCATTATGTGAAAATGCTACCACAATTAACTGCTGCCCCAATCTGCTTACAACGTAAATTTATTTTTCTGATGAAGCCTCATTGATGAAGACTCTGAGCATGAGACCAGTAAACTTTTAGCTGTGAGTTTGCCTTTAAACCTGTTGAAAGATGAGACCCATACACAGGAGCAATAACCATAGTCTTTATTGCAGTACAAGCAGAGGGAACATTACATGTTATCGTCTCCATGGTCAGCATCAAGTCTGCCGGGAGACGGTGACGCCCTATCTTAACAGTTCGAACAGCCCAGGGAAGACTACATAAGGAGTGCGCAGCATGCATAATCAGTTTGGTGATAGATATAGTAAAGACAGACTAATCTGCATACTTCCTCTTAAGGAATTAACTCATAATAAAATAGGTATGATAATATATGTATGTATACTGTGAACTTTGTACTACTGAGGTTACACTGCATACTTTGGCTGGCGCTATCATAGTCTGGTTCACCTAGAATAATTGATACTTTATTGCATGTTTATTTGTCGCCTCCTTTGGCTGTAAAGCTGCAGCAAGAAAGAATTTCAATGCTCCTGTCCCACATGGGAATTAAACAACTTTGAAATATCAAAATTAACTCATGCATGGTGATAAGGAACAATTACATTGATTGTTGAGTTTCATTTGCATCCATCATATGTACCACTGCTCCCTCCGTGATCCTCACCCTTTTCACATCCTTTTTCAAGGATATAAAATGGTTACGAGCCCAATGTAAGATATGGAAAGAATCAAGAGTGATAGTTGGCTGAAAATATAACTCCATAGCTACCCTTGAATATATATATATATACATATACATATATACATACATACACACACACATACACAATATATATATATTTATAACCTTTCTGTGGTATCAACATTCAGTTTAGGTCATCACTTACTGTGTTTTTATCGTTTCCACCACTTTGTGGTCTTTGCTGCCTCAGGCACAACCAACAGTGGTTAGCTGAAGACAGACACACAAAGCTGGAGTAACTCTGAGGGTCAAGCAGCATCTCTGGAGAGAAGGAATGGGTGATATTACGGGATGAGGCCCTTCTTCAGTCTCGACCGAAACGTCACCCATTCCTTCTAGCCACCAATGCTGCTGTCCCTTTGAGTTACTCCAGCATTGTGTGTCTATCGTCAGTGTAAACCAGCACCTGCAGTTCCTTCCTGCACAGTGGTGTATCTGAGTCAATCTTGTTATTTTTCATACGTTCACTATTTTGTTCTAGTACTTTTCAGATACTTTCAATCCAGTATAATATAAACATGTGCATTGTGCTCTATTATGCCAACAGTGGTGTCTTCAGAAAATGTGAGACTCCCTTTCCAAAATATGTCATGGGATGACTTTGACGTTTACTGAATTCACCTTCAGCTGTCTTTGCCAATTATTCTCTATTAAGTTTGGTCGTATTGATTCATAACTGGCTCATTCATAGAAGACAGAGGGTTGTGATGGAAAGTGGATATTCTGGCTGGAGGTCAGTACCAGTGGAGTTCCGCAGGGATCTGTGCTGGGACCTCTGCTGTTTGTGATATATATATGTAAATGAACTGACGTAAATCTAGATGGGTTGGTGAGTAAGTTTGCTATCAACACCAAAATTGAAGGCGTTGCAGACAGTGAGGAAGGGTGTCAGAAGATTCAGCGGGATATAGATCAGCTGCAGAAATGGGCAGAGAAATGGCAGATGGAGTGTGAGTGTAGAATGGCAAGCCTCTTAACAACCTTTGATGTGCAGAAGTCCACTTTCATAGTTCACTGAGAGTGGCAGCACAAGTAGATGGATGGTAAAGAAGGCATATTGGTATGTCTAGAAAGGAAATGCAGATGCTGGTTTATACTGAAGATAGACACAAACTGCCCTGTAGTAACTAAGCGGTCAGGGCAGGCCAGCATCTCTGGAGGAAAGGAATAGGCAACGCTTTGGTTGAAACCGTCTTTAGACTGAACCATAGTGAGGGTCAGAATTAATCAGGGCTGGCAACAGATGACCTCAGGAAGGGTGGAGTCCATCATGGTCCATTGTTGGTGGGGAAGATGTGCTAATGAACTGGGATAAAAGGATGCAAACAGTGGAATTGGTAGGGCCACTAGAGTGGGGGAGGGGAGAGCAAGTTGGGGGTGAAAGAAGTTGCAGGATTTACTTGAAATTAGAGAAATCAACGTTCATACGACTGAGTTATAAAATTGTCCAAGCAAAATATGAGTATGTTTGTAAGATAAAACTGTTATGAAAAAAATGATTTCTGTGTGAAGTCACATACGTGACCAGTCATATTTGACCTCTGACCCTCAACAAAACATTGTCAGCATAACGTAAATATTTCACTTGATAAACTTCAAAAAATATATGAATCATATATACAGCACAAAACAATATACCTGCAATGCTTTCAGAAACTAGAAGAGATTTCATAATTTTTCATATGTTTGGTCACACACGTGACAAAGAACGGGCTTTTAATAGATACCAAACCAAGTGCAGACCCGCAACACAGGATTACACCACTCACCCATTCCCCCAAAGCAAGCCATTCCCCCAATATTGCACCACTCACGCATAGCCCCCAACTGCACAGGAGCGGCTCATTTCTCTTATCCCACAGCATCCCTCCTACTCCACCTCCCTCTTCAATTCCAAGAGAGGGAGGGGGGGGGGGGTGCTAGAGAAGGAAGGGTGGTAGAGAGGATGGGGAAGGGGGTAGAGAGGGGAGGTAGAGGGAGGGGGAGGGGGGGGTAGAGAGCGAGAAAGGCAGAGAGGAGAGAGAGGTGGTAAGGTTGAGGGGAGGGAGGGGGGTAGAGGAGCGGGAGGGGGTAGAGTGGAGGGAGGGAGGGTAGAGAGGGAGAGGGTGAGGGAGGGAGAGAGAGGGGGGTAGAGAGGAGGGGGTAGAGAAGGAGGGGGTGAGAGGGTATAGGGGAACCCTCCTCCACCCCTCCCATCTCCCTCCTCCAGACACCCCCATCTCCCTCTGCACACCCACTCCCCACCCCTCTCCCTCCCTCCTCATTTACCTCATCCCTCCTGCCATTCCCTGCCCAATACCTACCCAAGGTCGTAGAGCAGTGCCAGGGCCTGGAATTCGGCCTAGTTCTTGAACTTCATCTCCGGGCTCGGTCCCTGACCCCGGACCAAGGCTCGTCCTTGGTTCCAGCGATGGCTTCTTTCTTGGTCCGTTCACAGGCACCATCCAAGCACATGGGCTCGGCCCTCACTCTCAGCTCCATGGCACCACCCTCCCCACCGGGCGTCGTGCGTCGGGCGCCAACAGACCAACCGCGCTCCCCATTCACCGCGGCGTGGGAGTGCCCCCCTCCCTCCTGGAGTGTCCTCCTGCATTGCGAGTGCAATTGTAAACAACACTCTGGGTTTTTTTTTTTCCAAAATGGCGTGAGTGTTTGCAGCTGTTTTAAAACTTTAAAGGATTCATCCGTTCGTGAAATATAGGTGGGAACGCGAACAGGACGATGTTTATCGCCACGTCGGAGAAAAAATTATGAGTAGGATATTGTGAAAATGGGAATGGCTGTGGCCCTGCGTTTTTGGAAGAAGATGGAAAAGCAGATTGACACATTGTCGGCACAAACACAAACAATATAAGAAAGTACTTTTCGTTATTTTAGAGATGTGCAGGGGAAGTTTTCTAACAGGGTGGGGGCCTGGATCGGCATTGTGTTGAGGCTAATAGTTGTGTAAGAGGCTTTTTGATAGGCACATGGAAGTGTAGGGATATGGATATCATTTGAAGGCAAAGGAGATCATTCAGCGCGATTTCATGTTCGTCACAAACATTGTGACCCAAAGGGGCTGTTCCCTCTGTGCTCGTACTGTTCTATGTTCTATGTAGTGGAATTCAATTGGGACAAAGACAAATTAAATGCGAATTCAGGGTTCTGAATGTGAATATGTGTGGGAGGCACAATGGTGTAGCGGTAGAGTTGCTGCCTTGCAGCACCAGAGACCCGGGTTTGAATCCTAACCACGGATGCTGTTTGTACAGAGTTTTTACTTTCTCCCTGTGACTGTGTGGGTTTCCTATGGGTGCTCTGGCTTCCTCCTAAGCAGTCCAAAGACATGTAGGTTTGTAGGTTAAGTGGCTTCTGGAAAGTGTCCCGCATGTGCAGGATAGAATGAGTGCACAGGCGATCACTGGTGGGTGTAGACTCGATGGGCTGAAATGGCCTATTTCATGCTGATCTCTGACCTAAACTAAACAAAGAAAGGTGCACATAAACTAAAAATTTTGTGCAGGACTTTTCAATACTGTCCATCTCCACAAAAGCCAGGAATCTTGCAAACTGATATAAAGATGAGTTGAATTACCTTAACATTCTCTACTTGATAAGCCTGCAGCCAAGTCCACAGGGAAACCTTTATGCTGATTGATTCTTGTCTTGTATCATTGCTCCTTAGAGGTTTGAGAAACAAGGTCAGGTCTTCATTCATTTTCACACTTGTCATTAAAATGTCTGACTTGTTATCTAATTTTACCTTGTAACATGATCAGTGTTAAGCTGATTTATTTTAGATTCTCCTGAACTACAGGACAACGAAGAAGCTTTTCAGAAATGCAATTTTGTTTCCCCCCACGCTGTTCCTCTTGTTGACAGATAAACATTGAGAACTCCGTGAGTTCATTGGCTTATTCAACCCAAAAGAAGAATCTATTCTAGGCTGCCTGTGGCTTCTGAACAAACAATCCCATTATGGCCACTAGTTGTTTTGCTCCACAGCAGTACCAGATTAACAATGTTGTAGGATGGAACTGACAGTGCTGGCCTCACTCTGACAGTGGAGGAGGCCAGGACAAGAAAGATCATTGTGGGAGTGGGAGACGTGTAATTCAAGTGATTTAGGAAACCAAGAGATCAGGTAGGTTTAGGCGGACTGTGCGGAGGTGTCAGCAAAATCAATGATCGGCGAGCCTGCAACTTGGTCTCACATGGTATATAGAAGTTCACACTGGAACAGGGATACTGTAGCTTGAGTTGGAGGAAATGCAAGTGAAGAAACTCTGCCTCAACTGACTGACAGTCGAGAGGTACTAGATGGAATCAAGGGAGGAGATATAGGGGACCATGGCTAAACTACGGGACGTCAGGGACAGTATAAAAATAAAAGAGAAGTACCATCGTAGCCAAAGTATGAGGAAGCAGAGGTTGGGGTAATGTTTAAAGAGCAACAGAAGAGAACTAAAACGGCAATACGGGGAGAAAGATGAGGTACGAAAGTAAAATAGCCCAAGAATATAATGGAGGATATTAAAGGCTTCTTTAGGTATGAGAAGAGGAAAAAAAATAGTTAAGAGCAAAGTTGGACCCTAGAAGACTGAAAAAAGGTGAATTTTATTATGGGGAACAAGGAAATGGCAGATGAGTTGAACGGGTATTTTAGATCCGTCTTCACTAAGGAGGACACAAACAATATTCCTGATATACTCGTGGCAGAGGATCTGGGGTGACGAAGGAACTGAAGGAAATCCACAAAAGGCAGGAAATGGTGTTGGTTAGACTGATGGGACTGAAAGCTGATAAATTCCCAGGGGCTGATGGTCTGCCTCCCAGGATACTTATGAAAGTGGCTCTTGAAATCGTGGATGCATTGGTGATAATTTTCCAATGTTCTATAGATTCAGGATCTGTTCCTGTGGATTTGAGGGTAGCTAATGTTATCCCACTTTTGAAGAAAGGCGGGGGAGAGAGAAAACAGGGAATTATAAAACAAGTTAGACTGACATCGGTGGTGGGGAAGATGCATCAGTCAATTACAAAAAAGATGAAATAGCCACACATTTGGATAGCAGTAACAGGATCGGTCGAGTCAGCAATGATTTACGAAGGGGAAACCATGCTTGACTTAATCTTCTGGAATTGTTTTGTAACTAAGAAAATTGGACAAGGGAGAGCCAGTGGATGTAGTGTACCTGGACTTTCAGAAAGCATTTGATAAGGTCCCACATAGGAGATTAGAGGGAAAATTTAGTGCACAAGGTATTGGGGGTAGAGTGCTGACATGGATAGACAATTTGTTGGCCAGACAGCAAACAAAGAGTAGGGATTAAACGGGTCCCTTTCAGAATGGTAGGCAGTGATTAGTGGGGTACCACAAGGCTCGGTGTGGTACCGCAGCTAGTTACATATACATCAATGATTTAGACGAAGGGATTCAAAGTAACATTAGCAAATTTGCAGTTGACACAAAAGCTGGGTGGCAGTGTGAACTGTGAGGAGGATGCTATGAGAATGCAGGGTGACTTGGACAGATTGGGTAAGTGGGCAGATGCATGGCAAATGCAGTTTCATGTGGATAAATGTGAGGTTATCCACTTTGGTGGCAAAAACAGGAAGGCAGATTACTATCTAAATGGTGTCAAGTTGGGAAATGGAGAAGTACAATGGGATCTGGAGGGTCCTTGTTCATCAGTCCATGAAAGTAAGCATTGCAGGTACAGCAGGCAGTGAAGAAAGCGTATGGCATGTTGGCCTTTATAACAAGAGTTGAGTATAGGAGCAAAGAGGTCCTTCTTGCAGTTGTATAGGACCCTAGTGAGACCACACTGGAGGATTATGTGCAGTTTTGGTTCCCAAATTTGTGGAAGGACTTCTTGCTATTGAGGGAGTGCAGCATAGGTTTACAAGGTTAATTCCCGGGATGGCGAGACTGTATATGCTGAGAGAATGGAGCAGCTGGAGTTGTATACTCTGGAGTTTTTAAGGATGAGAGGTGATCTTATTGAAAACATATAAGATATTAAGGGTTTGGACACGCTAGAGGCAGGAAACATGTTCCCGATGTTGGGGAGGTCCAGAACCAGGGGCCACAGTTTCAGAATAATGGGTAAAGCCATTTAGAACAGAGACGAGGAAACACTTTTCTCACAGACAATTGTGAGTCTGTGGAATTCTCTGCCTCAGAGGGCGGTGGAGGCCGGTTCTATGGATACTTTCAAGAGAGAGCTAGATAGGGCTCCTTATAAGGTAGCGGAGTCAGGGGATATGGGGAGAAGGCAGAAACGGGGGTTACTGATTGGGGAAGATCAACCATGATCACATTTAATGGCGGTGCCGTCTCGAAGGGGCTAATGGCCTACTCCTGCACCTATTGTCTATTGTCTATTGTCTATTGATATGTGTTGCATCTTTTCCTGCAGTTGCAGGGGAAGGTACTGGGAATGGAGTGGTTTGGGTGGGAAGGGATGAGTTAGCCAGGGAGTTGCAGTGGAACGGTCTCTGCCAAAAGGCGGAAGTGGTGTTGTTGGGAAGATGTGGCTAGTTGGTGGGATCCTGTTGGAGGTGGCGGGTAAATATTGGAGGAATATGTGTTGAATGCGATGGCTGATAGGGTGAAAGGTAGGGACGAGGGGGACTCTGTGCCAGTTGCGTCTGGGGGGAGGGGGAGCAATGCCGGAGCTGAGGTGGTACCGAGGACACACGTGTCAGGGCCTCATCTATGATGGAGGAGGGGGAAACCCCCATTTCTTAAAGAATGAAGGGACAAGGGGATCTCTTTACTTTCTCTTCAAACGCAATTAAAATCATTTCTGAGGTTGTGGTATGTCACCAGAGATTTGTGGCTAAGGGGATCAGCGGTATGGAGAGAAGGCAGGTACGGGATACTGAGTTGGATGTCAGCCATGTTCATATTGAATGGCGTGCAGGCTCGAAGGGCCGAATGGCCTACTCCTGCACCTAATTTCTATGTTTCTATGTTTCTATCTAACACCTCAACTTGAACACAGATCTTTGCAGCAGGCAGGATGGGAATAAGTGTAGTCTAGATAATTGTGGGTGTCAGTAGGTTTATCATAGATGTAGATCTCAGTTCTTTAATATGGTTTGCTTTAAGATTTGAAAATAAGGTGAATAAGATAGGGCCCACGTGTTTCATTGTGAGTTCAAAGAGGTAGGAACTGTGAAATAGCAATTCAACTCTATTAGGCCAGTATCAACAATCTACTGATTTTAAAAATTATAAGATTTGACTTGTAGAATTGGTTTGAAAGAAAACGGTCTTGTTCAGCACATGCAAAGTGTTACCTATAGAGGTGGATTGCTATAATTTTCATTACAACCCGCTTACGATGTACACAATACGATACGACAGAAAAGTTATTTATCGCAGGAGGGAAATTGTCTGCCAACAGTCTTATAACACAAAACATGAAACATGAAATTAATAAAGTGACGAGTGAAAAGAATTGGCGATGTGCAAAGATTCTGGAGAGGTGGGGGGGGGAGGGAGGGGAGGAGAGGGGAGGGGGGAGGAGAGGGGAGGAGGCAGGGGAGGAGAGAGGGAGGAGAGGGGAGGAGAGGGGAGGAGAGGGGGAGGAGAGGGGAGTCAGTCTACCCCATGACAGAAGGGGGAGGAGTTATACAGTTTGATAGCCACAGGGAAGAAGGATCTCCTGTGGCGTTATGTACTGCATCTTGGTGGAACCAGTCTGTTGCGGAAGGTACTCCTCAGGTTGACCAGTGTGGCATGGAAGGGGTGAGCCGTATTGTCCAAGATGCTCTGCAGTTTGAGGAGCATCCTCCCCTCCACGACCAGCTGCCAAGTATCCAACTCCACCCCCAGGACGGAGCCAGCCTTCCTGATGAGCTTGTTGATCTCGTTGCCGTCCGCTGCCTTCGCCCTGCTGCCCCAGCACACGACAGTGAAGAAGATGGCACTGGCTCCCACCGATTGGTAGAACATCTGCAGCATCTTACTGCAGACATTGAAAGCACGGAGCCTTCTCAAAAAGTACAGCCGGCTCTGTCCTTTCTTGTACAGGGCCTCAGCGTTCCTGGACCAGTCCTTTCTCTTTCTTTCTCAATACTTTCTCTTCAAATGCAATTAAAATCATTTCTGAGTTGTGATATGTCACCAGAAATTTGAATGCCGTTTCCAGGCATGAGTTTCCCTTGTGTAAGTATTCAAGATCATTATAGATGGAGGAATGGATGGGGTCAAGGAAAGAGCGTTCACGTCCCGGCCCTGTTTTCACCAATCTTTCCACCACCACGCACAAGAAGCTCAAGAAGCGACAAGACAGACACCGTTGTATGCAGATGCCAAGAAATGTGCTCAGCTCTGGCTGAGCAACTTCTGATCTTGTGTGTGGACTCGATAAGAAGAAGGAGGCGAACAGATAGGGGAGATGCAAAGAGTGTTTTACCCAGAGTAGGAGAATCCAGAACCAGACATAGATTCAACATGAGAGGGGAACGGTGTAACAAGGAGCAACATAGTCACACAAAAGGTGGTGGGTGTATGGAATGAGCTGCTGGAGGAAGTAGTTGAGGCAGAAACTATAACAACACTTAAAAGACATTTGGAAGGGTAAAGGGATAAGAAAGGTTTTGAAGCATAGAGGCCAAATGCAGACAGGTGGGACGAGTATAGACGGGGCATCTTGGTCGGCATGGGGAAGCTGGGCCGAAGGGCCTGTTTCCATGCTTATGACTTTACTAAACTATCTTAAATATATATTTCATACTGGTAGTATTGTGCTAAACAATGGACATCAAAGACAAATCTTCCTGTGCCTGCAATGTCCGAATAATAGCAGTGCTAATCTAAATTTGGCTTGAAGTAAAACACTACTTGTGGGAAAACCTGTCAGCTGCTTTTTATTCTTATAATCTAACTAAAAAATATTAAAAATCACAAAAAATTCTGTGGATCCTTATAGCCTATTATAAAACCTAATTCATATGCATCCAGCAATGCATGTTCTGAGATTAATATCCAAATACAGGTTCGTGGCGCAGTGGAAGAGTTGCTGCCTTACAGTGCCAGGGACCTGAGTTCAATCCAGCTAAGGAGGTTGTCTGTAGGGAGTTTGTACGTTTTCCCCCTGAGACTGCAAGCATTTTTTTTGCATGCTTCGGCTTCCTCCCACACTCCAAAGAGGTGCAGGTTTGTAAATTCTGTAAATTGTCCCCGAGTGTGTAGGACAGAACAAGTGTACTCCTGATCGATGATTCGGCACGCACTCGATGGGCTGAAGGGCAGATTTCCATGCTGTATCTCTCAATTAAACTAAACTAAACACAACCATTAAAAAATATTGATTATATCACAAATCGAGCAGCAAGTAGGCACACGCAGTAATCAATGACTACAATTGTGTATGTTAGCTTTCATTCTAGTTACACTTCTGGTAAAATGAAAGCAGTTTATCCAAATGTGGGTGGGTTCACGTAAAACAAAAACAACAGTGATTGCTGAGATAAAGGTGCGCCAACAGTCATTAGTGATCTATGTTGAAGGTGTATGTAACTCAAGAGAATTTAGTGCTAATTTTAAACCGCTTTTCAAAAAACATTTTGAGAAACGTTGTTGACAATGCTCAGAGGCAATGCTCAGCATTTTTCCATCGTAGCTCCCGGTAATGCAGATGGTATCTGCAGCTGCCCTTAAAGGACAACAGAAGCTCTGATCCAACTTCCCTAATTCTTTCAGAATTTGAGAAAAACAAATGTTCCATCCCAACAGCATCAGCACTAGAGCAACTGCCTTACAGCACCAGAGACCCGGGTTCGATCCTGACTACGGGTGCTGTTTGTACGGAGTTTGTACGTTCTCCCCTTGACCCATGTGGGTTTTCTCCGAGATCTTCGGTTTCCTCCCACACTCCAAAGAAGTGCAGGTTTGTAGGTTAATTGGCTTGGTATAAATGTAAATTGTCCGAGTGTGTGTAGGAATAGTATCAATGTGCGGGGATCGCTGGTCGGCGCAGACTCGGTGGGCCGAAGGGCTGTTCTAACTAAACTAAACTAAACTAACAGAAGTATTTTATCTTGGAAAGGTTGCGAGTTGTCTAGAATATTTCAGAAAATATTTTTGTATTCCAGACAATCTATTATTCAAGAATTAAACTGGAATAACAAAAAGCTGACAAGTGCTACAATAGTTCAAAAAGAAAGTCCACCATCACCTTTGCAGGACAACTGGATATTCGTTCTTGGGAAAACAAATTCAAACAAATTCTTTTTCTGCTGTCTCTCCTTGAATCTTTCTAAAAATAACAAAGGAAGTGCCCACCAGGAAGTGACTATGAAGGAAGCCTTGCTTGGATGGGTTGGAATTGTGAAAATGTGTTCAGAAAGGTTTCCTCAAGCAATATGTAGAGAGCCCATGGGAGAGGGCAATGCTAGATCAACACTGAGGAAATTGGGAAAGGGCTGGTGGGCAAGCCTTTTGGGACGACATGACACTGACTATTAGCTTTAAGATAACTGTGAATAAAAACAGGATGAGCACATGAGTTAATATTCTGAATTGGGACAGGCTAACTCTCATGTAGGAAGAATGCAGATAAAACCGAAGATGACACAAAATACTGGAGTAACTCAGCGGGACAAGGAGCATCTCTGGAGAGAAGGAATGGGGGAATGGAGAAGCGCATGCAAACACATCACAAAGGCGGGGCCAGGGAAAATGGGGGGAGTGCTGTCTGAAATTCACATTATGCAAAGCCAAGGTGATACAGACACACATCGCGATGAACAGGAAGGTTAAGACAGCTAGCACAGTGTACGGTAAGTCCTTTAAAAGAGGGGGGAGAAGGAGTGGAGACACTTTTAAGAAGCCAGACAGCTTTTTATAAGCCAGAGATACACAGCTGTGAAGTTCGGCGGGCATTTAACATTGCCGGTCGGTTATCCTTGGTTCTGAAAACTCGTGCTTACTTTTTTTTCCCCAATGAGCCAATGAAAATGACCAGTCAGCAAAGGCGATTAACTAAAACTGCCTACGACTACCTCGACTACCTATAACTACATGGCGACCACACTACAACTGCACCTACGACAACAGAATTATCGATTTTTGGTTGCAAAAAATCTTTCAACGTGTTGAAAAATCTGCGGCGACCATATTGAGGCCGCGACTAGTTGCCAGAATGCGGGAACTCCTTGCGACCATGAGGGAGACTCACCAGAGACCACCAGCGAACATGTGGCGACCATGTGGCGATCATGTGTCGCCTAAGTTTAGGCCATTTAGAGAAATTGAAGGGTAAGGTGCGAAAACAATAGATCAAAGGGGATGATGATAAGGAAAAATGGAATGGGTCATTGTTGGCTGAGGGGAAGGTGACAATGACAATGAATGGTGACAATGAAATCCACAGGGGACAGTGAAACGAATCGGAGATTAGTCAGATTAGTCATTGTCAAACCCTACCCTCCATATCCAGACTCCCTCTCCCTTGACTCTCAGTCTAAAGGTGGGTCTCAACCCAAAATGTCACCCATTCCTTCTCCCCTGGCCCGCTGAGTTACTCCAGCAATTTGTGTCTATCTTCTGACTTTCATGGTATTAGACAGGAACTTGCTCAAGTGGATTGGTTGTTTGCCAGCGAAAGAATATCCGGTAAATGAGATGTTCTTAAAAGTGTGGTGACAAGAGGTCAGGGCATGCATGTTCCCGTTAGAGTGAAGGGCAAAGCAGGTGGGAGTAAGGAAGCTTGGATGAGGACAGGTATTGAGGCACTGGTCAAGGAAAAGAAGGAGCCATGAGACCGGTGTAGGAAGCAACAACCAAATGTATCCCTGGAGGAGTTTCAGAAACTGAGGAGCTTCCTCAAGAAGGAAATCAGAATGGCAAAAAGGGGGCAGGAGATAGCTCTGGCAGATAATATTAAGGGAAATCCAAAGAGATTTTATAAGAGCATTAAGGGCCCCCTGTGAAACCAAAGCGGTCAACTCTGCGGTCAACTCTGTGTGCAGCTAAAGAGGATGGGGAAGGTCCTTAATGAGTATTTCTCCTCTGTGGTTACTGTCGAGAAAGATGTGAAGACTGGGGAACTGGGAACAGTTAATAGAAGTGTCTTGAGGACAGTCACTATTACAGTGGAGGAGGTTCTGAACGTCTTGATGCATTTTAAGGTGGATAAGTCTTCGGGGCCAGATCAGATTATCCAAAGACACTGTGGGAAGCTAGACAAGAAATTGCAGGATCCCTGGCAGAGATACACAAATCATCATTAGATACGGGTGAGATGTCAGAGCACTGCAGGGTGGCTAATGTTGTGCCTCTATTTAAGAGGGGTTGCAAGGAAAAGCCTGGGACCTATAGACCAGTGAGCCTAACATCTGTGGTTGGCAAGCTTCTGGAGAGGATTCTGATATAAGATATATGTGCATCTGGATAGACAGGGGCTGATTAGGGATAGTCAGCATGGTTTTGTACGAGGCTGCTCTTGAAGGTTAGATCCCATGGGATCCAGGGAGACCTAGCCGATTTGATAGAGGATTGGCACCACGGAAGGAAGCAGAGGGTGATGGTGGAAGGTTGTTTTTCGGACTGGAGGCCTGTGACTAGTGGTCGTGCCTCAGGGTTTCGGTGCTGGGCCATTTGCTGGTTGTGGTTTATATTAACGATTTGGATTAGAATGTACAAGGCATGCTTAGCAAGTTTGCAGATGACACAAACATGGGTGGCTTCAGAGATATCGAAGATGGCTATCAAAAATTGCAGCAGGATCTTGATCAGTTGGGCAGGTGGGCTGAAGTTAATGTAGTTTGATATAGATAAGTGCGAGATGTTACAGTTTGAAAAGTCAAACCAGGACAGGACCTTTGCAGTGAATGACGGGGCTTACGGGAGCGTTGGGGAGCAGAGAAATCTAGGAATATATGTATATAGTTCCTTGAAAGTGGTGTCATGTGTAGATAGGGTGGACAAGCAGGATTTCAGCACGTTGGCCTTCATCAGTCAAATTAATGTATAGAACTTAGGAGGTTTTGTACAAAATAGGGCAGCACGGTGGTGCAGCAGTAGAGTTGCTGCCATTATAACGCTTGCAGCGTCAGAGACACGTGTTTGATCCTGACTATGGGTGCTGTCTGTAAGGAGTTTGTACGTTCTCCCCGTGACAGCGTGGGTTTTCTCCGAGATCTTCGGTTTCCTCCCACACTCCAAAGACGTACAGGTTTGTAGGTTAATTTGCTTGGGGTTGTATACTCAGTATAAGTGTAAATTGTCCCTAGTGCATGTAGGATAGTGTTAGTGTGCGGGGATTGCTGGTCGTTGTGGACTCAGCGGGCTGAAGGGCCTGTATCTCTAAACTAAACTAAACTAAACTAAACTAAACATCAGTGAGGCCACATTTGGAGTATTGTATTCAGTTTTGGTCAGATGTTGTGGATCTGGAAAGGATGCAGAGAACATTTACGAGGATGTTGCCAGGACTAAAGGGGCTAAGTTATAGGGAGAGGTTGAGCAGGCTAGGACTTTTATAGGTGGAGCTCAGGAGCATGAGGAGTGTAAAAGATCATGAGAGCTCATGGACAGGGTTTTCACCAGAGATGGGGAATCAAGAACCAGAGGGCATAGGTTTAAGGTGAGGTGGGGGGGGGGAATCTTTTTTTACACAAAAGATGGTGGGTATAGGAATGAGCTGCCAGAGGTGGTCATTGAAGTAGATACAACCACAAATTTTAAAATACATTTTAGAAAGGTTTAGAAGGGATATGGACCAAATGCAGGCAGGTGTGACTAGCATAGATAGGGCATGTTGGTCGGCCTGGGCAAGGTGGGTAGTAGGGCCTTTTTCCCCACTCTATGACTGAAATGATAATATTTTGAATAAGAATTTATTCAAAAGCCATCTCAACTGGAAAACAAAATCAATGCATGTTAGAGCCAAAAAGCAGCATTCTTGTTTACAGTCATATGTCATGAAGCCTGCTGTTGAATTTGGTCAGTGGTCATTCATGGATAAAATGCACCAGCGTTTCTTCCATACCATAGCCTCAGGCTGTATTATCCTCAACCCTCCACAGACCTGAACAATTCATTGGCATCTCAGAGTATAAATACAAGGGTGTAGCGGCACCATACGTGGTGAATAAAGCCAGATGTCAGGCAGGTTCAAACAGTCGTTTATTGAGGCTCTACACGTTAGGTTGGTCCGCTAACTATAATATCATTGCTGCTGTCGCTGAAAGAGATTGTTCTCTCGGGCTCAGCTACCGGTGGACTGCTAAGGTCTCGAGGTGATGTAACCTTAACTAGCAGGACACTCCCTCTAGCCCATGACGTCACGTGCCAGAACCTCGTACCTCCTGACGAGGGTTCGAGCATAAGTGGCCCGAGTTTAGGCTGACGCCACAAAGGTCTATAAATTGCTCACCAGCTGAACACTCACACTAAACATGCACAAATCATGAGAGGAATAGATCGGGTAGGTGCAGAGTCTCTTGCCCAGAGTAGCTGAGGGAGAAAAGATATAATATGAATCTGAGGGGTGACATTTTCACACAAAGGGTGGTAGGTGTATGGAACAAACTGCCAGAGGAGGTTGTTGAGGTGAAGAAATATGGTGCTGATCTTTTCAATGCAAAGAGTATTAGAGATACAGCACGGAAAACAGGCCCTGCGGCCCACTGAGCCCCACCAACCAGCGATCCCCGCACATTAACGCTATCCTACACACACTGGGGACAATTTAATTTTATACCAAGCCAATTAACCTACAAACCTGTACGTCTTTGGAGTGTGGGAGGAAACGGAAGGTCTCGGAGAAAACCCACGCAGGTCACCGGGAGAACATGCAAATTCCGTACACACAGCACCCAGATCTGTAAATGGGAGATACAGAAACAGATATGTCGACAGATATGTCAAAGCAATTAGATTGTCTTAGTGAGTGACTTTAACTCCATATGTTTTATGGTTTTATGTTTTATGGTTATGTGAGTTATGATCGTTAAGCGTATAGAGAAGGCTGGTCTTAGTAAGAATGTATTAAACCGGCAAACTACAACCTCATTAGGCAGGAGCTCGGGAGGGTACACTCGGATAGCAATAGTTATCAGCTAAGTTTACATCAAACATACTGGAGTCGTTTAAAGCCCAATTTCAGAATGGCATGTTCCAGTGAGGTGGTGGGATAAGGATGGGAAAGGGAACCTTGTATGACCAAAGAGGCTGGAAATTTGGACAAAAAGCAAAAAAATAAGTGTACGCAGGATGACGTAAAAAGACAGCCTTTGAGGAATATAAAGAAAGAAGAGATAAAAAAAGTTTTTGGCAGGAGACAGAGGATTGCAGTGGAAGGACAATAATCAGGCTGAAACTCTGTGACCAGTGGAGTTCGCAGGGTTCTGTGCTGAGACCTTTGCTGTTTGTGATATATATATAAATGAATTGGATGTAAACGTGGACGGGTTGGTTAGTAAGTTTGCAGATGACACCAAGATTGCTGGACTGTGAGGAAGGCTGTCAAGATATAAGCAGCGGGATATAGATCACCTGCAGAAATGGATGGAGAAATGGCAGAAGGAGTTTAATACAAGCTAGTGGATTAATGGAGGGAAGGGGTAAGGGAGGGAGAACAAAGGACAATGGGGACCCAGTGTGGGGGAACTGCTAAGTGGGGGTGTGAACAAAGGAGGAACCGGCATCCTTTGTAGCTGTTGCCATTGGTATACCATGGGTATGCAAGCAAATAATTTCACTGTGCCTTGTCACATGTGACAATAAAGTATTCCATTCCATTCTATAGTGGAAAGTGTTTATAATGTTATTAAATTAGTTTATTGTGTATTTAAATAGCAGAAACATTTATAAATGTTGGATAATGACTCCGAATTTTGACCGGCGAGGTCCGTCAGAAGTTAGGTAATGGTCAGTGTCCAGAGCCTCACTGCTGTGCCACCTGAGGCCTCGCCCTGTTGTCCGATCCCAAGAGAAGGACAGTGAGCTCCTCTGGCAGTCCCCAGGCATGTGCAGGGTGGTCATCGAAAGCTGGAGTAACTCAGCGGGACAGGCAGTCTCTGGAAAGAAGGAATGGGTGATGTTTGCAGTGTTCCATTCAGCTGCTTTGCAGAATTCTGAAATTACTCATGCTTATTGCACGCCAGAGCAGAGATGCAAAGGAGATCGTGAGTGGTGTGATCTAAGCGCGCAAATCAGCACGCAGGTGCATGGTGTGGTCTCATGTGAATCCATGAAGGGTCACCATTTTATCTCATAGTTGCTCGCACGATCAAATTCCCATTCCTAAATGTTTTGAACATTTAGGCCAAATGCAAATTGGAGGAACTGCATCTCATAATTCGCTAGGTCAATTTACAACCGAGATTTCTCTAACTGCAAGTAACCCTTGCCTTGGCCTTCCGAAGGGGGGGGGGGGGGGGGGGGGTGTGTTGGGTCCGACCGCACCCCCCTTTTTTTCCAGAAAAAAAATACTTGCGACCATCCGCGCCTGCGCTGTGGGGAGAAGCTGGTGACCAAAGACGCAGAAGCGATGCAAAATGACGCCATATCTCCGCGCGTGCGCAGTGGGCGGGATCAGATCACCGCCATTTTCAATGCATCGTCTCGATGCTCCGGGCCTAGTTTGGGTGAGTGGGACCGTGAAATATTGTATTGCGTTGCGAGGAGGGGGAATCTGTTTGTTTTATATCGGGGTGTTGAACTACCCGTGAAGGGTCCAATCGACCCACGGGAGGGTTTGGGAAAAAAAAAGGAGTTCCAGTTTCTCTGGGGTTGGGGTACGGTGTCTGCCCGCCCGCCCGCCTGGTCTATCGGCGGCCTCGGGGCATCGCCAGCGGGTCCGGTCCACTGCTGGCGGTCGGTCCGGGGAAACCGTTCTCCCGTCGCCGGGCGGGAAGCGGGAAGGACTGAATCTGAACCCAGTCCTGGCAGTGGCCGTCACCCGACACCTGGTGCTGCTCAGGACGGGGTCCACATAACCCTCCCCACCCACTCCCCACCGGGCCCTCGCACCCCCCCCCCCCCCCCCCCCCATTGTTTCTGGTTGGCGACGGCTGTAGTGCGGGGTAACGGAGGGTCGGAGTGAATGACGGGCCCCGCACAGCAGCAGCAGTGGCGGCGGAGGCTCCACCTCCTCATGCACCCTACCAGCCCTCACAGCAGCCGCTGCTTGTCACTCCGCCAACAACGATAACCGCTTTCAAAACAACCCCTCCCGCACGCCGAGGCTGGGAGGAGGGAGGGAGCGAGGGCGGTGCAGGCTCGAAGGGCCGAATGGCCTACTCCTGAACCTACTTTCTTTCTATGAACGAAGGGGGAGGCCCCCTCCTGCCGTCTGAAGCAACTGCACCGCTCGGCCCCACACCTTCCTGTTGGCTGGCGGAGGAGGGAGACGGTGGCGAGGAGTTCCAAGTGGACTTGGCAGTGGACAGGGACGGCCAAGGCTGCGGGGCAATGATGCCGTCCCTGTCCGAGGAGCGCTGACCTTCCTTCCTCACCACCTCCTCTGCCCCTTCCCCTCTCTCTCTCTTGTACGCCCCCCTCCACCTCCCCCCCCCCCCTTATCCTGGGACCTCTCCACCCCACACTGATCACCATTCCCCCCTCTATTCAGTCCTCACTGACATCCCCAGTGCTCCCCTCCCCATCTACAACCCCCCATCTATTCATCCTGCACTGAATTCGCTATCCACCTCACATTTATTCTCCTGCCACCTCCACATCCATCTTACCCTTGTCCCCCAATTCATCCTGTACTGATCCCCTTCCCATCCATCCTGCACTGCCCACCCATTCATCCTGCACAGCCCCCCCCCCCCCGATCCACACTGTACTGACCCACCCTCATTCATCCTGTACTGATCCTCCCATTCATCCTGTACTGATTCCCCCCCCCTTCCATCCTGTACTGATCCCCTCATCCATCCCGTATTCCCCCACTGACATCTCCCACGCTCGCCTCTCACAATTTTACCGACTCCAACCAACACACACAAACTCACCAGCCTCAATCCATATATTCCGCACCAATTACCTTCTCAACTCCACCCCACCCCCCCCACCCCCCCCCCGCCATCTACCCATCCTGCACTGATTCACCCAGCCCCCCCCCCCCCCCGAAAGAAATAATAGAATAAGGGAAGTGGGGGAGGAGGGGAGTTCAGTCTACACTCGCTGAATCTAACCCTGTGCAAAGTTAGAGATGGTGATTGGATCTGGAAGCGGACCAATACATCTGTAAATAAAACTGGACAGACATCTTTTCATTTGCACAATTGATTTTATTGTATTAATTTTAATATATTAATATTTAAAATCCATGCATTGAAGGAAGAATATTTTACAGCCCATCTGTGGTCCGTAACTCCAACCCTAGCCGGTCGTCACCCGCAGGGCAGCATACGTCAGCGTGTTGCAGGGCACATGACATGATGAGACACACAGATGTCGCCCCTGGATTTTGAACATTCCAGAGGTGACAGAGAGTCACCGCGCGTCACTATATGCGTCACCGTCCATCATCACGACCCGACCACGACTCCACAACTTTATTTCAGGCTGTCGCCAAAAATGTCACCCAAGTGGGACAGGCCTTTCATGCTGCGAAACATGAGGGCAAGGCTTTCGAAGGCGGCGTCGGCGGCAAACTTCTCCCTGGCCAGGTTCTCGATCACCTCAGGCTCGAGTCCGCAGTGCTTGAAGAAACTGTCCAAGCCCGAGCAGGCTCGATAGAAGCGGCAGCTGAGGTCGGAGTGTGAGCGCCATAATCTGCCTTCACCAACCTGCTGCCTGAGCGGCTCCTTGGGGCGACCTGCTGCTGCTTCTCGTGGCGCTGCTGGCGTGGTTACTTGTGCACCCTGGGATGCTGCTGGCGTGGCGACTGGTGCTTCCTGGGGCGCTGCTGGAGTGGTTACTTGTGCACCATTTGGGTGCTGCTGTTGTAGTTACTTGTGCACCCTGGGGTGTTGCTGGTGAGACTGCTGTTTCTCCCTGGAGTGTTGCTCATGTGGTTACTTGTGAACCCAGGAGTGCTGCTGGTGTGGTTACTTGTGCACCCTGTGGTGCTGCAGCCTCTGTACCCTCTGCTAATTCTCCCCTTCTGAAGTTGCTGCTCCTGTTGCCAGCCCGTGCTGCTTGTCACCCCGGCCGCTAGAGCTGGGCAGCAGCCAACAGACCAGGCTGCCAGTGCCCTTGAAACAGCGGGTGCTGCTGGTGGCCGCCGCACCTAACACAAACTCATACATCTGCCGGTACATGACTAGCGAATCGGGACTGAGCTGCCTCTTGGAGCTGGAGCGACGCACGATGTCAGGCGAGAGCCCCAGCTGCCCGCTCTGCTGGGGGCTGCCGGAGGCCAGGTAAGTCTTCATGCTGCTGCTGGCCCTGCTGCCGCTGCCTTCCTCGGGGGCAGAGCTGCCCAAACCATTGGGCTCCACTTTGCACCCCCTCGCCGTCTGGCTCTTTAAGTGCTTGGCCTTGTCGGCAGCCAGTCTCTCCACAGCGCTCTGCCAACCCCGCCTATCCCCCTCCATTTGACTGCGCAGGTAGCCGGGACCCTTGGACATGAGCCTGAGCGGCAGAGAGATGCTCGCCTCAGGCGGCATGCTTGCAGTGGGCGCGATCTCACTCGGCATCTTACTTTGATCCAGCCAACGAGGACAAACACGTTTTCACATCCACAAAGAAGGAAAGACCAGGACTTCCATGAGCAATGACAGGCTGTTTGCAATTGCCTTAATACACCTTCACTATGATTTTGCCCATAACTTGGACAAAGCCGTGACTAGGTTTGCGCAGTTACATTCTTGGAAAAGGGAACTGGAAAACATGATTTATGGCTAAATGGCAATATATGCAGTGTACACGAGTGTCCGTCGCCTGCATCACCACGCCAGGACTTCCATGAGCAATGACAGGCTGTCTGCACTCGCCTTAATGCACATTCACTATGACTTTGACCATGACTTGGACAAAGTGGTGAGTAGGTTTGCACAGTTACATTCTCGGAAAACGGAACAATTTCATGTTGAGGTTGATGTGATGTGAAGTTGTCAGATCAGGAGGACCATTAAAGGTGCACTGCACACATTAACACAGTCTAACAGTAACAGGCAATCAAATCAACACACAAAACATTTTCTAAAAAAAGGTTTTCTTTACTGCAAAAACTTACAGTATTTTTTTTGCAGTTTTTGCATGCTCCTTTATAATACTTTACATAACATTTTACAACAGTACAACTTGATTATTAAAACAATGTCAACAATTCTTAATTAAAAAAAATGTATACAACAATGATCCCAATCATCCCATTCCACCCACTCATTATTCTTGACTCAACTCAAAATATTTCTGAAATATTGGTCATATTTGGTGCAAAAAGCTCAGACTGCACAAGAGAGCATCTAAAAGAGCTTTCAGGGCCCTTAAGCCTGCCCTGGAACCCGGACGTGAGGGGCTTCCCGCTTGTGATGTGCGCTGCATGCACATTATTTCACATAAAATTTTTGGAATCCTGTCATGCCACCCCCTTTTTGAAAAGCTTCGTACGGGCCTGCTTGCATCCCATCTCTTTCCATCTCACCGCCACCCAAGTCGTACCAGCATCAAAGTCATCTTGTTGAGTCTCATTGTCTGTAGTCATTTTCTCCTAGCCCACGGTTAACAATGGCCTGTTTCCTTTATCATCGTTACTTTTTTGCATATCTTTCATTTGTTCGATATCTCTCAACATCACTGCCTCTATCTCTCATTTCCCTTTCCTGTAGCTCTCAGTCTAAAGAAGGGTCTCGACCAGAAATGTCACCCGTTCCTTCTCTCCAGAGATGCTGTCTGACCCGCTGAGTTACTCCAGCTTTCTGTCTCTCTCTTTGGCGTTAATTGTTTATTCGGAGGAATGCTAAAGAATAAAAACAAAACCTGAAGCTTCAGACTGAATTTTCACTGAGCTGTGCACCCACAATAAAACTCTTCCTAATGTAGGTGAGGTTATTATATGTCAGATGGTCTTCCTCTTGTCTATGTCCTACTGATGCCTCTTTCGAATCACACTTAGTTCTTTGTTTATCTATTAGGAACAAATTTTGTCAATGTCAGTGTTAAAAATTACCAAAACCTAATCTACAATTAAAATATAAAGTCAAAATGGGAAGTGAAGTAGGACAGTAATCCACCACATTTTGTTGTGAAGAAAATGTGCAATTATTTTGCGTGAGAAGGAACGGCTGATGCTGGTTGAAACCAGAGATAGACATAAAAAGCTGGAGTAACTCAGCGGGTCGGATAGCATCTCTGGAGAGGAATACGTGACATTTCGGGTCGAGACCCTTCTTCAGACATGTCCATGTAGTTATTAAATCAAAGGCTTCAAGGAAACATTCCTTTTCCCCTGACTCTTAGTCTGAAGAAGGGCCTCGACCCGAAACATCACCTATTCCTTTTCTCCAGAGATGCTGTCTGACCGGCTGAGTTATTCACGTTATGGATTCCTTGCAACTATGTCATAGTAATTCAAGGTAGGGAGCTTGCAGCTCATGCAAGTCTAGGGCAAACAAATCTGAAAGAGGGAGTATTACATTTTCAAAAGGAGTTATTAAAGAGTTAACAAATCAATTATGGAGCCACAAGTACCCATCTGTATTTATCAACTTAGCCATGGTGTGTTGTGTACTGATTAATTTGCCTTCTTCATGCTGTTATACTGTTCCTCTGTACACTGCCCATAACAATTATGTGAGACCATGGGACACAGTATTGGCTATTATTTACAGTATAACCCACTTTTATGATATACAGCAAAACTCTCACCATAGCAACCAATGGTACACATTACCCGGGGTATTTGTAGTTTATACATCTGAGACTGCAGATAAAGGCAGGCAGCTGATCCCATGTAACACAGAGGGATAAATATAGCTCACAAGTATTTGGGATGGTATTATGAATAATTGTCACAAAAGGTTGCTCATTTTACTGTAAGCGTTGTGTTAATCAATTGCTTGAAGCTATTCTTTTTATCGTTTTTCAGACACATTTAAAATACTGCACACGAAAATGTGATCATCAACAAATTAGATTTACACATTATATGCATGAAGTAATTCATGTTGCCAAATCGGAGCAAACTAACAATATACTCAATCGGAAATAATACAGAGCACCAAAGTTTGAGAGGCTGTAACCCATTAATATTAGTAATATGCCTTAGTAATACAAAATACATTCTCGGCATATTGAGGATTTAACAATGTATTTCCTCTAAAGCCTGAAATCCAGCTTCCTTGCTAGAACATATATCTGATAGATTCAGTGCTGACAATAGCGGTTATTAATATCACAAAACTGTAATCAGGCATGTCATCAAAAGACTCAGTAGCAGCCAAATATATTTGTGTGAAATACTCATAACATTTTATCTACAAGAATCTGTATATGTGTTGAGATAAATCATAAACAGAGCCAAGATATGAATAAGTACGTGCTGCATGACTTGAACTTACGGTCATTGTCTTACAGTGTTGAAGCAGGCCCTTCGACCCAACTTGCCCCATTTACTGACCAACATGTCATTATGTACCTGCACTCCAAGCAGAGACACAAAATGCTGGAGTAACTCAGTGGGACAGGCAGCATCACTGGAGAGAAGGGATGGGTGACGTTTCGAGTCAAGACCCTTCTTCAGATTGAAAGTCACGGGAAAGGGAAACGAGAGATATAGACGATGATGTAGAGAGATATAGAACAAATGAATGCAAGATATACAAAACTTAACAATTATAAAGGAAACAGGCCATTTATAGCTGTTTGCTGGGTGAGAACAAAAAGCTGGTGTGACGGGTGGGGGAAGGATGGAGAGAGAGGGAATGCAGGGGTGACTTAGAGAGAAAGTTAGAGAAATCAATAATACACCTGGGCTACAAGCTGCCCAAACGAATAGATGCTGTTCCTCCAAGTTGCATTTAGCCATACTCTGGCAATGGAGGAGGCCTAGGATAGAAACGTGAGTGTGGGAATGGGAAGGAGAATTAAAGTGTTTAACAAACCGGGAGATCAGGCGGACTGAGCGAAGGTGTTCAGCGAAATGATCGCCCAGTTTACATTTGGTTTCACTGATGTATAAGAGTCCACATCTTGAACAATGGATACAGCAAATCAGACTGGAGGAGGTGCAAGTGAACCTCTGCCTCACCTAAAAGGACTGTCCGGGTCCCTGGACAGAGTCGAGGGAGGAGGCATAGGGACAGGTGTTGCATCTTCTACGGTTGCAGCGGAAGGTACCTGGGGAGGGGGTGGGTTGGGTGGTAAGGGATGAGTTAACCAGGGAGTTGCGGAGGAAACAGTCTCTGTGGAAAGCAGAAAGGGGTGGAGATGGGAAGAGGTGACTAGTGGTGGGATACCGATGAAGGTGGCGAAAATGTCAGAAGACTATGAGTTGTATGTGACGGCTGATGGGGTGAAAGGTGAGGACTAGGGCAACTCTATCCCTATTGCGACTGTGGGGGGGGAGCAAGGGCGGAGTTGCGGGGTACTGAGGAGGCATGTGTGAGGGCAAGAGGGGAACCCCTGTTTGCTGCTTCCCCCGTTTCGCTGAACACCTTCTCTCAGACGGCCAGGACCTACCTGATCTACCCGGTTGCCAAACACTTCAATTCCCCTTCCCATTCCCACATTAACCTTTCTGTCCTAGGCTTCCTCCATTGTCAGAGTGAGGTCAAATGCAAATTGGAAGAACAGTTCCTCATATTTTGCATCGGCAGCTTACACCCCAGTGGTGTGAATATTGATTTCTCTAACTTCAAGTAATCCCTGCATTCCCTCTCTCTCCACCCCTCCCCCACCCAAGTCACACCAGCTTCTCATTCTCACCTAGCAAACAGCTAACAATGACCCGTTTCCTTTATCATTGTTACGTTTTTGCGTATCAATCATCCATTTGTTCTATATATCTCTACAGCATCATCTATATCTCTCGTTTCCTTTTCCCGTGATTTTCAGTCTGAAGAAGGGTCTCGACCCGAAACGTCACCCATTCCTTCTCTGCAGAGATGCTGCCTGTCCCGCTGAGTTACTCCAGCATTTTGTGTCTATCTTCGGTTTAAACCAGCATCTGCAGTTCCTTCCTACACATTGAACTCCCCCGTGACCACTGTAACATTACATTTCTTACATGCTGAATTTATCTCCTGATGTCATGAACACCCAACTTCTTCTTGCTCTTGCGTACGGCGTGCACAGCCTAAAGTTGTAGGACAACTTGTTCTATTTTGATCTTATTTGATTGTGCACGCCAGGTTGATTGCATTAGTTGAAATAGGGTGGACTACGTGGAGGTTGCAATCTCCCACCCCACACCCAACTTCCTGACTACTGTTCGGAGGCCCGTAAATAAGTCACACCGAGGTCCTTTTACTCTTGCAGTTTCTCAGCTTTACCCACGGGATTTTCCTTCTTCTGATCCTATGTCAGTCCTTACCAGAAGAGCTACCCCATCCCCTCTACCCTCCTGTCTGTCCTTTCAATAGGACGTGTAACCTCGGATATTCAACTCCTAGTTCAGATTCTCTCTCAGCCACGTCTCCATAATGCCCACAACATTGTACCTACCAATTTCTAACTGCACTATTAGCTTTGTTCCATGTACTACGTGCATTCAAATATAACACCTTTAATTTGGTATTCACCACCCCTCCTCTCACATTGGTCCAGACTTCACCTCACGTTAGTTTCTTATCCTTCCTTAAACTTCCTGTCCTATTACTACTGGAGACTTTAGTGAACTCTCCTGCACTCTGCTACCCTTTAACTTCATCCATACATTTCTAATTTGTTGACCTCCCCTACCTCCCACTTTTTAGTTTAAAGCCCTATCTACAGCCGTAGTTATGCGGTTGCCAGGACCCTGGTCCCAGCAGGGTCCAAGTGGAGTCCGTTCCATCGGAACAGCTCCCTGCTTCTCCTATACATGCCAATGTCTCACAAATTCAAAGCCACTTCTTCCACACCAATCTCTGAGCCATACGTCCAATTCTTTAATCTTCTCGACCCAATGCCAACTTACTCGCGGCTCAAGTGGCAATCCAGAAATTATTACCTTTTTGCTTCTGCTTTTCAATGTATTCCCTAGATGCTCAAATTCTCTTAGCGTAACATATTTTCCTCTTCTACCTATCATTGGTACCCACACGGACCCGGCAACTGGACCTTCCTCCTCAAACTCCCAATTCCTCTGCAGGTCAGATGAGATGTCCGGAACCCGGGCACCAGGCAGGCAACAGCCTCCGGGACTCTCTATCCTCGCGATAGTGTCTATTCCCGTTACTGTATTATCCCCAATGACAACTACATGACTCTCCCTCTCTCCCCTTTTGAATAGCTGCCTGATCCACGGTGCCATGGAAGTCTGCTCGGCAATGAGCCCTGATCCCAATGTCTGCTTATTGTAAAGGATCTGAGAGTTTCGACATTCTCAATCTAATTCCTAATATATTTGATCCAACGGCATTAAAAACTCTTCGATTTGGCACAAATAGATCGCAGATAGGCTGATGTGTGAAATAAAAATGAACGACAGACTGGTAATGTGTGATATACTGCCCTCAGGTTAGATAAAGGACAGAGTAGAATAATGTGTAGGAAGGAACTGCAGATGCTGGTTTAAACCGAAAATAGACACAAAATGCTGGAGTAACTCAGTGGGACAGGCAGAATCTCTGGAGAGAAGGAATAGGTGACGTTTCAGGTCTGAAGATGGGTCTCCATCCGAAACGCCACCCATTCCTTCTCTCCAGAGATGCTGCTTGCCCCGCTGAGTTACCCCAGCATTGTGCATCTATCGATCTGCAGAGTAGGATTCTAGCAGAGCTTTACCTAGTTAAAGGTGCTTCATGCCGACACTGCATATCTCATATCAGTTTGATGCTTATATTTCTTTGATAGAAAGAATATTTCAACGCCCATCTGAAGCAGATTCCCTAATCAGTGAAAGAATGGGCAGAAATTTGTCACATTGTCATTTTGTGCCTGGTTTTAAAACTGCGCAATGAAGCAATTGTCAACCTTGTTACCTGTAAGTGAATCACACATGACAAATATAAACTAACAAAGCCTTCTTCAAGTGTTTGTGGTGTGACAGAAATGGATATACAATGCCTGTAATCCTCGTATTACCTGCTCAGTTTTATTTTCCTAAGGCTGATACTGACATGAAGACAAATGGCAAACAATTACATCTAAAATCGAAATGTCTATGGCTCAGCAGAACTGATACTGAAAATAGCATGGGAATTAAAATTGAAGTCACACAGTGGTCAGGAGCTCCACTGTGATGAACGATTTGGAAAACAGCACATTTCCCTGGGATTTATTTTTCAGCGAAAATAGACACAAAATGTTGGAGTAACTCAGCAGAACAGGCAGCATCTCTGGAGAGAAGGAATGGGTGAGGTTTCAGGTCGAGACCTTTCTTCAGACTGCTCGTCAGAGAGGAGGGGAACTTCTTCAAAGTAGGCAAACCTTGAGGAGATTTTGCAGCGGAGCAGACAAAATGTGTAAGAAGGAACTGTGTAAACCAGCATCTGCAGTTCCTTCCTACACGTTTACATTTCAGCATTTGTTTTCAGCAAATTAACACCCTGACACAGGAAAGATAAAGAAGATGTATGGAATGAGCTGCCAGAGGAGGTAGTTGAGGCAGGGACGCTCCCAACGTTTAAGAACCAGTTAGACAGGTACATGGATACGACAGGTTTGAAGGGATAAGGACCACATGCTGGCAGGTGGGACTAATGTAGCTGGGACATGTTGGCTGGTGTGGGCAAGTTGGGCCGAAGGGCCTGTTTCCACACTGTATCACTCTATGACTCTAGTGGGTCCCCTGAATAGGCAGATTCTGCAGGGAAAACTGATACATGTGTTTCAATCCTTGAGTTAAATTTGCACTGTGGAACTATTTCATAGTGTCATATACATATATATTTCCCACACTCGGTACGGTCCCAAGCCATCACTGGTACTGCATTAAATGATTATTACAGAGTTTATGAACTATAAATCTGATATTCAATGGCTGCGATTCAATTTCCCAGCAATACTCACAATATTCAGCAATTATTCAATTTCAATTCATTTATGGCAGTGTATCAAAACTTTTATCAATGATATACCTTAATGTTCTACGACTCCCACAATGAGCTAATCAGGAGCGAAGCCTCAGAGATGGTTTCTCTGTGCAGGGATCTCTTCAGACATTTGACGATAGACACTAAATGCTGGAGTAACTCAGTGGAACAGGCAGCATCTCTGGATAGAAGGAATGGGTGACGTTTCGGATCAAGACCTTTCTTCAGACATTTTCGCTTCTTTTTTACTGATACAGATCCTGGATTTAATTTCTATTTGAACTCTTCTGATTGCTATACTAATGCCTACTTGCCAAGATCCCATTATCCACCACCATTCAAGATGGAAACGTCCGCATATTATTGTCACCACTCGAAGATACAGTTCTTGACTCTTGAAGAGTAACCAATAAGTGGAAGATCACTTTGTAAAGTTCATGCTCTTCATGTGCCTTGCCAACTGACATGTGTATGCTGGACGCTGGTTAATACACAAAATTACACAAAGTCTGGAGTAACTCAACAGGTAAAGGGGCTGTCCCGCTGCGGCGACCTAATCCGCGATTTCAGAAGAGTGTCTTCGACCTTCAAGCTGGAGGGCACTCGCCTGAAAAACCGCAAGCTGGATCAACCGTCAGCGTTGAAACCACGAGCTGCATCGACCGACCTTATTGTAAACACGCAAACACAACGCAAAGACGGGGGTCAGAAAAGCGGGGGAGCGCTGTCTGAAATTCACACACGCGCTGAAGAGGAAGGCGAAAGACGGCTGGCACAGTTACAGTAAATCCTTTCGAGAGTGCGGAGGAGGGGGGAGGGGGGTGGGAGAGAAGGGGGAGAGGGGGGGAGGGAAGAAAGAGTGGAGATACTTTTAAGAAGCCAGACAACATAATAAAGTTTAGCGGGTATTTAATCTACCGGTCGGTTTTCCAGGGTCAGATTAGGTCGCCGCAGTGGGTCATCCCCTTAAGGTAGCACCTCTGAAGAACATGGTTGGTGATGTTTTGGGTTGAGAAGGGAAGGGGAGTTAAGGGCCTGTCCCACTGAGGCGACCTAATCTGCGAGTTTAGAAGAGTTTGCCCTCGACTCAAACTCGCAGCATGGTTGACATGTGGTCCTAGGAGGTCCTCTGAGGTCACTGGAACTCTCCTTCATGCTCGAGGGAAGTTCCCGCATACTCCCTACAGACTCTGGCGAGTCGCTTGGAGAGGAGCTGGCTGCCAGCATAAATTACCTGGCCTCCCACCAGCTCCAGGAGCTGGCCATGGACACTACTGCCAAAAAATATGAGTCCCCAGAGAACTGTATACTGCTGAAGGTGCCGACAGTCAATCATGCCATTTGAGGCCATATGGGGGCAAGCATCCGAGTGCAGGAGATTAAACTGCAACAGGTGCTCAAGCTGCTGCCATCTGGAATAACGGCATTTGGTAGGTCAGTGGATGGTGGGCTCCTGACTGAAGTTCAGCAGGATGCCCTGGCTCTCATGTGCAATGTGCAATTTGAGATTAACTGCCTCCGCAACAGCGGCATCCGCCCCACCATTAATCCCAGGTTTGCTGCCCTATGCAAGCCTGGCAATGTCCAGCCGCCGAACCTATTATTTGGGGAAGACCTGGCTAAAAGAGTGAAGGAGCAGGACTATGAGGCCAAAACCGTCAGGCTCATCAAGGCGCCAGTGACCAACAGAACCCTCCGACAGCAGTATCCCTACAAGCGGTTTGCTGAAACCGGGGCTGGGCAATGGTGGTAGGTGGGTGGGTCTGGCTCTTGTCTAAACATATTGAGAGAGAATTGCCTACCAGTTGGAGGGAGGCTACACGGGTTTCTGGGAGAATGGTATAAAATAACATTGAATGTGTTTTTATACTGCAGAGTATTCAAGGTTTAAAATTGAATTTATTCCCAACCTGTGTCCACCCACCCAGCACAAACCAAAACGGGCACTTATCTTCGCACAAACAGAGAATTTGATGATCCAAGCTGAAATAGCAAAATTATGCCTCAAGGGAGTAATTGAGAAAACAATTCATCACTCATCAATTCATGTTTAATGTGTTCCCTAAACCAAAGAAGGATGGTGGGTGTAGGATTATCTTGGACCTAACAGGACTTAACCCATTTGGCAGTATCAGCATTTTAAAATGGAAACGTTTGCTACTGCCAAGCAACTGCTTTCCAGGGGGTGTTATATGGCATGTATAGATCTCCAAGATGCGTATTATTCAGTGCCTGGTCATAAAGACTTTCGCAGATATTTGAAATTTAACTGGATGGGACAATTGTAGCAATTTTGAGCTCTACCTAATGGATTGACCTCAGCCCCTCACTTATTTACAAAGCTGCAAAAAACAGTACTTGGGTTATTACGATCACAAGGCCATATTTTCATGGCCTATTTCAATGACATTCTAATCATTGGAAACACCTTTGACGCAGCTGAGTTATCAGTTTCAGCTGTTCAACTCACCGTGCAGAGGCTAGTATTCATTGTCCACCCAGTTAAATCAAAATTGGTGCCGGTTAACCTAATTGACTATCTGGGATTCACAGTTAATTGGAATCACATGTCTGTGACTCTGCCCCAGGGCAAGAGAGTAGATTTAATTGAAGGCTGTATCAAGCTCTTGAGGGAGCAATCACCATCAATTAAAAAGGTTGCGAGCTTAATTGGTAAATTGGTAGCTGCCTTTCCAGCAGCCCAATATGGACCTTTGCACTACCAACACTTACAGAGGGCAAAGGTACAGGCACTAAGAATACATGCAAGTCATTACAATTGGCCCATGCACTTACTATCTGAAGCTATTGCAGAGGTACAGTGGTGGATTAGAAACATATTAAATTGTTATGGCACAACTTTGACCGAAGCACATTCACTTATTTTACAGACTGATGTCAGTGCCCTAGGTTGGGGTGTTACTGATACCAGGTCTAGCTGTGGAGGCAGATGGAATATGCATGAGGCACTGATTCTCCAATCACATGGAATACATTATTTAGAACTTTTAGGAGCACTATATGGGCTCAAAGCTTATTGTACCCCTAAGCATCACTTACATGTGCAACTGCAGATTGACAACACTACGGCAGTGGCATATGTCAATCACATGGGTGGAATCAAATCGAAATCATGTGATGGGTTGGCTAACATTATTTGGCACTGGTGCATTAAAAATAATATTTGGATTTCAGCTGTCTACTTGCCAGGCAGACTCAATATGGTGGCAGACACCAGGTCACGTAAATTCAACGACAACACCGAGTGGATGTTGAATCATGATGTATTTGATAAAATTGTCCTTCGGTATGGGATGCCAAATATCGATGTGTTTGCATCCAGACTTAATCACCAGCTACCTAAGTATGTTTCATGGGAACCAGACCCAGGGGCAGTGGCGGTGAATGCGTTCTCACTGCACTGGGGCGGAATGTTTTTATATGCTTTTCCACCCTTCTGCCTCATCAGTCAGGTGCCTGACTAAGATCAAGCAGGACATCGCTACAGGGGTATTGGTGGTACCCGACTGGCCTACACAGCCATGGTTTCCACTCATTTCTGACATAACCACGCACCCTATTATGGTGGTTCCAAAACAAAAAAATCTATTGGTGCACTCTGTGACTGGGGATCCACACCCATTGAATGATTGTGTAAATTTGTTGATTTGCAGATTTTAAGAAGGCCATACCTGGGTCTGGGACTATCCGATCAGACTGTGGATATCATCATGTCATCCTGGAGGGACAGCACAAAAAGACAGTACATCTCCCATATCAGGAAATGGGAGGAATTTTGCTTACAGGGGAACATCACTTACAGCCTCCATCCCAGATGTGCTATAATTCCTATCCCACTTACACATCAATGAAGGGTTGAGTTTTAGTGCCATCAACAGTGCCAGGAGTGCCCTGTCAGCGTACCTGTGCCAGGGGTCAGGACTCCACCCATTAATATCAAGATTCATGAAGGGAGTGTTTAATTCAAATCCTCCAAGGCCTAGGTACTCTCAAATCAGGGATGTGAGCATGGTACTCACGGTGCTCCGTCAATGGAACAGCCACATCATTGTCCTTACCAAGGATCACACTTCAGTTGGTTATGCTCATGGCGCTTCCTTCAGTGCAAAGGGTTCAGACTCTCCACAAACTGAGTCTGGACAGGATGGTGTCATCACAGAATGACGTTACATTTCACATTTATGACCTACTCAAACAGAGCAGACCAGGGGTGTCCGGATACAAGCTTGTATTGTCAGCTTATCCCACAGATTCATGGCTATGTATAGTGGTGCACTTGAAGCGTTATATTGACATCACGAAGAGCCTCAGAGGCTCTGAGGTGGCACTATTTATAAGCCGCAAAAAAACACATAGGCAAGTGTCATCTCAGACCATCTCACGATGGCTGAAGCAAGTCCTGGGGTGTGCAGGGGCTTAATACTGAAAATTTTTACTCCCACTCCACCAGGGCGGCATCAACTTCGGCGGCGAGGGCAATGGACGTCCCTCTAGACCACATCCTCGCGGCCGCAGGATGGTCAAATGAATCGACTTTTCAGAGGTTCTACAACAAACCACTTGTTGAATCCGGGGTGATTGCCCTCTCTGTGTTAAACTTTGTTTCATAGCTTCTCCCTGGTAGAGAGGAGTCGCTATTGTATATATTTTGCTATTTGTGAATTAAAACATAAACATGTTAATCAGTATCATGAATCAATGTTGTTACTAAATCACTCCTCCTGAGTCAACTGCTTGCAGTGTGAAATGCCTGGATTTGGATCGGCGTGAAATCACAGACCTTTAAAAGCTTCATGGAATCACTCACGTGACTCCGAAGTAAAATAGTAAGATTAAATGAGAACTTACCAGTTTGAAGTTTGATCTTTATTTTATGATTTTATTTTATTTCATTTAATCTTACTATTATTATTATTATTATTATTACTGCTGCACTATTTGGTTTGTTTTTTGATTATTATTGCACTATTTGGTTTGTTTTTTGAGTATGTGTGTGTAGATTACTGCAAGGTCAAGTAGTCGCCTGCAGACTACAGTTAGACATACCCGACTGGGTTTCGTTGAGGGGCCAGCCAGTCGTTCCTATCTTATCAACGTCGATGTATCGACGCAGCTGTCAACATCTTATGCCTGTGAACGAACCGCGACCATCTCCTCCCGGTCCTTGCGCACCGCCGTTGGATTTCAAGACACCTGCTGCTGTTGTCCGCCCCAGACCCCCTGACCGCAGCATGTATTCCCCACGTCGTTCGGTTCCCTCGTCCCCCAGTGCCCCTAGTCCTGCATGCTCACCCCGCTTCCTCTCCAGGCTCCCAGGCTGCTTTCTCATACTTCGGTTCTCCACCACCCAGCCCTTCTAACTTTTCCGGAACGGAGGGGGAAGGGTTTGTCCGTACGCATTCAGGTTGGGGTAGTAGACCACCTGACAGCTACGGTGAGTATGTTTAGCCGCATGTGTTTTAACAACTGCTTAACAACTCTTTTGTCTACGGGGAAGGATGTAGATTGGTTAGTGCATGTGCACCAATCAGAATAATGTACAAACACTAGCTCCACCTTACTGTATACTTTATATTAACACTCATCTCCCATATTACGCAGTTACACCGGTGGTAGAGATGAACTATCAACGTACTGTACTGCACCACCATGACTGATGATTAAAACTGACTTGAACACCAGACTGTGTCTGTACAGCTGTTTACAGTGTGTATATATAAATATATTGTGAGTATATGTATATATACACACATGCTGAACTTTTCTTTTCTCTCTCATTTATCATATCATACTATGTTTACATATTCTGTTGTGCTGCAGCAAGTAAGAATTTCATTGTTCTATCTGATACATATGACACTCTTGACTCTTGACATTTACACACTCTACTGCTCTGCGCATTTTTATAGCATTATTCAGGCCTCAGGTACATCTCACGGGTGTTCAATCATGTGGGTCACATCAACATGCAAACACAAGTGTATGCGCTCGGCTCCATCGCAAATAATGGAAACATCCTTTGATGGATTTAAAATTAACAAACAGGGACTAAACTGTAACAAATAGAATACCCTTACTTCATTCCATGAATGTGATTAAAATGCAATGTTTAACTAATGTGGGCATAGCTCACAACTAAGTCTTGAAAATAATGTAATAGAATATATTAATCCAATCCTTATTTTAATGAATTGGTCAGTCATTTTTCTGCCTGTCTGAGGAAGGGTCTCAACCCAAAACATCATCCATTCCTTCTCTCCAGAGATGCTGTCTGTCCCGCTGAGTTACTCCAGCATTTTGTGTCTACCTTCGCATTAAACCAGCATCTGCAGTTCCTTCCGACACATTTTTCTCTCAGTGTTGTTAATAGTACTTATTTTGTGAATTCTCCCACGTTTTGTAATTTTCTTGATCTCTCACACAGTTCAACACACATGCTGTGTGAGAGATCAAGAAAATTTTTTGAATGAGAAATCATATCAGTTACAACAGCATTTTGTGCCTATCTTCTGTGTAAACCAGCATCTGCAGTTCCTTTGTACACATCTTATCGCAGTGCCTAACATTGAAGCATCTGAAATTAAAATCAGCCTGAAGGGTTTGACTGCAAATGATTCAAGTTCAACTTCAGGTTCAAGTTACATTTATTATCACCTGCACTATGTTAAAGCAGCAGGCCTAACACTCCGGAGCCTCAACAGATCCCCGGTAAGGCATCGCCTGCTCCGCAATGGTAATTCAGTGCTGCGCCGCTGCTGAAGATCTGGCTAGTCTCCGGCAGGAAAGGCCCTGCCAATCCAGTTGGTAGGCCGCGAGGGGGGTGGGGGGAAGATGCGACTCAGAGAAAAGACCCAATCTCGACCAGGAAGTAACTGGGAAACAGTTTCCCCTCTTCCCCCTCCCCACCCCCCACATGAAAAAGACTAAGAAACCTCCTAAAACATACTTTTAGACAGACTAAAAATAACAAAAAGAGTGAAAGGACGGACAGGCTGCTGGCGAGGCTGCCACGCGTGGCGCCATCCGATGACGTAATAATGCTTAGATTGAATTGGGAAGAGAAAATCTGTTAGCATAAACCTGTCAAAGAATCATAGTCATGCACAATAGAAGTAAATGGGTCCTTTGGCTCAGCATCCACGTCAACCATTTTGCTCATCCATCTGACCCCAATTTTCAATTCAACCGCTGAGCCAAAGAGACAGACCTAAAATGCATGGTACATTGGGTCTTTCCATCATATCACAAGGTCTGAAGAAGGGTCTCGAACTGAAAAGTTACCTATTTATTTTCTCCAAAGATGCTGTCTGACATGCTGACTCCAGCTTTTGGTATCTAGCTTCGGTTTAAACCAGCGTCTGCAGTTCCTTCCTACACATACTACACCAGCACCAGCTCTCAAGAGCGCATTAGAGAAAAGGTGGGGCCATCAGGATAAAGTAGCTGGGGAACCAGAAAAGTGGTGACTGGAAAATTTAGCAATTGGTCAAGCAAAATGATTGAGAAGAAGGACAATAGAATTGTGGCAATAATAGTCACCTGGTAAGTGTGGATAATACTGGGCAGGAATGGACTGGAAAAGACGTGGAATGGGGAGAGTGCAAAGAGGAACATTGGGGTGGATTTAATTAAGTTGAAGTGCCATTGATTAGTAGGATCTAGGTTATGAAGTAGGGAACTTAATGGGCAGCAGGGGCCACTGTAGCTTTAATGTAGGATCCAAAGAAGTACATTTAAGAAGGAACTGCAGATGCTGGAAAATCGAAGGTAGACAAAAATGCTGGAGAAACTCAGCGGGTAAGGCAGCATCTATGGAGCGAAGGAAATAGGCAACGTTTCGGGTCGAGACCCTTCTTCAGACTGATGTGAGGGTGGGAAGAAAAAAGGAAGAGGAGGAGCCAGTGCACTGAGGGAGAGAAAAGACGGGGAGGAGAAAGTAGGGACTACCTGAAGTTAGAGGTCAATGTTCATACTGCTGGGGTGCAAACGGTGTAAATTGGAGGAGCAGCACCAAAGAACCAAAGAAGTGCTCCTGCTTCTCCCAGCAACACATTTGTGTAAATTTATTTTAAAGTAAAAAAGGCAGCATAACGAGAACTTTCACCAAGGATAAGAAACTATAATTCTTGGCAGAAACTATAGATGCAGCTAATAGAGTAAAAATAAAAGAATATTTATTATCTGTTTATTAGACGAAGAAAAGATTGGAGATAGACACAAAAAGCAGGAGTAACTCACCGGGTCAGACAGCATCTCTGGAGAAAAGGATGACATTTCTCATCGAGACCCTTCTTCAGACTGAGAGTGAGAGAAAAGGGAAATGAGAGATATAGACAGAAATGTAGAGAGTTATAGAACAAATAAATGAAAGATATCCAAAAAAGTAACGATGATAGAGGAAATAGGCCATTGTTAGCTGTGTCTTAGGTGAGAAAGAGTTATAGACAATGAGACTCACGACGACTTTGAAGCTGGTATGATTTTGGGTGGGGGAGGGATGGAGAGCGAGGGGATGCAAGGGTTACATGAATGAGAGACATCTATATTCGTACCGCTTGGGTGTAAGCTGCCCAAGCGAAATATGAGGTGCTGTCCTCCAAATTGCGTTTCGCCTTACTCTGACAATGGAGGAGGCCTAGGGGATTGTGCAATGATTAGTTCCTCCAATGGGTAAATTACTGATCACTGATGAGTGATTCACAGTTTAAAATTGGATGAGTTGGGAAGAGATTAGACATAATGGATGAGAAATTCTCTTACCTAGTGAATCACGATCATTCATGCAGAAGCATTCCTTCACAGTGAACGGGAGACGGCCTCAGCCAAATATGAAGACATTCTGCCTGACCACGCTTTAGCTCAAGAAGACCCATTCTCCCCATAACCGCTGACACCTATACTAATCAAAAATCTATCTATCTCTGCCTTACAAATCTCCATTGACTTGGCCTCCCGTTCACCCCAAAACAGGAAGGATGTGGAGGCTTTGGATAGGGTGCAGAGAAGGTTTACCAGAATGATGTCTGTTTTAGAGGGGATGAGCTGCAGGGACAGGGCATTGATTTCTCTGGAATGCCAGAAGTTGAGTGAAGACCTCTTTGAGGTATAAAAAATGATGAGTCATAGATAGCGTAGACAGTCACAACCTGGTTCGCCGGATGAAAAGATTAAATTAGTATTTGATCTATTCATCCATAGGGCATAGATTTAAGGTGAGACAGGCAATGTTTAAAGGATATTTGCGGGCCAGGTTTTTTAAACACAGGTGAGTGCCTGGAATGTGCTGCCGGAGATGGTGGTGGAGGCAGATACGATAGTGGTGTTTAACAGACTTTTGGATAGGCATATGATATCCAGGGTCTGGTCATCGTGTTAGGTACAGATATTGTGTGGCAAAGAGCCTGTTCCTGTGCTGTATTGTCCTCTGTCTTATCTTCTATGTTATTTTCAAACCTTGACCTCAATGTAGCATTTTCATAATATTTTCAGCTGCAGCGTCTAGTAACAGTTTACTGAATATATATTGAAAACGTCTTGATATTCTAGTACCTCCAGTTACACACAATTTACTGTCTTAACAAAAAAGCTCCACTATTGGAAGATAAGGTATTATTCTTTTTTAGGAGATGTCAGCCTCATTTCTCTGGACAGGTGAACAAGATTACTTTGAGTGCAACATCACACAGCTCAGTGAAAGCTCACATTGACTGCATGCAGCCTGTTAATCTTTTACTAGGCTTTCTTCACGCCAGCGGTGTTGAAGTATGACATCAGTGCCTGCTTCTATCTTTTATGGAGCCTCCATTCTACACATAAGGAATATTGTCCGAGGGATATCATATTTATTGCTGGTAACTTGCAGTTTACACTTAAGGTGCCTGTCCCACTGTACGAGGTAATTCAAGAGTTCTCCCGAGTTCTTCCCAGATTCCAGCTCGTGTAATGTACGTAGCGGGTATGTAGTGGCTCGTACGAGTAAAAAGTAAAAATTTTTTTATCACGAGTATTATTTTACTCGTGTACATTTTTTGCAGTGTTGAAAGAAGGTCACGAGTTTACCGGATTTCCCGAGTACCTACCGTTACTCGTACGAGCCGTTACGTGACATCCACGAGCTCCTACAGACCCGCAACGTACATTACATGAGCTCGAATCAGGGGAGAACTCGTGAGAACTCTTGAAATACCTCGTACAGTGGAACAGGCCCTTTAAGCAGATGTCTGTACTCCTGAATCCTTTGGCATGAAAAACCATCTCTTATATATCAAATTAATTCAGATAAAACAGCACCTCCCCCACACAAGTTTAGTTTAGTGACCAGCCCTTTAGCCCACCACATCCACGCCGACCTTCGATCCCTGTACACTAGTTCTATCCTACACACACTGGGGACAGTTTACAAAAGCCAATTAACCTACAAACCTGCACATCGTTGGATTGTGGGAGGAAACCGAATCACCCGGAGGAAACCCACGCGGTCACGGGGCGAACATACAAACTCCATACAGAAAGCACCCATAGTGAGGATCGAACGAGGGTCTCTGGCGTTGTAAGGCATCAACTCTACCCTAAGTTTCTCATTTGTTTTAGCTGCAGCTTTTCAATTTGTGCTACTGATCCTTTATCAGAACTTAGTTCTTGCAAGCTGAAGGTGAAATTACTTATCAGTGTTAATAAAAAATAACATTATTTCCTTATAATTTTCAAATGTTGAGATAGTAAAAAAACAAATATATCCTTTCAATTGTATTATTACTTAAAGTTTAATTTTTCTCATGAACTCGTTCAACTTTTCTCTAAGTTTTAGCTTTGTTTTATAAACCAGCCTTTTCTTCTAGTCTTGTTTAAGAAAGAACTGCAGATGCTGGAAAAATCAAAGGTAGACAAAAAAGCTGGAGAATCTCAGCGAGTGAGGCAGCATCTATGGAGTGAAGGAATAGGTGATGTTTCGGGTCGAGGGTCTTAACTGTTCCTTCGTTCCAAAGGTGCTGCCTCACCCGCTCAGTTTCTCCAGTTTTTTTGTCTTTTCTTATCTTGTATTTTGAGTCATTCAATGGTTTCATCAAAATGCAATATTAAAAGATTCATCAATATTTTTATTCTTGGAAAATATGTACATAAAATAATTTTAAATGGCTGTTAATAAAAACAAGCCACGTTCAGTTCGATGGTTTTTTTTGGTGCTTTTATATTTTTCTTGATAAAACATCCTTTTCTATGGAACAGTTGATAAAAATACATCTATTGATGCTCCTGAACACATCATCAGTGATGTAACCTGGGGTCATTGAGTGTTTCGGGTCTTTCAACAGCCGTGGTTGATCAGACCACGACTTGTGTTCAGGTGGCATTCACTCCTCCCCATGGACCTCCTCTCCTGATCCAGAGCCATCTCGAGGCCTTCTCCGCTGCCTCTGTGGTGTTCTTGATGGCTCTTCTCCTCGCCACTCTGTTGATGCCCAGTGCACTCAAGGCTTTGTAGAGCAATTGCCCTGCAAAATCTCTGCAGCCAACCCCGATGGGCATACACCTTGCCTTCCAGCCCTGCTTACGGCAGTCTATGACCAGCTCTTCATACTTGGTCATCTTCCTCTCGTGGGCCTCCTCCAGACGGTCCTCCCACGGCACTGTCAGTTTTTTTTTGGGGCTTTTATATATTTTTTGATAAAACATCCTTTTCTACAGAACAGGATGAATTGACAAGATAAATTTAGCCTTCAGAATCATTTTAACTAATTCAATTGAACACAACATGCTAATTTCTGTAACAGCCAGAAAAATCTGCCGCGACTCATTGGTGGCTCCAGCTGCATGGAATCAGAATGCATCAGTGTTTTCCCATATTTTGTTCAACAGCCAAGTAAGCCACGTTTTATATATGTGGAACCTCATCAGCAAGATAAAATGTGTGCTACTGGGAAACTTGTAGTCTCCACTCAAGCACAACATCAGAGCCCTGAGGCACCAAATGCCATCCCTTGTAAATATTGGCATGGTACAGCAAGAAAGGTTTGTAGGCAGGAGCTGCATGCCTTTTCAATAATACATAGCTTGGAAGATTGCTTGTGACATTGCTCACAGTAGATTAAATGAAACCATCTCTCTTACCAGACCTATGTTGCTGCTTCTCTCATTTATCTGGTTCTGCATGTCTTACCATCCTGGACGCTTCTCCTGCACTTTCTTCCAATAATTCTCCCACGGGTGTCTTGGGACTGCAACACATCCAGCACTTCAGATTACCAAAGATAGACACAAAAAGCTGGAGTAAGTCAGCGGGGCAGGCAGCATCTCTGGAGAGAAGGGATGGGTGATGTTTCGGGTCAAGACCTTTCTTCAGACCCTTCTTCTCGACCCGAAACATCACCCATTCCTTCTTGCCAGTGATGCTGCCTGTCCCGCTGAGTTGCTCCAGCTTTTTGTGTCTATCTTCGGTTAAATCAGCATCTGCAGTTCCTTCCTGCACTTCAGATTTCCAATTGTGCTGTGGGTCTCGGATTGGAAAAGAGATGTGGGTTGTATTTCATGCGATCAAGTGCAGGCTGAGTCAAGAACTTATCCAGCCAAAGAAAGAGAAAAGCATTCGGCCAGCAATAGGATGATGGCAAGACAGCATTGTAGTTGGAGATACTTTGGATGAGCAAATGTAGGATGCTAATGTAGAGGATAAGCAGCAAGAACAAATAGGTACATGAGGTGGAAGAAATTAGGGAGTGTAAGAACAAAGTGTGGAAAGCAAATGTTTGTCTCAGCGGGAAGAATGTGTGGTAACTTTCACAATCTCTTTGCTATTCTCAAACTTATATTTGAAACCATTCCTCAGTCTTCATCGGCTACTTCTTCCATTCCCTCTGTGTAGTGCCTTGCAATTCAGCCAGACCACCACACCTGTTTTTCCACAATGCTACAAAACGTCTTTCCACAATTTCCAGTGCCACACCTTGACTGGGAACTGGGTTCTGTTCTACAGGTATGAAAATGCATGGATTTCTTGGCAATCAGCAGTAATCGGCCGAGGTGCATATCTCGTGTTATGGAGAACAAAGAGCACCCAGCGTGGGGGGGACGCCCAGGTCGTCCAGGAGACTCGTAGGGGGGGGGGGGGGGGGGGGGAAACGAAGATGGCATAAACAATATTTAGGGGTACTTTTGTAACTTTGTTGACATCTTGAGACGACTTTTTTGTGTAGTGTGTATGAATTAATGTTTTATTGCCACATCTGACAGGTCACAGTGAAATTCTTAGCTTGCATACCAACGTATGCAAATAGTCATCATGTAAAGGGTGCCGACAACATTACAAAGTATACGTGCCTGATCCACCTTCCTTTCCCCAGCAGCAGCATCCTCATTTCCACATGGTCTGTCCTCGTCCATCAGTCGGCGCCATCATCGACTGCCGCATTGACCGCTCCACTATCGCCGCCGGGTGCTCTCCTGGCACCTTCGTGACTGATGCAGACCCCAGCCATGGGCTCTGTCGACCCAGGGGCCGGCCGCGGGCTCTGCCGAATGCCACTGTACCTTCATTCATCTATCTATATATCCATCCATCTATCCATCTATCGAGCCATCTAGCAATCCATCTATCTATCTTTCCATCTATTTATCTAGCCATCTATCTTTCCATCTATTTATCGAGCCATCTATGTATCCATCTATGTATCCATCTATGTATCCATCCATCCATCCATCCATCCATCCATCCATCCATCCATCCATCCATCCATCCATCCATCCATCCATCCATCTATTGGTGCGGCCAAGACTGGAGGCTTCTTTAGTTGACAGGGACTGTGCCATCAGTGGATTATCAAAAGGAAAAACACTTTGAAGTGCTGCCAGGTAAAGAGGCTTGTTTAATTCATAATAGAAACTCTTTTGAGTTATACAAGATAAATGTGGCTTTTGGTAATGGTGCTAAAATCAATGGTTAGTATTGTTCAATCATTTGTTTTACAACAAATTCAATCCTTTATGGCAGCATACCGATAGATTCATTATGTTGATCAGGGTAATATGGAATATCAAGGTGAAGACGTCAACTTTTTTTAATGATATATTCCCTTAGATGTTACACGGCTTGATAAAGTTTGAAAATTACTGATATTATGTCCTTTTCAAACCAGATACAACATGTGTAAAGAGTTTTGGGTCTATATATCTGTAATCGGCAGCCGGGGGTAGACCGACGGGAGGATCCCGGGGCACCGGTTACAGTAGGAGACACAGGGGCAGATTGACGTGAGGGAGTGTGTGGTCTTAGTCGCAACAGCTGATGGGATGGCTGCAACAGGCTTCGGTGTAAACACGAACGGTGGGCATCAGGACCCGTGGGCGCCGGACGTGGTTCCTTCACTGGAAGGATATGTTGACGGTTGCGTCTGTGGAGGAAACCAACTACTTTGACCAGCTAGGATCATGGTTCTTTTGAGGGGCCATGAATGTGCCCTAGTCCGGCATGTCCTTTGTCAGTTTGTAGGTGTACCACTTGTCCTTGTACTAGTGGTTTAAGCGGCTTGCTTGTCTTGTCGTAAAACCTCTTTTGCGTGTCCTCGTTTAAATTGCACTCGCTTTTGTATCGTGGTACAAGAGCGGACGTGCGGCTGCAACTGTTGCTGGGAGACAGGCAGTGGTGGATGCGTCTGGCGAGACATTAGCCACTGTGCGGGGGAGCCGAGAACGCTGTCCCTTGAAATGTTCCGTAGGTTGAGTAGGTCCAGGTAGACGTTGGATTTTGCTAGGTATGAGTGCTCCATGAGTTGTTTAACGCTCCTAAAAGGACGCTCAGTAAGTCCGTTGGACTGCGGGTATTCTGGGCTGTTGTGCTGAAAGTTTCATCGTTTGGCAAAGTTCTTAAATGCCTGACTGGTGAATTGCCTTACATTGTCAGTTTGAAGGCGGACGGGTGCCCCATGCATGGACAGGTGTATTTGTAGTTTCTAGATCACTGTTTCGGAGGCGATCGTTGGTATAGGTCAATTTCAAACTAGCTCGAGTATGAGTCCACCAAGACAAGGTAGTGTTTCCCGTGCCATTCAAAGATGTCGGCGGCCAGTGAAGACCACGGAAGGGAGGGAGCTGACTGAGGCAGGAGGGGCTGCTTCTGCTGGTGTGGTGTCAGGCTGTTGCAGATAGTGCACGATTCAGTCTTTTCACGTATGAACCTTGTTATCCCGGGCCAGTATGTTTTGGGCTACTCTAAGCCTCCGTGCCGGGGTGGCCTCTGTGAATGTCATAATAGTACTCACCCCGTAGAGTGGAAGGGATAACTGCCTTGTGGCCTTTGACGATTATCCTGTCCTGTAGCACTAGTTCATCACGAACCAGGAAGTAGGGTCGTATTTCAAGCGGGGCGTTTGACTGTTTGTGGGGCCATCCGTTCCTTATGACGGTGGTTAGCAGTTGTGAAGTATTGTCCGCAGCTGTGTGTTTGGCAAGGTGACGTAAACGATCAGTGGGCACCAACGAGACCTTCAGGACTGAGAATTTGTCCTGTTCGATGCGGTGGCGTTCGCTGGTAGTGCGCGGGGCTCTGGAAAGCGTGTCTGCGATGTGCATGTCTTTACCTTTCTCGTATACGATGCGGAAGTCAAAACGCTGTAGCTGCATCATCAGCATGGATGGGCTTGCTCAGGATGGTGACTAGTGGCTGATGGTCAGTCTCAACAGTGATAGTTTTGCCAAAAATGAAGTCCTTGCATTTCAAACAGGCAAAAACTACGGCGAGCAGCTCCTTTTCAATTATAGCGTTGTTCAGTGTCTGTTAGGGTGCGTGATGCATAGGAGACAGGCATCACGTCGCCGTCGGTGGTTGTCTGTAGGCATGCTGCACCCAGCCCGTACTGGGATGCATCACAGGTGATGGTGATCGGCAGCTTGAGGTTGGTGCGCTGGTTAGCTGGAATTTGAGTGTGTCGAAGGCCCATTGGTGCTGTGGGTACCTGGACCATGCTGTATCCTTGTGAGTCAGTTGTCGCAGAGGGGCAGACAGATCACTGAGGTTGGGAATAAATTTGCCCTGGTAGTTCCCCATACTGAGGAATCATTGCAAACTGGTGACGTCGGTGGGAACTGGCGGTTCATTAATGGCTGCAGTCTTTAACGGATCAGGTTTTAACCCATTGCTGGTGAACACATGGCTGACGTAGGTGACATCCGGAACCCAGAATCTGCACTTGAATGGGTTGCGTTTTTGAGGTTAATGTCTCTGGCACGGTTTAATATTTTCTTCAAGATGGCGTCATGCTCAGCTAAATCATGGCCATAGGCTAGGATATCATCAACAATGATGGCACATGGAAATTCAGCAAACAACTGTTCCATCGCGCGTTGGAAAACTTTGCTGGCTGAATTGATGTGGAATAGTATTCTTAAAAATCTGTAACGGCCAAATGGTGTAGCAAAAGTCGTCAGAGCAGATGATGCACGGTCCAGTGGTATTTGCCAGAAATAGCTTTTGGTATCAAGAACCGAGAATACCGCTGCGTTTCCAATCTGTGCAGCCACGTCCTCTGTGGTTCTCATCGGGTAATGCGGGCGTTTGATCACTGTGTTTAGGTCTTTGGGGTTGATGCAGACCCGTAACTCTTCTTTGTTTTTCTTGGTGCTTATGACCATAGTGGAGACCCAATCAGAGTGTTCTCTGACCTTGGCAATAACTCCGATGGAGAACATGTGTTTTAGTTCAGTGTGTATTCTTTCCCGCATGGCATGGGGAATGTGGTGCGGTGTGCAGACCACTGGTGTAACTGCAGGATCTACGGCGATCCTGTACGTCGTGGGCAGCTCGCCAAGTTTGTCGTTGAACAGGTCTTTGTACTGGGACAGCAGCTGCTGTGTTGACTCATCTGTCAAACAGAGCTTGTGGACAGCACATCCAAAATATACCAGTCCCAGATCATGGCATGCACTGATGCCAAGCAGGGTTTCAGAGTTAGGTTGAATGATATAAAACATCAAGTTTCTCGTTTGTTCATTGACAGTGCATTGACAGTTCATTGACTTTAAATCAGCTTTCCCTAGTGGGTGCAAAACATCCCCTCCTTAAGCATGTAGCGTGGAGGAGTCCTTCTTCATTCGCTCCATGCTCCCGATCTTGTTGAACTCTCTTAATGACATAACGTTGACCTTTGCATCCATGTCGACTTTGGCGGTCAGGGCCTTGTTGTTTATCACCATGATCACTGCTGGGTCTAGCAGTTTGCCTGAGGAGCGTAGGAGAGAGAGCACTGCTGAGTCGTTGTCGGTGTTATCAGAATCATTCTCGTGGGAAGCATTGAGAGCCAGACAGTTCTTGTTGTAGTAGGTGCAGATTTGTCCTTGAAGTAGCGTTCCCACGAGACCGACAACACATCGCAGAGTGATTAAGCTTCTTGCGGTTGTGACAAACTATCCCATGGGCTACGCAGAACTGGCGCCCTCTAGAGTGGAAATAGTTGCAGTTGGGGCATTTCATGGCAGGCACATTAGAACTTTTCCAAGGCACATTTGAAATGTTGCGGGGAGAGTAGTTAGCAAGATTAACGTTGTGTTGCTGTTGTGGGCTGGGAGGATCAGAGTCTGCGAGCGGGGCAATGACCTCTGCTATGCGACATGAATGAATAGCTCGATCTAAAGTCAAATGTGTGTTTCAAAGTAGTTCAGCTCTTAGCTTGCGATCGCTCATTCCCTCCACAATCTTATCGCGTACTAACTCATTAGTCAACTTACCGAAGCGGCACCGTGTAGCCATATGTCATAAGTCACTGATGAAGAGTTCAACAGGTTCATCGACCTGCTGCTACCGGGCGAAAATTCTTGTTCTCTCAAGGATGCGATTCGAGGGCAGGTCACACAACTCTTTAAATTTTCTGAGTAGGATGGTTGGATTGTCGATAGTTTCTGCAGGCACTAGAACCTGGCCATTAGCGTTGTTGATTGCTGGGACAAACTCGAAGTTGTCTGCACGAATCATTGCCTCTGGACCTGCTAGATTGAGCAGTAGCAATGCCTTCAGATCATCGGGGTCATTTCGGTGAACGATGCGAATATAGTGAGCATAGTCACGTTCAAACATGCGCCATCGTTCGGCTATGTCAGAGTCAAATACAAGGGGACTCGGCTTTCGACAAGAGTTGGCCATAACATTGAAAAATGTACAAAGTAAAACTGGTAAAGAAAATAAATCGCGGTAAATAAGTGGAGTGGGTTAGAACCATTCTTCTGACACCATGTAATTACCTGACTCGCACACAGGTAAAGGTGTAAGTATCTTCAATAAACATTCCCCTGTCAGATCTGCAGTACATTGTGCATTGTCTGCTGCATCTACTTAACATAATAAATGAGTTCTTAACACTATAAAGCATGCAATAGGCGGGGTTATTACTACTAAGCATTCTGATTGGCTAACATGCAACAGCCAATCTACAATATCTAATGACTGAAAGAATATCAAGATGCCAATGAGAATGCAAGGCTAAGTTAATGCCTGCTCCGCCATTTGAATTCCGCCCTTCATGTTAATCCTATTCCTAATATCATGCAGCTGTACATATTAACTACTGACAAGGAGTCTTCGCCCGCACTATTCAAACAAATCGTGATCTATTTATATACAGAATTTGCTGCTAGATTTCTTCTGAATGTTCGTGCATTGTGTTTTTGTGAGCTCTGTCATACTTGCTAAACAAAGTTACTTGTTAAACTAACACAAATTGCAGGAGTAACTCAATGGGTCAGGGGGCATTTCTATAGTTCACAGACAGGTGACCTTTCATGTCAGGACCCTTCTTCAGAGTGAGGCCCAGTGCAAATTGGAGGAATAGTACCTCTTATTTTGCTTAGGCAGCTTACAACCCAGTGGTATGAATATTGACTTCTCTAACTTCAAATAACCCCTACTTTCTCTCTCTCTCCTTCCCTCCCCCATCCTAGTCCTCCGACCAGTCTGACTGTCCTCCTGATTAAATGTTATCTTTGTATGCTTCGTTGTCACCTTCCCCTAGCCAACAATGATCTATTCTACATCTTCCTTGACCCACGTCCCCTTTGATGTCTCGAAATCACATTTGTACCCTTCCATATCTCCATGTCTCCCTTTCCCCTGACTCTCAGTCTGAAGAGGGTCTTGACCCAAAACATAACCCATTCCTTCTATCCAGAGGCTGCTTGTCCAGCTGAGTTACTGCTGAAATGTATGTCTATCTTCAGAAAAATAGGTTTGGCTAGTGCTCTTTCACATAATTTAAATGCTTTTGCCAGGACAAGTTGTTTGTATACAAGGATGGTCAAAGCTTGGTAGACCATTGACTTTGTATTAAGCATGACAGAAGACTGACCATGCAGAGCAGGTCATGCTACTAGCGTAGGTAAAGGATGTGGGAGTAGAGATTTTAGTAGTAGGAACCTTTCCTTGCTTCAATGCGTGCCTCAGAAAACACTAAACATTAATAATAATAAGACATTAATGATAAAAAAACCATTGATCAAGCATGTGAACCAACAAAATACCAGATCATAGGGAGGCTACAGATTTTTGGCTGTTGAGTAGAGCAACTACTCGTGGATATAAACTGTTTTTATGTCTGGTTGTGGCAGCTTTGACAGTCTGGAGTCGCCTTCCAGAGGGAAGGGATTCAAAGAGTTTGTGGCCAGGGTGAGAGGGGTCAGAGATGATCTTGCCCGCTCGTTTCCTGGCCCTTGCAGTGTACAGTTCATCAATGGAGGGAAGGTTGCAGCCAATAATCTTCTCTGCTGATCGGACGATTCACTGCAGCCTCCAGGTGTCGTGCTTGGTGGCTGAGCCAAACCAGACCATCATTGCCTGTGGCAGATTGTGCTTCCTCAGCTGCCGCAGGAAATACATCCTCTGTTGTGCTTTTTTGATGCCAAGTTCAACTTATCTCCTCTAGCTGCACATGATCCATATCACTTGTGACAGCGACAACTCTCTTGGATGCCACTCAGAACACTATCACTGGCTGACTGGCCAGGAGAGGCCATTCCCCAGTATCATAGGTAACAGCTCACTTCCATTTAGCTGATATTGCTTTGGCCACCTGAACCTTGTCTGCCTGCTCCAGGCAGTCTGCCAGGCAGTCTGCCCAGGGAGGAGAAGAAAAAGAGATAAAGAGAGAGAGAAAAAGAGAGAAAAAGAGAGAAAAAGAGAGAGAAAGCGAGAAAGGGAGAAAGAGAGAAAGAAAAAGAGAGAGAAAAAGAGAGAGAAAGAGAAAGAGAGAAAAGATAGAGAGAGAGAGAGAGAAAGAAAGAGAGAGAGAGAGAGAGAGAGACGAGAGAGATGGGCGAGATCAGAGAGAGAATAAAAGAGAGGAGAATAAGTTAATTGTAATTAAATTTATTAGCTAAGCATGTAAAAAGAAACAAAGAATTTGATTTACCATTTTTTAGCATGACTTTATGGTAATTCGAGTTTCACTGTACCTTAATTGGTACATGTGACAATAAACTGGCTTTTGAACCTTTGAATCCTTGTCATTACCAAAAAAGCAACAAGACACACAACTACATAAAAATTAACATAAGCATCCACCACAGCGCACTTTGATGGAAGGCAATAACGTATTATTTTCTTCCCTCCTTTTCTCTCGCAGTCGGGGAAGTTGAACCATCCACAGCCGGGGCGGTCGAAACCCCGCGATCGGGGCAGTCAAAGCTCCTGCGGTTGGAGCTCCCGAAGTCGATCCCTGACAAAGGGATTGCAAGCTCCATGATGTGAGACAAAGCATAAGAGGAAGAAGGAAGAAAGAAGGGAGGGAGAGAAAGGGAGGGAGAGAAAGGGAGGGATCCTACCTGTGTTCCTTGTTGCATATTTGAGGAAGACTGAATGAGTGGGACAAAGCTGAGACCATCGGCTCCATTGTGTGGTCAAGACTGAGCTGCAAAAAACTCTAGAAAGCCGTGCTTTTACTGATGCTAAGAGTGAGTGGTCGGGGCAAGCCTGAGACATCAGTCCCTCTTCCTGCCCACGGACAATGAGGGGCTGCGCCCACACACACACATACAGACAGAGACTGAGGCTGAGCTGCCAGGATCATCCAGAGACTGCCAGCACCACTTCTTCAAGCCCAAAGCTGAGCTGCCAGGATAGAGCAGTGACCGCCAGCGCCTCCTCTCAAGGCAAGGGTGAACAGCGGGGAGGAATTGTGAGATCACCATGCCTCCTCCTTCAGAGACCTGGACTGAGCTGCCAGGACAAGCCTCAGATCGCCAGAACCACTGCACATACACCCTGATAGCGAGGGACAGCGCCCCCCATGTACTTTCTTACCGTGGTAAATAAAATTAATTGTGAGTTCACCCGACTGAGAGTGCTGGTGTGGTCATGCCCGATGCCACATCCTCTAGCCTCTGTATATACATACACCTCTCTAAAAGTCTCTTCAATGCCACTTTTGTGTCCGCCTCTACCATCAACACTGGCAGTGTGTTCCAGGCACCTGCCACTCTGTGTTTTTAAAAAAATACCCCAAATTTCTGTTGTCCCTCTCACCTTAAGGATATTTCCTCTAAACTTTGATAATTCCACCCTGGGAAATAGGTACTGACTATAAACCCCATCTATGTCTCTTAAAGTATAATATCTTTTCACCATGTCTCCCCATACCTCTGTCATTCTGGAGAATAATCCAACGTTGTCCAACCTCTCCTTGCAGCTAATACCCTCTAGTCCAGGCAGCATTCTGGTAAACCTTTCTTCTGCACCCTCTCCAAAGTCTTCACATCCCTACTGTAATGGGAAGATCAGAATTGCAACCACAGGAACGTCTCATAGAACTGCAACGTCATGCTTATCCTCAATGCCCTAACCACTGAAGACAAGTAAAGCATACAGCATCTCTACCCCTCTACCTAGTTGTGTTTGCCACTTTCAGAAAGCTGTCATTTGGATCCCAAAATCTCTCTGTTCATCAATGCTGTTAATGCCCCTGTCCCACTTAGGAAACCCGAACGGAAACCTCTGGAGACCTTGCGCCCCACCCAAGGTTTCCGTGAGGTTCCCGGAGGTTCCGGTCACTCTCCATGAGTCACCAGAGGTTTTGGTCACTTGCCTGCGAAGCCTCAACCGAAGCGTGAGCTGCATCTACTGATCAAAGATCCTATAGGATCTTTGCTACCGACCGCACACACACACACACACACATCGCAAAGGTGGGGGCCAGGGACAGAGGAGGAGCGCTGTCTGCGCTCCGAAGAGGAAGGTAAACGGCTGCCACAGAGCACGGTAAGTACTATAGAGAGCGCGGGAGGGAGGGAGAGGAGGACAGAGAAGGACAGAGAAAGGGAGACAGAAGGGGGAGAGAAGGGGAGAGAGAAGGGGAGAGAAGGGGGAGAAGGGGAGAGAATGGTGGGAGGGAGAAGGAGTGGAGACAGTTTTAAGAAGTTTAATAAAGTGAGCGGGCATATTACCTTCCGGCGGATCTTCTAGGTCCTGAAAACCAAAGATCCAACAGGATCTTCGCTGAAAACTCCAATGAGCCAATCAAAATGGCCGGTCAGCGAAGGAGATTGTCTTCGACTGCCTGTAAGTAAATAGCAACCCCACTCGACTGGCTTCAACCAAACGGCAACCTATTTTCAGTACAATCTTACTACCAAGTTCCAAGTAAGATGTATTACAAACAAGAGAGGTCCCAGCACAGATCCCTGTAGAGCGCCACTGGTCACTGAGCACCCGCCTGAATATTGTCCTTCCACTTCACCCTCTGTCTTCTATCAGTAAATCAGTTCCAAATCCATGCCACCAACTCATTGTCCATCCCTATACATGTTAATCTGCTGGATCATATCACCATGGGGATATTATCAAATGCCTTACTAAAATCCACGTAGACAACTTCCACCGCCCTACGCTCATTGATCACCTTCATCACCACCTCCAAAAACTCGAGCACTATCTATGTTACCTTAAACATCTGCTCATGACACTCTCTCTATGATTCCACCTTCCTCCATAGTATGAGCATTTGGATGATTGCAGAAGAAAGGTTTTTGTAGCTCATCACATATTCATGGCTGAGATTTGTTTGTTCTAACGCGTCTCCCACAGGCTTGACTTAAGCCCTTTTTACGAAACCTCTCAGCTTTAGTTCAGTTTACAGCATGGAAACAGTCCCTTCGGCCCACTGACCAGCGCACGCTGACATTATCCTACACACACTCGGGACAATTCTACCAAGGCATAATAACCCACAAACATGTATGTCTTTGGAGTGTGGGAGGAAACCGGAGCTCCCAGAGAAAACCCACGCAGGTCACAGGAAGAATGTATAAACTCCGTGCAGACGGCGCTGTAGTCAGGATCGAACCCCGGTCTCTGGTGCTGTAAGGTAGTAACTGTACTGCTGCACCGCTGTGTGGCCCAATGCCTGAAACTGGTTGTGGAGATATTTTTAGGCAGGGTGCTTTTTAATTTCCGCTTCTCTGAGTATACTAGACTGGCCAATGGCAGGAAGGTTTCAGTAAATACATCCTGGTATTTTACGGCTCTATTATCAATAACAAATGAAATACAATATGTTTGGTACCAACGTTCCTGGGAGAACTATGTGGCATACAGAAACTTGCTACAAATTATCATGTTGCTTTGGGAACAGCTTCATCCAAGCCCACAAGAAACTGTACCGTATTGTAGACACAGCCAAGACCACCACGCAAACCAACCTCCCTTCCATTGACTCCATTTATACCTCACGCTGCTTCAGCAAGGCCAGCAGCATAATCAAGGACAAGTCGCACCCTGGCCACTCCCTCCCTCTTCTCCCCTCTCCCATCAGGCAAAAAGTATAGAAGTGTGGAAGCACACAACTCCAGATTCAGGGACAGTCCCTTCCCAGCTGTCATCAAGCAACTGAATCATCCTACCACAACCAGAGAGTAGTCCTAAATTACTATCTACCTCGGACGATCCCTGATCGGACTTTGCCGGCTTTATCTTGCACTAAACGATATTCCCTCTTCATGTATCTGGACACTGCAAATGGATCGATTGTTACCTTGTATTGTCTTTCTGCTGACCGGATAGCATGCAACAAAAGCTTTTCAGTGTACCTCTGTACAGGTGACAATAAACTAATCTGTAACTGTAACTGATCTGAGTCTGCAGTTATTAGCTGAATGGATGGTGCCCTGAATCCACGAACACACAGGATAGGAGAATACCAAAGTAATCATGAAAAGATTTACAACAGCCTATAATTTAGCAGTTGCACCTATATACAACAAATGAAAAAATAAACGTATAATTACCACAAATGAACCATCACAACATTGAACCACATTTAAACATTATTTATAAATAATATTACAGCATTAGCATCACAATAATTGGATGCTAAATGACGCTGCTAGGTGCAGGGATCCTGTACACAGTGGATCTGCATCTGTAGTTTGAGAAATTTTATTTAATCATTCATCTATTCAGGAGATTTCAGGTGTCACTGATCATATCAGCATGTTATAAAAAAAGATGTTGTCAAGCTGGAAAGGGTACAGAGTAGATTTACAAGGATGTTGCTAGGGCTAGAGGGCCTGAGCTATAGGGAGAGGTTGAGGAGGCTGGGACTCTTTTCCTTGGAGCGCAAGAGGATGAGGGGGGATCTTATAAAGGTGTATAAAATCAAGAGAGGAATAGATCGGGTAGTCTATTGTCCATAGTCTCTTGCCCAGAGTAGGTGAATCGAGGACCAGAGGTCATAGGTTTAAGGTGAAGGGGAAAAGATTTAATAGGAATCTGAGGGGTAACGTTTACACACCAAGGGTGGTGGGTGTGTGGAACAAGCTGCCAGATGAGGTAGTTGAGGCTGGCACTATCCCAAAGTTTAAGAAACAGCTACATAGGACATGGCTAGGACAGGTTTGGAGGGATATGGACCAAACGCAGGCAGGTGGGGCTAGTGTAACTGGCACATGTTGGCCGGTGTGGACAAGTTGCGGCAAAGTGCCTGTTTCCACGCTGCATCACTCTATGACTCTGTGGCTCTATATATTGCCCAAGCTAATTGTCCCAAAACTGAATGGCAGACTGAACCATTTTGAGGCCCGTTAAATATGAACCACATTATGGTTAATTCTGATGTCAGACAGGGTAGGTTTACACATTTTCATCCACAAAGAGCAGTGATGAATCAAATGGTCTGTTACTACAATCGTGTCATCTGAAAGTCATCATCATTGATACCAAATTTTAAATTCCAAATTTAATATACTCATCTAAGTTTGAAATTCCAAAAATGCCATTGAAAATTCATGCCTCTGGATCATTAGTCCAAGCTATGTGTAGGAAAGAAGATGGGTCTCAACCCGAAACATAACCCATTCCTTCTCTCCATTGATGCTGCCTGTCCCGCTGAGTTACTCCAGCATTTTGTGTCTATTAGTCCAAGCTATCATATTAGTCCATGTATCATAACTATGATATTATTGGGTAAGTGTGGGATTTAAACATTCTCTTTCCCATATTATAATCTCCTAGCCCCTTCTGATTGCTTCTCCAGTGCTCCAAATATTGACACCCCTTTTCCATTCCACCCTTCCCTACTTCTTACGTCGATCACCTTTTACCCTTTTTCTCGCCTTCCTCCTCATTCAACCCATCTCAATGGCCTGTCTTTATCCTTCTATTTTCCACTCTATCCCCGACACCAATCTCCTGTAGTCTCCCATCCCAACAATCCCCTTCATCCTCCGCTGCTGATCCATAACATAAAACTAACTGGAGGCAGAAAGGAAATATGTTTCATTCAGGTCACTGGCTACAGCTGGGTGCAGTCTAGTCGGGGAACATAGAGTTTAGAATGGGCGGCACAGTGACGCAGTGGTAGAGTTGCTGCCGATAAGGCCTGTCCCATTTTCACGACCTAATTCATGACCTTTTTTACTCGTGGACATTTTTCATCAGGCTAGAAAAACGCCCCGATCTATTTGATACCACGAGTACCCACGACTAGCATCACGACCTACCTACGACCTCCTACGACCTCCTACGAAATCCCACGACCTCCTACGACCTTGTGACGACCATGCTGCGAGTATGAATCAAGGGCAAACTCGGCAGAGGTCGTGAATTAGGTCATGAAAGTGGGACAGGCCCTTTACAGTACCAGGCCCTTTACCGTACTTTACAGTACTGGTTCGATCCTACCTATGCGTGTTGTCTGTACGGAGTTTGTAAGTTCTCCCCATGACCTGCATGGGTTTCCTCCAGAATCTCCGATTTTCTCACACACTCCAAAGACGTAGAGGTTTGTAGGTTAATTGGCTGGTATAATTGTAAATTGCCCCTAGTGTGTGTAGGATAGAGTAACTGCGCGGGGATCGCTGGTCAGCACGGAGTCCGTGGGCTGAAAGGCCTGTTTCCGCACTGTATCTCTAACCTAACTAAATTGTACAGCTCAGAGTCTCCTAATTTGAGGAAGGACATCCTTGTGATTGAGGCAGAGCAGCGTAGGTTCACGAGATTGATCCCTGGGATGGTGGGACTGTCATATGAGGAAAGTTTGAAAAGACTAGGCTTGTATTCACTAGAGTTTAGGATGCGGTGCTATCTTATAGAAAGCTATAAAATTATAAAAGGTCTGGACAAGCTAGATGCAGGAAAAATGTTCCCAATGTTGGGCGAGTCCAGAACCAGGGGCCACAGTCTTAGAATAAAGGGGAGGCCATTTAAGACTGAGGTGAGAAAAAACGTTTTCACCCAGAGAGTTGTGAATTTGTGGAATTCCCTGCCACAGAGGGCAGTGAAGGCAAAATCACTGGATGGATTTAAGAGAGAGTTAGATAGAGCTCTAGGGGCTAGTGGAATCAAAGGATATGGGGAGAAGGCAGGCACGGATTATTTAATGGGGACGATCTGCCATGATCACAATGAATGGCGGTGCTGGCTCGAAGGGCTGAATGGCCTCCTCCTGCACCTATTTTCTATGTATCTATGATTCAGGGACAGATCTATGGCCCATCATGCATGTTCTGACCATGATGCCAATATGGAAGTGTTGGCCTTCATCATGCAATGACCCAGAACTCACACACAAATTTCTAGTCAATTTTTATAAATAACGAGAAACCTCCAATCAAAAACAGAAACTTTACACTGTGTAGTACTTGTAACACAGTTACTGTAGCACCTGATAAACATATGCTGCACTATACATTGTGTGGGAAGGAACTACAGATGCTGGTTTAAACCGAAGATAGACACAAAATGCTGGAGTAACTTGGCGGGACAGGCAGCATCTCTGGAGAGAAGAAATGGATGACGTTTCGTGTCGAGACCCTTCTGCAGAATCTCGACCCGAAACGTCACCCATTCCTTCTCTCCAGAGATGGTGCCTGTTCCGCTCAGTTACTCCAGAATTTTGTGTCTACCTGCACTATACATTACTCCATTTCCAGGTAAACCACTTCTACATATCCATTGACCTTACCGTAAAAAAAACCAGTATGAAATGAACGTTCAAAAGAGACACTTCTCAGCACAGCCACTCAGAGAATAAAATTAATAAAACTAATGCAGAAAGGTGATGGCACAGTCAAAGAAATATGTGATTTTCTTTCTTTTTTCAAAGATACAGCAGCTGATAAAATTATAAAAGAATTATTGATGGTTAAGAGAAAAGATTTAAACTTCATTATGCTTTTAGAAATAAGACTATTAAATCAGTAGAAATTATCAATCATTTTGTTCATCCTGACCAAGGTTAATAAACATCCTTTATTTCAATACTTTATCTTTGCCTATTCTAAATGGAATCTCATCATAATCTTGTCCTTCTAGTAAGGGCATGCTATCCTTTCAAATTTGCTGTTAAAACTGCGAAAAAGCCACAGAAATGCAAATGGTTTCATAAAACTGCTTAAATATAAAGGAACACGAGTGAACTTAAATGAAGGGTCAACAATTAATTGGTTTGTTAACAACACCAATATTGGCAGAGGGATTAATAGTTCATTTGGCACAATGGTGTAACGAGCAGAGGTTCAATCAAGACCTCGGACGCTGTCCGTGTGGAGTCGCACAGTTTCCATGTGACCACGTGGGGATCCTCTGGGTGCTCTGGCTTCCCCACACGTGTTAAAGATGTGCATAATTTGCTGCTGTAAACTGCTCCTGGTGTGGAGGTAAATGTTAGAATCTGGGGAGAGATAATGGGAATGTGAAGAAAATAAAATGGGATTAAAGTACTGTAGTATAGTTTAGTTTAGTTTAGAGATACAGCACGGAAACAGGCCCTTCGGCCCATCAAGTCCACACCGACCAGTGATCCCTGCACAGGAACACTGCCCTACACACGCACAAGAGACATTTTTTACATTTATACCAAGCCAATTAACCTACAAACCTGTACGTCTTTGGAGTGTGGGAGATGAAACCAAAGTTCTCTGAGAAATCCCACATGGTCATGGGGAGAATGTACAAACTCCGTACGGACAAACATCCGTATCCGGGATCACACCTGGGTTTTGGCGCTGTGAATCTGTGGAATTCTCTGCCACAGAAGGCAGTGGAGGCCAATTCACTGGATGTTTTCAAGAGAGAGTTAGATATAGCTCTTAGGGCTAATGGAATCAAGGGATTTTGGGAGAAAGCAGGAACGGGGCACTGATTTTAGATGATCAGTCATGATCACATTGAATGGCGGTGCTGTCCCGAAAGGCTGAATGGCCTATTCTGCACCTATTTTTCTATGTTTCTATGAAATGCATTCGGAAGAAGCCAAATTCACCAGTGCACAACTGAGTGGTTATCATCATTTCTAAAAGTATGTTGCATGTTCACAGTATTATTATTATGATAGAGAAACACATAAACCTGCAGTGCCGCAACAGGCAGAGGACAAGTGATGAAGTCTTAAGTCCTTGAGTCTTATTTCAGTTCAAGACTTCGACGGGAGGTGGAGGAAAAAAGCCGTGAAATAGACTGACAAAGAATGATGATACAATGCACTTGCCTTACCTGGAGCGAACAGGTATGACTTCATGATTCACGCAAATAAATCTCAAGCATTGATGTGCGCTAAAATTGAGGAAAAACAATTGCTTTAGTTTAGGGTAACATTGCGGAAACAGGCCCTTCAGCCCATCGATCCCCACACACTTACACCGTCTTGCCCACTTTGGACAATTTACATTTATACCAAGTCAATGAACCTACAAACCTCTACGTCTTTTGAGTGTGGGAGAAAAACCGAAGTGCGCGGAGAAAAACCCACGCAGGTCACGGGGAGAACGTACAAACTCCGTACGGACAAACATCCGTATCCGGGATCACACCTGGGTTTCTGGCGCTATAAGCGGCGTAAGGCAGCAACTCTACCATTGTACCACCATTGTACCACCATACCCCCCATGAAGGACTAGTGTTAATAAGTGGCTGATAATCAGCATGGACTTGGAGGCAGAAAGGCACTTTTCCATGCAGACTCTCTACTTATGTAACTCCATGATTCTTGGAAGAGATTTCTAAGCTTATAACTGGTTAGGTAGGCAGTAATGAAACAAATTTGAGAGGCCCACAGGAGCCGTTGGAAGTGAAGGAGGGGGAGGAGCGACACCCGACCGGTAAGGTTAAAAATCTAGCGCGGGGCTTGTTTTTTTCAGAGGCCCACAGGAGCCGTTGGAAGTGAAGGAGGGGGAGGAGCGACACCCGACCGGTAAGGTTAAAAATCGAGCGCGGGGCTTGTTTTTTCAGAGGCTTACCGAAATCCATAACGTTCCATTTGGAGAAGTGGGTTTTTTTTTGGTTTTTTTTTTTGAGGAAGCCGCTGATTGGTGGAAGAGGACCCGAGGAAGCAGCTGATTGGGTGCAACCCCGGGTTTACAATTTTACATTTCTGCCTTCTGGGAGTGAGGGATTCTGGGAGTTAAGGATTCAGTATTTAGTAGTAAAGTTTAAAGGATAAGTTTTTGTGTTTTTTAATATTTAAAACAGTGTAATTTGAGAGTAAGGTATGGCAGTAGAGATTGGCCCCGTGGTTTGTTCAGCCTGCAACATGTGGGAGATCAGGGAGATGGTCGGTGTCCCTGGTGACTATGTTTGCAGGAAGTGTGTCCAGCTGCAGCTCCTGGCAGACCGCATTGAACGATTGGAACTGCAGCTGGATTCATACTGGAGCATCCACGATGCGGAGAAAGTCGTGGATAGCACGTACAGTGAGTTGGTCACACCGCAGGCAAACGGTAAGAGGACAAGAAGGGAACGGGTGGCCAATAGCCAGCAAAGCAGTAGGCAGGTAGTGCAGGAGTCCCCTGCGGTCATCTCCCTCCTAAACAGGTATACCATTTTGGATACTGTTGAGGGAGATGGCTCATCAGGGGAATGCAGCAGCAGCCAGGTTCATGGCACCATGGGTGGCTCTGCAGCACATGAGGGGGGAAAAAAGAGGGGAAAGGGCAATAGTAATAGGGGATTCAATTGTCAGGGGAATAGATAGGCGTTTCTGCGGCCGCAAACAAGACTCCAGGATGGTATGTTGCCTCCCTGGTGCAAAGGTCAGGGATGTCACTGAACGGCTGCAGAACATTCTGGAGGGGGAGGGTGAACAGCCAGTTGTCGTGGTGCATGTTGGCACCAACGATATAGGTAAAAAAAGGGATGAGGTCCTACAAGGTGAATTTAGGGAGCTAGGAGATAAACTTAAAAGTAGGACCTCAAAAGTAGTAATCTCCGGATTACTACCAGTACCACGGGCCAGTCAGAGTAGAAATAGGAGGATAATGCAAATGAATACGTGGCTTGAAAAGTGGTGCAAGGGGGAGGGATTCAAATTTTTAGGGCACTGGGACCAGTTCTGGGGGAGGTGGGACCGGTACAAACAGGACGGTTTGCACCTGGAATGGAATGGAACCAATGTTCTTGGGGGAGTGTTTGCTAGTGCTGTTGGGGAGGATTTAAACTAATGTGGCAGGGGGATGGGTACAAGAGCAGAGAGGCAGGAGGGTGTAAAATGAGGGTAGAAGCATTAGGTAGCAAGGTGACAGGTAAAAGTGGCAGGCAGACAAAACCAGGGCAAAAATCAAAAAGGGCCACTTTTCAGCAAAATTGTATAAGGGGTAAATGCGTTGTAAAGACAAGCCTGAAGGCTTTGTGTCTCAATGCAAGGAGTATTCGTAATAAGGTGGACGAGTTGAACGTGCAGATAGATATTAATGATTATGATATAGTTGGGATCACGGAGACATGGCTCCAGGGTGACGTAGGCTGGGAGCTGAACATCCAGGGATATTCAATATTCAGGAGGGATAGAGAGAAAGGAAAAGGAGGTGGGGTAGCGTTGCTGGTTAGAGAGGAGATTAAAGCAATGGAAAGGAAGGACATTAGCTTGGAGGATGTGGAATCGGTATGGGTAGAGCTACAAAACACTAAGGGGCAGAAAACGCTGGTGGGTGTTGTGTACAGGCCACCTAACAGTAGCAGAGAAGTTGGGGATGGTATCAAACAGGAAATTAGAAATGCGTGCGACAAAGGCAAAACAGTTATAATGGGTGACTTCAATCTACATATAGATTGGGTTAATCAAATTGGCAGGGGTGCTGAGGAAGAGGATTTTTTGGAATGTATGCGGGATAGTTATCTAAATCAACATGTAGAGGAACCAACGAGAGAGCAGGCTATTTTAGACTGGGTTTTGAGTAATGAGGAAGGGGTAATTAGCCGTCTTGTTGTACGTGCCCCCTTGGGCAAGAGTGACCATAATATGGTTGAGTTCTTCATTAGGATGGAGAGTGACATTGTTAATTCAGAAACAATGGTTTCTGAACTTAAAGAAAGGTAACTTTGAGTGTATGAGACGAGATTGGCCAAGATTGACTGGCAATTAATTCTAAAAGGGTTGACGGTGGATATACAATGGAAGACATTTAAAGACTGCATGGATGAACTACAAAAATTGTTCATCCCAGTTTGGCAAAAGAATAAATCGGGGAAGGTAGTGCATCCGTGGATAACAAGGGAAATCAGGGATAGTATCAAAGCAAAGGATGATGCGTACAAAGTAGCCAGAAAAAGCAGCATACCAGAGGACTGGGAGAAATTCAGAGACCAGCAGAGGAGGACAAAGGGCTTAATTAGGAAAGGAAAAATAGATTATGAAAGAAAACTGGCAGGGAACATAAAAACTGACTGCAAAAGTTTTTATAGATATGTGAAGAGAAAGAGGTTAGTTAAAACAAATGTAGGTCCCTTGCAGTCAGAAACAGGTGAGTTGATCATGGGGAACAAGGATATGGCGGACCAATTGAATAACTACTTTGGTTCCGTCTTCACTAAGGAAGACATAAATAATCTGCCGGAAATAGCAGGGGACTGTGGGTCAAAGGAGGAATTGAGTGAAATCCAGGTCAGTCGGGAAGTGGTGTTGGGTAAATTGAATAGATTAAAGGCCGATAAATCCCCAGGGCCAGATAGGCTGCATCCCAGAGTACTTAAGGAAGTAGCTCAGGAAATAGTGGATGCATTAGTGATAATCTTTCAAAACTCTTTAGATTCTGGAGTAGTTCCTGAGGATTGGCGGGTAGCAAATGTAACCCCTCTTTTTAAGAAGGGAGGGAGAGAGAAAACGGGGAATTACAGACCAGTTAGTCTAACATCGGTAGTGGGGAAAACTGCTAGAGTCAGTTATTAAAGATGGGATAGCAGCACATTTGGAAAGTGGTGAAATCATTGGACAAAGTCAGCATGGATTTACAAAAGGTAAATCATGTCTGACGAATCTTGTGGAATTTTTCGAGGATGTAACTAGTAGCGTGGATAAGGGAGAACCAGTGGATGTGGTATATCTGGACTTCCAGAAGGCTTTCGACAAGGTCCCACATAAGAGATTAGTATACAAACTTAAAGCATACGGTATTAGGGGTTCAGTATTGACGTGGATAGAGAACTGGCTGGCAAACAGGAAGCAAAGTGTAGGAGTAAACGGGTCCTTTTCACAATGGCAGGCAGTAACTAGTGGGGTACCGCAGGGCTCAGTGCTGGGACCCCAGCTGTTTACAATATATATTAATGATCTGGATGAGGGAATTGAAGGCAATATCTCCAAGTTTGCGGATGACACTAAGCTGGGGGGCAGTGTTTCGCTGTGAGGAGGATGCTAGGAGACTGCAAGGTGACTTGGATAGGCTGGGTGAGTGGGCAAATGTTTGGCAGATGCAGTATAATGTGGATAAATGTGAGGTTATCCACTTTGGTGGCAAAAACAGGAAAGCAGACTATTATTTAAATGGTGGCCGATTAGGAAAAGGGGAGATGCAGCGAGACCTGGGTGTCATGGTACACCAGTCATTGAAAGTAGGCATGCAGGTGCAGCAGGCAGTGAAAAAAGCGAATGGTATGTTAGCTTTCATAGCAAAAGGATTTGAGTACAGGAGCAGGGAGGTTCTACTTCAGTTGTACAGGGTCTTGGTGAGACCACACCTGGAGTATTGCGTACAGTTTTGGTCTCCAAATCTGAGGAAGGACATTATTGCCATAGAGGGAGTGCAGAGAAGGTTCACCAGACTGATTCCTGGGATGTCAGGACTGTCTTATGAAGAAAGACTGGATAGACTCGGTTTATACTCTCTGGAATTTAGGAGATTGAGAGGGGATCTTATAGAAACTTACAAAATTCTTAAGGGGTTGGACAGGCTAGATGCAGGAAGATTGTTCCCGATGTTGGGGAAGTCCAGGACAAGGGGTCACAGCTTAAGGATAAGGGGGAAATCCTTTAAGACCGAGATGAGAAAGACTTTTTTCACACAGAGAGTGGTGAGTCTCTGGAACTCTCTGCCACAGAGGGTAGTTGAGGCCAGTTCATTGGCTATATTTAAGAGTGAGTTGGATGTGGCCCTTGTGGCTAAGGGGATCAGAGGGTATGGAGAGAAGGCAGGTACGGGATACTGAGTTGGATGATCAGCCATGATCATATTGAATGGCGGTGCAGGCTCGAAGGGCTGAATGGCCTACTCCTGCACCTAATTTCTATGTTTCTATGTTTCTAAATGGTTTTCAATCTAGAGAAGTTGAAAGGTAATGCATTTGGGAAGTCTAACAGGCCAAGGGAATAAATAATGGCCACTGGAATACCAAGGATCATAAAACACATGTCCCCAAGTACATGAATGCCAACAGAACAGGCATTTAAGAAAGTTAAAGGTAGACAAAAGTGCTAGGGAAACTCAGCGGGTGCGGTAGCCTCTATGGAGCGAAGGAAATAGGCAACATTTTGGGCCGAAACCCTTCTTCAGACCTTAAGAAAGTTAAGAAAGTATACGACCTTAAGAAAGTTAAGCTTTATTGGCTGTGACAAAGAAAATAAGAGCATGATGCTCATCATAGATGTACGTGAAAGAATCATGAGTAGTACAGTGTATTATTCTGGTCACCTGCAGAAAAATGTGATCACATTAGAAAAGTTATGGTGGGGATTTACAAAGATTTTCTTGGGCTAAAGAAGTAAAAGTTTAGGAGAGTCTATATTGGCTGGGATTTTTTTTCTTTGGAGCAAAGAACCCAAACTGACATGGAATTTAATAGAAATACAAAAGGCCCAGAAAGGGTGACCTGAATTGGTCTATTTTATCTTCGCAAAGAACCCAAAAAACGCCATAGATTTAAATTAATAGTTCCTTCAATATTTTGCGTGTCAAGAACTCGCTGACTCAGAGAAAAAATCTCATCGTCATTAAAAATAGACCTAGATGGTTGGTTGAAGTGTTGTAGCTGAATCAAGTACTACGAAGCGGATTTTAACCAGTGCATTTTTGGCCACAATTTGTAACTCTACACTATCGTATCTGCCTCAAGCACACCCACATTCCAGGCACTCTGTTAAAAAGAAACTTGGCCTCTCGCACCTTAAAGCTACACTCTCAAATAATGTTTCAAATTTCCACACTGGGAAAAGGTTCTGACAGTCTACGGTATCTATTGCTTTTCATGAATGTTATATACTTCTATCAAGTCTTCCATTAATCTCCAACATTCCAGAGTAAACACTCCAAATCTGCCCAACCTCTTCCTGTGGTGAATATACCGTCAGGCAACATTCTGGTCTCTGGACCCTTTCCAAAGGCTCCACATTCTCCCTGTAATGGGGCGACCAGAACTGCACCGGACAAGAAAGGTTCATGACTCCAAGTTGGGACACATGCATCACATGCATTCATGAACAGCAGGTAATACTCCAAAAGCTGACTACTAAAAGACCCATCAAGCTGCATCATGACCTCCTGACTCTTGTACTCAATTCCCCAACCAATGAAGGCAAGCATTCGAAATTAAAAATAAGGGGTCGGCCATTTAGGACTGAGATGAAGAAAATCTTTTTCACCCAGAGCATTGTGAATCTGTGGAATTCTCTGCCACTGAAGGCAGTGGAGGCCAATTCACTGGATGTTTTCAAGAGAGAGTTAGATATAGCTCTTAGGGCTAATAGAATCAAGGGATGTTGGGAGAAAGCAGGAACGGGGCACTGATTTTAGATGATCAGTCATGATCACATTGAATGGCGGTGCTGTCCCGAAAGGCTGAATGGCCTATTCTGCACCTATTTTTCTATGTTTCTATGAAATGCATTCGGAAGAAACCAAATTCACCAGTGCACAACTGAGTGGTTATCATCATTTCTAACAGTATGTTGCATGTTCACAATATAATTATTATGATAGAGAAACACATAAACCTGCAGTGCTGCAACAGGCAGAGGACAAGTGTTCAAGTCCTTGATTCTTATTTCAGTTCAAGACTTCGACGGGAGGTGGAGGAAAAAAGCCGTGAAATAGACTGACAAAGAATGATGATACAATGCACTTGCCTTCCCTGGAGCGAACAGGTATGACTTCATGATTCATGCAAATAAATCTCAAGCATTGATGTGCGCTAAAATTGAGGAAAAACAATTGCTTTAGTTTAGGGTAACATTGCGGAAACAGGCCCTTCAGCCCATCGAGTCCGCACCGACCAGCGATCCCCACACACTTACACCGTCTTGCCCACTTGGGACAATTTACATTTATACCAAGTCAATGAACCTACAAACCTCTACGTCTTTTGAGTGTGAGAGAAAACCGAAGTTCGTGGAGAAAACCCACGCAGGTCACGGGGAGAACGTACAAACTCCGTACGGACAGCACCCGTGGTCAGGATTGATTAGTCTCTGGTGCTGTTAGGCAGTAGCTCTACCTTTGTGCCACTTTGCCGCCCTGTGCTTTCTTAAACACCTTCTACTGATATCGCCTCTTGGTGAGAATCTTAGACACCCCTCCTTCATCTAGCTGCTTATCATTTTTGCATGTGTCCTCTCTTCATTCCCCCTGGTCATATTTGAGTTTCCAGAGGAAGCCCAGCAGGTCACCTGCATCAGAAGCTATTTATTTCATCTTTTACACAAACACTAAACTTCTCGCGTTCCTTGCTAATGATACAAAATGTAGCCAAGTACACAAGCGATCCAAAACAAAAATCTTCTTGAACAAGTAGTATCAAGAGAAGATAGACACAAACAGCTGGAGTAACTCAGCAGGTCAGACAGCACCACTGGAGAAAAGGAATAGGTGACGTTTTGGGTCGAGACCCTTCTTCGGTCAATTCCTCAAGAGAAATTCACCAGCTACTAACCTCTAAATTGCTCTAGTTTCCTTTAAATAGCATTGATTTGTTTTCTTCATTCTGTGCAATGTCCTGTTCAGCAGATTGAGAAGCAGACAAGATGTTAACTGAAGCGTGCATTTGGAAAATGAAAGCACCTGAACCAAATCAGTAACACACATTGAGTTGGGTACTGACCCTGTTGATCTACACGCTGCCAGAGGTCATTATATGCACGCGCTCAAATCTTCCTACAAACGTGGGGCTCTGGCATATCAAGTTCAAGTTCAAGTGAGTTTATTGTCATGTGTCCCTGATAGGACAATGACATTCTTGCATTGCTTCAGCACAACAGAACATAGTAGGCATTTACTACAAAACAGATCAGTGTGTCCATACATCATTATATAAATACATACACACATGAATAAATAACCTGATAAAGTGCAAATAACAGATAACAGATAATGGGTTATTAATGATCATAGTTTTGTCCGAGCCAGGTTTAATAGCCTGATGGCTGTGGGGAAGTAGCTATTCCTGAACCTGAGACAGCAAGTAAAACCTTTGTGCAAAAAAACAAGATATTCGTTTTATTTTTAGATTTAGTTTTAGAGATTCGGTCTCGAAACGGGCCATTCTGTCCAGCAAGTCCATGCAGACCACCGATCACCCATACACTAGTTCTATCCTACACACTAAGGGCAGTTTACAGAAGCCAATTAACCTGCACATCTCTCTGTTGGACCATAAAGTACATGCACTGCACAGTCCAACCTAGCCATCAGTATGAATACACGTCCTTCTTTTATTTTACTGCATAACAATCAATGGATAAAGTCAATAATGCGCCTTCCATTTCATGAGTTCTAATTTTAGGTTGCAGAGTACCACAGGCAATCTTACTGAATCCCTTCTGGGAGTCCATGAATATTCTTCTTTCAACATCTTCAGGGTTGTTTGACATGATTAACTATTATAATAACAAATTTGTTCTTTCTGAGCATCCCAAAGTCCCAAAGATGCTTAGTCATTCTGGCCCTGAATATACATTCTAAAAACTTTCCCTTAATGATTATTACTTTATCAATTCTATAATTCGTCTGGCTCTCTTGAATTTAGTAGCAATCCAATCTAAAGTGACACAGAACAACAAGTTTAGAATATAGAACAGTACAGTGCAGGGACATGTCTGACTGCCCACCATGTCTCCCACCATGTCCGAGCCGAATATGATGCCAAGATAAGCTAAACCTTTCTGCCTGCACATTATCCTCATCCATCCGTTCCCGTTATATTCATGTATCTACAAGCCTCTTAAAGGATTGCCTCTGGTTCTGCCACCATCCCTGGCAGTGCCTTCAAGCCACCCTCCTTTCACTGTGTGAAAGAACTTGCCCCACACGTCTACTTGGACACAGCACATCATCATACTCAACGACTATTTAGACCCCTGTCATTCCCTCTGCTCCCCTCCCCTCACAAAAGTTTCTTCTTCTTCTTTCGTGTGGCGTGCACAGCCTAAAGTTGTTGGACAACTTGTTCTATTTGATGGTACACAAAAGGCTGGAGAAACTCAGCGGGTGCAGCAGCATCTAAGGAGCAAAGGAGATAGGCGACGTTTGAAACGTTTGAGTTTCTCCAGCCTTTTGTGTACCCTCGATTCTCCAGCATCTACAGTTCCTTCTTTAACACTTGTTCTATTTGATCTTCCGTTTGTGCACGTCGAGTTGATTGCATTAGTCGAAACAGGGCGGACCACGTGAAGGTTGCAATCTCCCACCCCTCACAAAAGTTTGATTTGGGAACAGATTCTTCCCTGCTTTTATCACACCATTGAATGGACATCTCATCAGCTAAGGATTTAGTGGCAATCTCTCAACCTACCCCTTTGTGGCCCTTGCATTTAATTATAATCTACACTTTCTCTGCACCAATACCAGTAATACCAATAACCAATTTTATTTGTTCTCTCCACATCACCATATATATCTCTCATTCCCCTTTCCCCCGACTCTCAGTCTGAAGAAAGGTCTTGACCCGAAATGTCGTCCATTCCTTCTCTCCAGAGATGCTGCCTGTCCTGCTGAGTTGCTCAGCATTTTGTGTCTAGCTACACTATATTCTGCACTCGATTTAGCATTTCTTCTCCATGAATTGTCACCTTGGTCTTGGTGGAGAAGCTTGTGTGGTCCTGAGATCCTGAGATCGATGCTGTCTGGAGCTATGCTCCTGTTAGGGCCATCCATGTCGGTAAGGTCAAGGGGGAGGTCTCTGACAAAGAGCAATCCAACCAAGACCTCAACGGTGGAACAGGCGGAGGATGATGGCTGACCTTAGTGGAATGTCACAACGGCTGGGAAGGCGGATGAAGGCTGCAGCAGAAAAGGGTCTCCGGTCGTCTTGGACTCCATGCCACTGGAACCTGACCCAGACCTGTCAAGGATCGTGGGGTGGCTGTCTGTGCACCAATCTCCCCACGTTAAAACAAAGTCACGCACAGGCGTCCTTCATATAGGGAACAACACTCTCGAGACACCCATGGCCAGCCATGACCAAAAGGGGGCCTAAGAATTTAGCTTTTCTATTTGCAATACTTCTATTTGCAGTACTTCTATATTGAAAAATAAACACAAAGTGCTGGAGTAATTCAGCAGGACAGGCAGCATCGCTGGAAAGAGTGAAAAGTGTGACGTTTCGGGTCGAGACCCTTCTTCAGACCATTTTACACATCTTTCGGGGTTTTGACTGCGAAGCATGCAAAACCAAGATTTTCTCTGTATTCGGTGACAAAGATAATAATAAACCAACAGGAATAGGAATACTTTATCGTCACATGTGGCTAGACACAGCGAGATTCTTTGCTTGAATACACAATGTATGCAAATAGCAGCCCCCTACGGTGCCTTACAAAGTTACAAAGTAAGCCAATTACCCCTTTTGTCCCTCCCCCCCTTCCCCCACAGTTCCCCCACGCCGGGCCCTCTTTGTCCTCCGCCCTCCCCCCCTGCATTGTCCATTGTTCTCCCCCCACCTCCCCCAGACCGGGTCCTCCATTGTTTCTTCCCCTCCCCCCCTCACGCCGGGCCTCCACGCTCTCATCGACCGTCGACCGTGGGTCGAGCCGCGAGGCATCACCACTGCCACGAGGCATCGCCAATGCCGCGACGCTTCACCACCGCCGAGGCCCCATCATCGCTAGGCTTCACCGCTGCCGCCGCACCGATTCACACCTCCGTGGTGCCAATATACCAATACCCTTTCACCATAAAAACTATTTCCTCTAGTGGTTGACATATCCACCACCAGATAAAGATTCTGACCTTATATCCCATCTACGGTCTTTCGTCATTTTGAAACTTCCACGTTGCCCTTGAACACTCCAGAAAAAACAATTCAAATTCATCAATTCAGTTCTTTTGGCAGAGCAAACTTGGGATTTATAAAAGGGAAAGGAGCTTGACCAACCTATATATTTTTGAGGTGACGCATAAGGAGGACATTATGCTTTTGGATGTTCAGAACACAGTCAATTCGCTTGTGCACAGAAGTTTGAGAAATATTAGTACTCAAGGATTTGAGATAATGGGTCAGATCATGTGACATTCGGATGGTGATTCCATTGATAAGTATCATCCAGCTGTACTGTGCGGATCGGTTTGTATCCAATTTCCAAATCTGAGTATTGCAAGTCAAAAGTTAGGTACAAGGTAGAGATGAACATCTTGCATCCATCTGTATCAGAAAAACAGATGCTTCCAATTAAAAACTGGATTCATTAAATTCATTATATAGTATAAGGTAATGTTAGGTATAAGGTAGATGCATCTTAATCTCTAGCTCACTGCTATACTCAAAATAGAAAAGGAAAGCAAACTGACTTAGGGCTTGGTTGATTTTGCATATATGGTGACCAACAAAAGCAGTAAAGGTTGCAAGTAGGTAGTGCAAGATTCACTTGTGCCAATCTCATTTCTGCACAGAATTTATCTTTCTGATTCTGTTGAAATTGATGGTTTCTCAGTGGAGGTAAGGGGATTCAATAGTTCAGAGAACAAATAGGCACATTGAAAGGTTCAAAGGTATTTTATTGTCACGTGTACCAATTAAGGTACAATGAAACTCGATTTACCATACAGTCATACTAAAAAAAGCAACAAGACACACAACTACATAAAAGTTAACATAAACATCCACCACAGTGGATCCCCACGTTCCTCAATGTGATGGAAGTCTAATCTTCTTCACTCTTTATTCTCCCGTGGACGGCGCAGTCGAACCATCCATAGTCGGGCAATCTAAGCCCCTACGTTGGGGCGATTGAAGCTTCCGCAATTGGGTTAGTCAAAGCTCCTGCAGCCTGGAGCTCCTGAAGTCAGTCCCTAACCAAGGACCGCGAAGTCTGCGATGTTAAAGTCCACAGCCTCCCGCGGTTGGAGCTCCAAGGTCAATCACCGACAGGGACCGCAAGCTCCACAATGTTTAGGCCGCGAGCTCCCACGGTTGGAGCTCCCAAAGTTGATCCAAAGTAAGAGGATGCCAGCTCCTCGATGTCAGGCGGACGGATGCCTCGACGGAGATACAATACAGAAAGAAATCACATCTCCGTCGATGCAAGAGATTTTTTTTAAGTTTCCCCCAACCTCCCCCACATAAAACAAAGCTGAAGAACACTACAATAGTAAGATTAAATGAGAACATACCAGTTTGAAGTTTGATCCTTATTTTATGAGGATGTACAATGAGGGATTTCGTGAAGACCCCGCCAGCACGCATGCGTGACATTCTTCAAAGCAGCGGTGTGAAATCACAGATAGCAGAACTGACTGGAGATAGTAAGATTAAGAGAAACCATATACCAGTTGACCTTATGATAGAGGGTTGGGAACGAAATCCCTCATCGTAACTTCTCATAAAATAAGGATCAAACTTCAAACTGGTAAGTTCTCGTTTAATCTTACTATTTTACTTCGGAGTCACGGGAGTCAGACGCTGGTGCAGTCGGTCGGTTGGAGCAGCAGCGCTCCTCCGAGCGGTAAGTTTAAACCGAGGGTTACACGAAGAGCTGGAGAATTTAGCGGGTGCAGCAGCATCTAAGGAGCAAAGGAGATGGGCGACGTTGCGGGTCGAGACCCTTCTTCAGACTTCACCCTCGATTCTCCAGCATCTGCAGTTCTTCGTTAACAAGTTTAAAACGGAGGTAAGGTTTTTTTAAATTTTTTACCACATGTCATTTTCTGCGACGGTTTAGAGTTCTTAGAGAATGTTGCAGAAAGTGAAGAAGGTGTCGGCGAGGCGCTCCGGGGGTAGAAAGGTAAAGTGGCCAGGAGAGTGTTGAGGATGGAGGCCCGTCTGGTACACCTGGTCCGGTGCTGGCTACACAGCCAGTGGTTGCGGACCCACTGCCGGGGGGCAGTGGAGGCTTGCCTGTAGGGCGGAAGGCCACTGGCAAGTCTCTGTGGCCCGTAGATGAGTCGGGCCTGGAGGTTATTAACCCTCCATAGGAGAGTCCGTTTGCTCACGGCTCTCCCACGTCGAGATTCTATTACAAAAGAATGCTCGACAGGGACCAGCTCCGTGAGGAGGAGTGGTACCCAAGCCAGGCTGATGGAGAGCTTGTGCTAGCAGCACCTGTTTCAGGGCTGCAGAACTATCCTGCCTGTGAGGAGGATGTTCTATCAGTGCAGTTTGCTGACACTGATTCTATGCTGGGGGAGAGCAGTAAAGGAGTTCGGTTTGGAGGTAATTCCGAACATTGCTGGGAAGTTTGCTGAGCATAGAGAGGCAGGAAAGGCGATTGATGTAGAATTGGCCGAAGCAATTCAGTATATGCTCTCCCACCAGTTACAGGAGCTAGCTATGGATGAAGTAGCAAAAAACTATAAAGCTCCTGTTAATTGTGATCTCCTGAAGGTACCGGTGGTTTAATCACCAAATTTGGTCATAGATGCGTATGCCTGCTGGGGCCCAGGAGATGAAGTTTAAAAAAGTGCTTAAAACTGTTGTCAGCAGGTATTACAGCTGTGGTGAAAGTTATTGATACAAATGATATGGTTGAAGCACACCAGGATTGAACTGGGACTCCTTTGTAATGCATTTTGAAATTAATAATATCGGGAGGGCCGCTATTAGGCCAGTGCTAACCCGAATTTGGCGAGTTGTGCAAACCGACCAGTGTACCACCACGAAATCTGTTGTTTGTGGTAACCTTGCAAAAAAGGGTCAAAGACTGTCATGAGGTTGTTATAACCATGGCCCTCATTAAGCCAGCTGGGGCAAGCAAGGCAAAAAAGGTTCTCTACAAGAAGTCGAGGACAACAAGGTCCGCAAGGAAAGATGCACGTAAGGAATATAACATTGACAGATGATGAATTAACAGATGTTCCTGTTCAAATTGGGGAAGGTTAAAAATTGTTTCTCAAACAATGGCAGCAGTTGACATCAGATTTGTTCATACTTAGTGTATTGAAGGGGTGAAAATTTGAATTTTACTCTAAGGACAGTCTACCTAATCAACATTTTTCCTAGTCGTAAACTTATTTTCAGATGAGGAAAATGTGCTTATTCAAGCAGAGATTCAGTCGTTACATAAGAAAGGGGTAATTGAGCCTTCTGTCTATCAAAGTCAACAATTTCTGTCAAGTATATTTCCCAGATCTAAAAAGACTGGGGGATGTAGAATTATTCTGGATTATCGAATTTGAACAAATTTGTTTGTTATAGGCATTTCAAAATGGAGACCTTTACCATGGGCAAACATCTAGTGTCCAAAGGGTTATTATATGGCAACCATTGATTTAAAGAATGCGTATTACGCAGTGTCTATTCATGGTGATGATAGATGATTGACTGAGCTGTGGCAATTTCAGGGCATTGCCGAATGGATTAACTTAGCTCCTAGATTATTTACTAAATTGGTAAAACCTGTGTTAGCATTACTTAGAGCTCAGGGGGCATGTGGTAATGGCCTATTTAGATGATATTCTGATTGTTGGAAAAGACTCATGCTGAAACCCAATCATCAGTTTCAGTTGTTAAAATCACTTTTGATCAAATGGGATGTGTTATTCACCCAGATAAAATCTAAATTATCACCAGTCCAAATTATTGATTATCTGGGATTTACCATTAATTCCAATCACATGTTGGTAACTTTGCCCAGGGATAAATTGAATCAGTTAGTTAAGGACTGTGTTAATCTCGTTGGAGAACAACGGCCTTCGATTAGACAAGTAGCCAGTTTAATTGGGAAGTTGTTGCAGCCTTTCCAGCTGTGCAGTATGGTCCTCTGCATTATCAACAATTACAACGATCAAAGGAACAGGCACTGAGAATACAAAGGGGCCATTTTTGATAGGCCTATGCAGTTGTCAGCTGGGGCGATTGCTGACATACAATGGTGGATAGTACATGTTTCAAACATTTAAGGAAGGTTTTGGTGGAACCACCGTCACTGATATTACAGACTGATGTAAGTGCACTCTGGTTGGGGTGCAACAGATATGTCTTCTAGTTGTGGAGGCAGATGGAATGTGGATGAGACATCGCTTCCTCAATTAAGAGGGGATTAATTATTTAGAGTTGTTGGGCACCTGGTATGGCTCAAAGCTTATTGTTCTACAAGGAGGGATCTGCATGTGCAGGTCATATTGACAACACCACAGCAGTGGCATATGTAAAACCACATGGGTGGAGTTTTGTTAAGTCACAGTCTTGTGATAGACTGGCTAACCAGATTTGGAGCTGGTGTATTGACCAAAAATATCTGGCTTTCAGCACTTTATTTGCCAGGAAGAGGTCACGTCAGTTTAATGACAACATTGAATGGATGTTAAATCAGGATGTATTTAACCAAATGATTGATCAGTATGGATTACCAGATATTGACTTGTTTGCATCTCGATTAAAATCATCAGTTACCTAGATATGTTCATGGGAACCAGATCCTGGGGCAGTAGCAGTGGATGCATTTTCGCTGCATTGGGGAGGAATGTTTGTGTATGTATTTCCTCCATTCTGTCTCATCAGCAGATGTTTGCAAAAGATCAAGGAGGACTCCGCTTCAGGGGTATTGGTAGTGCCAGATTGGCCGACACAAGCATGGTTTTCCCGTTGTATTACAAATGGCTAGGGGCCTTACATGCTTATGCCCAAGAATAAAAATCTACTGGTAAATCCAGTCACTGGGGATCAACATCCTTTATATGATCGTATTGATCTGTTAATTTGCAGATTTTAAGGGGAGGCCATACCTGGGGAGAGGACTGTCTCATCGGACTGTGGATGTTCTCACGTCGGCCTGCAGGGATAGTAACAGCAGCAATATTGGAGTTTGTCAACTCTTTATTTTGACCAAAAAATTAAGATACAGTGCGATTAATTCAGCCAGAAGTGCGCTGTCTTGTTATTTATCCGATGAAATGCAGAATTACATACAGTAGGGACACATCGTTAGTTTCACGATTCATGAAGGGAGTTTTTCAATTCTAATCCTCCTAAACCAGGTATGCCGGTGTATTTGGAATGTGGAGTGAGGTTTTTATGGTTCTTCGCAGTGGGCTCGGTTACAGCCTATCAGTAGCCAAATTATCTAAGAAGGTGGTCATGCTCATGGCGTTGGTTTCAGCTCAACGTGTACAAATGTTGCAAAAGCTACGGCTTGATAGAATGCATGTGTCGGCTGATGCCATTATATTTTATGTCTGATTTGCTTAAATATAATAGAAGAGGCATGACAGGATGTAAGATTGTGTTTTCAGCATACCCCGCAGATGATCGCTTCTGTGTAGTATCACATTTATCTTGTTACATTGAGATTACTAAAACCTCTGAGAGGAACAGAGTTGGCTTTGTTTATTAGTCACAAAAAACCACTCAGTAAGATGTCGGTGCAAACGATTTCAAGGAGGCTAAGCAGGTCCTGGCAAGTGCTGGAATTGATACTGATAAATTCAAATCTCATTCCACCAGGGCGGCATCAACTTCCGCGGCAAGGGCGATGGACTTGCCAATAGACCATATCCTCGCGGCGCCAGGAAGGTCCAGTGAGCTAACTTTTCAGAGGGTTTTATCACAAGCCGATTTCAAGGCTCGGGGTGTTTGGCTGATTCTGGTTTCAGTACTGTTACACTTTTTCTCTGAGTTAGAGGGGTTTGTTATGATTTGTTTGTAAATAAACTGTTATTTCATTTAACAAATGTATACTGATGCATGATTGATTGTTAACGACTTTTGAGTCAATCCAGGCAGTGTGAACGTCGGATTTGGGTCTGCGGCGTGAATTCACAGTGCTTTGAAGTCTTCACGTAGTCACTCACGTGACTCCGAAGTAAAATAGTAAGATTAAACGAGAACTTACCAGTTTGAAGTTTGATCTTTATTTTATGGAGGAGTCGAGTTGAGGGACTACGTGCCTCCGCTCCCACCCTCGTAGATCTCATCTGGTAGTTCTAGTTTTATCATCTTACCGTTATACTTCGGTCATTGTTAGCTGTGAATTCATTCGCTGCTTTGAAGATTGAGCGCACCAAACGGCTGTACGGGCTTCTATTCACGTAGTCCCTCAACTCGACTCCTCATAAATAAAGATCAAACTTCAAACTGGTAAGTTCTCGTTTAATCTTACTATTTTACTTTGGAATCACGTGAGTGACTTCGTGAAGATTTCACAGCTCTGTGATTTCATGCCCTGGACCACGTCCATGCTCACACACTGCCGTAATAGCTGATGGAGGAAATATGTTAACATATTTCAGACTTGTAACAGAGCTGAAAAACAATAATGTTATTTATTAATACAAACAAAAACCCCTGAGTTCGGGAACCATTCAGGGTAACAGAAACTTAAAACAGTATTTGCAGGAGTGGCCACAAGTTTATTATAAAACCATTAAAACGTGCCTCCATTGGCCCAGCCCGCTGTCGCGAGGACGTGGTCCATGGGTACCTCCATGGCCATCGCTGCTGATGCGGATGCAGCCCTGGTAGAATGAGATTTAAAAAATATCAGTGTCTACCCCCTGCTGCATTCCACACCACCCTGAGCCACCTGGAAATAGTCTGCACAGTTACCCTGTAGTGCAGGCGTTTAAAACTGATAAATAGACCTGTTTCCATTCCACTTAAATTTTGAGTGACATTTAATATAATGTCGGAGATGGGTGGCCTATACAGAGCGTACCTCTCATGGGATATGCGTGGAATTCCAATTTAGACAGTTGTTCCAGATCTATGATGTTTAAGGTACTCGTCTATAAAAAAGGTTACCTTGGTGGGGGTCGAGACCATCCTGTCCAATTTCAGTTTGTGGGGGTTTGGACCGCGAATTGCTATTAATGAGTGACATCATCAACATCACCACGTTATAGGTGAGTTTACAAGTGGGAGTGACAAAACTGGTTGTGACAACTCCTGAGTTGGGTCCAACACACCCCTATATCCAGTTCACAGTGTATCATGGGTCTCAGAGGATTGTAATTAAAAATACTCTCATAAGTTTCAACACCAACGGATGGGAGAAGGATGCGTTCTGAGGTAGGATGCGTCTGAGGTAGGACGATAATTACACTTCTAGCACTATTGATGGCACTGTAGCTGAGCCCTCATCATAGTGAAGGCTAGCGAGGAATTCCAGCACAACTTGATGGTAGGAAAGTGGCAGTGTCGTATGATAATAAGTCCTGGAACAGAAGACCTCAAATATTCCTTACATGGGTAAGGTTATTGCTTCCTTGTGGAACTATCTGCACTGATGCCGTTGATGATGTCATGGTCCTGTTTCGAACAGCCCGAATTCCAGCCAAAGGTCTTTCAGAATCTGCAAGCCAACAGGTTCAGATGACCATAGGCACGGATGACTCTCCCTGATATGGGCATGTGCCAGGAGGTTCGGGCATTTAGGAATCTGCACCCATGGTTCCTGCACCATGCTGAGGAATCTGATGGTTCAATCTGGACACAACGAGGTTGCTATCTGGTGTGCCATCCATTTGGTGTTGTCATTGAATTTTGGAACCAGACCCCGTTACCTCTATGGTTACCGGTGGGGCTTGGCCTTCCGAACTTGGTTCTTGGGATGTTGTGGCGCCATGGTGTGGGGTTGACGCATTTTCCAAGCGGGTCGCTCGGGCCTTGTCCTAAGAAAGACCTCTGTGGGTGAGGCGCGACCTTTGGGTTTTCACCCGTCACCCTATCAAGGTGAAACCAGGGCCTGTTGGGTGTTGCATATGGATGCTGCCATCGATATGCTGGTAGCCTGCTCAGGAGGAAGGTGGTTTTATCATGCCTTTGCTTCCTCGTCTAGGTCTTTTGACCGGTTTGGGCGGGTTATCCCCAAACAACAAGCTTGGTGACAGCGTTAGCGCTAGTTTTACACAACCCCGCAAAATTTGGGGTTGAGCGTGGGCCGGATAGAGCTTTTACTGAAGCAATTGATTTAGTATTGCGTGTTACAGAGCAAGGCTACGGCATCCTGCTGCTCTTCTGTCATGTCCACACCATCGATTGACCTGCAAATGCAGTAATCCCAGAAGTCAGTATTTGAGGATTTTCTTGGATTTCAGTTCCTGTGCCCTTATCCCAGGGCTTATATTCCCGTGGGGGGGGGGATATGAGTGTGTTGAAAGTTGTTACATTCAACGACACACAATTTTTCGGGGGCCAGGTACTTGCCTGTGGTCTCCGTAATTACCTGTTCCTGAAGCTGGTGTGTGGTCAGGTAATTGATACTGGTCACTAGCCATGGTTGAAGAGAGCCCTTTCTGAGATGGATGTTGTGAATTTTGACACCACACCCCAGAAGTTCCTCTTCCTGCATCCCATGCAACTTAGGATCTTCTTCGGTCAACCCCTCTTCCAGGTTAGGCTATCCCTGACTTCCGGCGCTCCCTTCTGAGCTGGGAGAGATGTTTTTTGGACAGCCCTGGAAAAGGGCTGTCGTGGGACCTGAATGGATCCACGGGACACACATGCTCCTGCTGGAGTAGGTCACTCTGGGAGTTGTTCCATCATTGCTACATGTGGGCTATGCGATCGCGTTGCATTTCTGTTCCTTCGGAGGTCGTCTTTCCAGATTTCTGCAGAATCAATGGGATCATTACGCCAGGGTCCGCACCCCGATCGGGAGGATGTCCAATGGGACTGATGCGGTAGAAAGTCGGAGCCAGCCACTCCAGCGCCCCCAGGGCCTACACGAACTCCCGTGCGGTCTGCCGCTTGTCCATGGCTTCTTGGACTGAGGGGGGAGAGTCGGTCCTGCGCTCCTGTGGGGGGCTACACGACTATACTTGTTGATCTGCGGGCCAGTCCGCGGATTTCCGGACTGAGGCGGTTGTGAGTCGGTTGCCAGCCGCCCCCCAAGCGGGGATTACTAACATCCGCGCGGGCCTGCGCAGTCCGTTCTTCTTGGCTGATGCGGTGGAAAGTTCGGTGCCAGCGCTCCAGCGGGGCTTACTCGTCTTTGGTGCGGATTTGCCACCTGTCCGTGGTTTCTTCCGGAACTGAGGCGGTGAGCCGGGGCCTGCCGTTAGAACGGGGCTCTCTGATTTCGCACTCTTTTGCCGTTAGTCCGCGATTCTTGCGGACTGAAGCGGTGGTGAGTCGGGTCTTGGCTACCCTGCTCCCACCGCGGTCCACCCGCTTGTTCTCAGTTTCCTTGACTGTGACGGAGAGTCGGGTCCCGACTGAGCGTGCACCCCGACATACCTTCCGGCGCGTCTTCCCTGGCCCCCCGAGGTTACGGGTGCTGCCGGAAAATCAACGGTCAGCTCCGGGGTGTTGTGTCACCGGACCTCACTCCGAAGTCCCGCGGTCTTTAAAGGCATGCTTTGAAAGCAGCCTTCTTTTTTGCTCCATCTCTCCATTACGAAGTTCTGTAGGGATTTAAAACAATACAGAAATTCAAACCAACTCAAGGTTAGTAAAACGTACCTGTTGGTCCCTTTTTTAATGCCGGCAGAGGAGCGTGTGAATGCCGCTGGCTCACGCCAGCGACTCGAAAAAAGCGAACTCGACCGCCGCCCCGCTACCCGCATTCCATGGTCCTCTGTAGCGGTTCCCCGCGGTCCGTGGGCGGGATTTCCCGAGGTTGTGACCGGTGATTCCCTGTGGTCGTGACTGGGGTTCCGCGGTCTCCGCAGGCCCGTCCGGACTTCGCCCGGAAATTGTAGCACGGGACTTCTGTAAGGCTCACCGAGATTCCTGCAAACAAACCTGGGAAAATAAGTTTTTTAAAAACTTACCTTTTGGTTTGGCCCTGGTGAGCAGCGCTCCCCCCCCCCCCCCCCCCCCCTCCCACCCCCCCCCCCCCCCCAGCCAGCGTTTGCGTATGCGATTCCCTTCTTCAGAGTCAACCTAGACCTGACTCCTTATGCTCCCCTCCGAAGAGGGTGAGCATATGGCAGCCCTGTAAAGGGTATTGCCGTGGGTCTGCTCGGAGAACCATGGTGACCAAATATCCTACAGCGGGGCAAGATAGGCCACTCCTGCGAAATGCAATGGGCTGACGTGTAGTACTCAATGGAGAGGAACATGGGCCTTTTTTTTCATTCATTTCAGTAACCGGAACCTACCGACCCGACCCGACCCGACCCGCAGTGTAATTAACGTTGCGGGGGGACAGTTTGTGTATGTGATATAGGGCTAGATTCATAATTCTGTTAATTTCTTGTTAAAGAAAAAATTTGACTCTGCAATTTTATTTTTTAAATCATTTATTTTTTAATGGCTCATAAGCTGTGTTTGAGTTGATTTTATAGTAACCGGAACCTACCCGACCCGATCCGACTCGCAGTGTATCAACGGTGCGGGGGAAAAGTTTGTGTGTGTGTGTGTGTGATATAGGATTAGATTCTATAATTCTATTAATTCTTGGTAAAAGAATAAAATGTTTTATAAATTTTGATTCTGGTAATTTTCTTTTTTAATGTTTTTTAAATCATTTATTTTAAATGGCTCATATGCTGTGTTGAGTTGATTTTGTGAGTTGACAAGCACTCTGTAATTCATTCATTTAATCACACTGTTCACAACTGCAGTAATTGCAGGGCTTATCTAAAAATAAGTATTTCACAAAATTAAATTGTTAAGCAGATTTACAAATGATGTATAACTTAAGAATGTTTTATTCAGCGAGCATACCTGATTACATTGTGCTGGAAAGAACAACACATACATGAATGTGATATAGCTGTATATAATAATATCACACACATTTACATTTCTTTCCGATTTTATATCCAATGATGAACTTTATTTCAGACTAAACAAGGACAACGTTAAATTAAAAAACATTGTAAACCTTCCCCGCTTATCCGGGCCAAACTCCCCCGCCGGGACAAAGCCTCAGCCCCGGGTCGGGCTGCTCCGCCGGGACTCAGCCCCGCGTCGGGCACTTCGCCTCAAACCCCGAAGACGGAGACGGAAGTAAGATAGCAGAAGTAAAATGGCGGAGCAAGATGGCGAGGCTGGTTGCTGAAATGGTAGGCAGGTCTTAGAGAGCTGAAAAGATGTCAAAAAACAAGACCAAAAAGCAAGAAGGTGGTAAATGAAATGGATACAGATACATTTTCTACAGCAGTATTTTTCCAGAGCAGTAATTTTCGAGGATGGTAATAGTGACATGATGAAAAGGTCTTTTTTGACAGTGTATGGGTGTTTTCGGGAATGCAATGCCAGGGAAAAGAGGCATTGTTGGATCCAATTCTATGGAAAAGGTGGGCTAAGTTCACATCGTCAGAGATAGTAATGATAACCTGTAGGATTTTTATTTGGGATAGAAAAGGAAAATGAGCAATACAAAATAAAAAGTAATAGTCGGAGGAAGGCTAATTTTAATGGGATGAGAGTGGATTTAAACAGATCAATTAAAATTAGAAGTTGACAGGCAAACTGTGGCAGACTGTAATTGTAGTAATTCTAGCCGGCTTTAAGGACAATTCCGATGAAGAACAATCAAATCCATAACGCCATGGATAATGGAAGAGATACAGAAACAAATAAAGCTAAAAAAAAAGGATACTTGTGGAAAATGTCAGATTGTAAATACTGGTGAGAACCAAACTGATCATAAAAGAACCAGAGAAGTGGCAGAGAGGGCAAGATAACTGGGAATAGACACAAAATGCTGGAGTAATTCAGCGGGACAGGCAGCATCTCTGGAGAAAAGAAATGGGTGACTTTTCAGATGGAGACCCATCATCAAGCTTTTTTTTCAGGTCTCGCCCCGAAACGTGACCCATTCCTTCTCTCCAGAGATGCTGCCTGTCCTGCTGAGGTACTCCAGCATTTTGTGTCTATCCTTGGTGTAAACCAGCATCTGCAGTTTCTTCCAACACACCCGTATACATTAATTCTAAGTTATCCCACTTTTTTACTTCTGTTGCCTACACACGAGAGGCAATTTACAGAGGCCTATTCACCTTTCAACCCGCACCTCTTTGGGGTGTGGGAGGGAACTGGAACACCAGTAGAAACACATGCAGTCACAGGGCGAACATGCAAAAAAAACTCCACAAAGACAACAACTTAGGTCAGGATTGTCCTCCAGAGATGCTGCCTTACCCGCTGAGTTATTCTAGCAATTGGTGTTCTCGTTTTGATTGAAGGAAGGGTAGATGCTGAGCCTACATTACTCAGGAACTCCTCAATAGATGCTGCAGTCTGAATAATAGTGATTGCAACTGATTTGTTACAGAAATGTTTCTAAATGGTTTTTCCTGTACCACCAGAACAAGCATCAGTGGTCCATTCACTTAACACTGCTTCCAATCACTTCCCATCACCTTTCCTGGCTACCACTTTCATGATTACTCATGAAAGATGATATCTCTTATTTTCCTTTCTTCTGACTCTCAGTCTGAAGAAGGGTCTCGACCCAAAACGTCACCTATTCCTTTTCTCCAGAGATGCTGTCTGACCCGCTGAGTTACTCCAGTTTTTTGTGTCAAACACATTTGTCGCTCAGGGTGGTGAGAGCTCACGGTCAAATTTGTAATGACGATCAAAGGAATTTTTAATGACTTTCTTCAGGACACTCAGCTATCGATATGTTCTGGACATGAAAATTTACTTTGTATATCTATTCTTTGGGGTTTTTAAACCAACCAAAGCTCCTTGTGTCCTATACTTATGATTTGTTACATGAATGAGATGAAGATGACCAGAAAAAAATTAATGTTAATACCACTTCTAAATAAATAACATTGACATGTTAACTCTTTTCTTTTAGTTCAAAATCTGTTGCCTGCGCTGCTGAATATTTCAAGCATTTTCTGTTTTTATTTTGGTTTTCCAGCATCTCTTATTTTTTGCTTTTGCTTTCAGTTGTACTGTCCTTGCTTCAGAAGTTGATTCAATAGTTTCCTTGAACACCCTCCACATTCACCTGATAATGCAGCATTCTCTGCTTGCTCATTGCACTCATTTGGTTTAGTTTAGTTTGGAGATACAGCACGGAAGCAGGCCCTTCGGCCGACCGAGTCCGCACCGACCTGCGATCCCCGCACATTGACTTCTTCTTCTTTCGTGTGGCGTGCACAGCCTAAAGTTGCTGGACAACTTGTTCTATTTGATTTTCCGTTTGTGCGCGTCAAGTTGATTGCATTAGTCAAAACAGGGCAGACCACGTGATGGTTGCAATCTTCCACCCCAACCCGCACATTGACACTATCCCAAAACACACTAGGGACAATTTTACATTTATACAATTACACCAAGCCAATTAACCTACAAACCTGTACATCTTTGGAGTGTGGTGGAAACCGAAGATCTCGGAGAAAACCCACGCAGGTCATGGGAAGAACGTATAAACACCGTACAGACAAACACCCGTAGTCAGGATTGAACCCGGTGTCTGGCGCTGTAAGGCAGTAGCTCTAACACTGCACCACTGTACAGCCCATTGTTACAGGTTTTAAAAGAAGAAAACCTTTACTTAAGGAGTTTGCAATTTGTTTTCTTGGACACTTGGCCAAGGTTGAGCTTTCGTAATGAGGTGGATGAGTTGAATGTGCAGATAGTTATTAATGAATATGATATAGTTGGGATCACGGAGACATGGCTCCAGGATGACCAAGGCTGGGAGCTAAACATCCAGGGATATTCCATATTCAGGAGGAATAGACAGAAAGGAAAAGGAGGTGGGGTAGCGTTGCTGGTTAGAGAGGAGATTAACGCAATGGAAAGGAAGGACATTAGCTTGGAGGATGTGGAATCGATATGGGTAGAGCTGCGAAACACAGGGGCAGAAAGCGCTAGTGAGAGTTGTGTAAAGGCCACCTAACAGTAGTAGTGGTTGGGTCTGGCATCAAACAGGAAATTAGAAATGCGTGCAACAAAGGTAAAACAGTTATAATGGGTGACTTCAATCTACATGTAGATTGGGTGAATCAAATTGGCAGGGATCTGAGGAAGAGGATTTCTTGAATGTATGCGGGATAATTTTCTAAACCAACATGTAGAGGAACCAAAGAGAGAACAGGCTATTCTAGACTGGGTATTGAGTAATGAGGAAGGGTTAGTTAGCAGTCTTGTTGTGCATGGCCCCTTGGGCAAGAGTGACCATAATATGGTTGAGTTCTTCACTAGGATGGAGAGTGACATTGTTAATTCAGAAACAAGGGTTCTGAACTTAAAGAAAGGTAACTTTGAGGGTATGAGACATGAATTGGCCAAGATAGACTGGCAATTCATTCTTACAGGGTTGACGGTGGATATGCAATGGAAGGCATTTAAAGACTCATGAATGAACTACAACAATTGTTCATCCCAGTTTGGCAAAATAATAAATCAGGAAGGTAGTGCATCTGTGGATAACAAGGAAAATCAGGGATAGTATCAAAACAAAAGATGAAGCATACAAATTAGCCAGAAAAGGCAGCCTACCAGAGGACTGGGAGAAATTCAGTCCAGCAGAGGTGGGCAAAGGGCTTAATTAGGAAAGGGAAAATAGATTATGAAAGAAAACTGGCAGGGAACATAAAAACTGACTGCAAAAGTTTTTATAGATATGTGAAGAGAAAACGATTAGTTAAAACAAATGTAGGTCCCTTACAGTCAGAAACAGGTGAATTGTTCATGGGTAACAAGGACATGGCAGACCAATTGAATAACTACTTTGGTTCTGCCTTCACTAAGGAAGACATAAATAATCTGCCAGAAATAGCAGGGGACCGGGGGTCAAATAAGATGGAGAAACTGAGTGAAATCCAGGTTAGCCGGGAAGTGGTGTTGGGTAAATTGAATGGATTAAAGGCTGATAAATTCCCAAGGCCAGATAGGCTGCATCTCTTAAGGGAGTAGCCCCAGAAATAGTGGATGCATTGGTGATAATTTTTCAAAACTCTTCTGGAGTAGTTCCTGAGGATTGGAGGGTGGCTAATGTAACCCCACTTTTTAAAAAGGGAGGGAGAGAGAAAACGGGGAATTACAGACCAGTTACTCTAACATCGGTGGTGGGGAAAATGCTAGTCAGTTATTAAAGATGGGAGAGCAGTACATTTGGAAAGTGGTGAAAATCATTGGACAAAGTCAGCATGGATTTACGAAAGGTAAATCATGTCTGACGAATCTTATAGAATTTTTCGAGGATTTAACTAGTAGAGTGGATAAGGGAGAACCAGTGGATGCGTTATATCTGGACTTTCAGATGGCTTTCGAAAAGGTCCCACATAAGAGATTAGTATGCAAACTTAAAGCACACGGTATTGGGGGGTTCAGTATTGATGTGGATAGAGAACTGGCTGGCAGACAAGAAGCAAAGAGTAGGAGTAAACGGGTCCTTTTCAGAAAGGCAGGCAGTGACTAGTGGGGTACCGCAAGGCTCAGTGCTGGGACCCCAGCTATTTACAATATATATTAATGATCCCGACAAGGGAATTGAATGCAACATCTCCAAGCTTTCAGATGGCACGAAGCTGGGGGGCAGTGTTAGCTATGAGGACAAAAATAGGAAAGTAGACTATTTGTCTGAATGGTGGCCGATTAGGAAAAGGGGAGATGCAACGAGACCTGGGTGTCATGGTACACCAGTCATTGAAGGTAGACATGCAGGTGCAGCAGGGAGTGAAGAAAGCAAATTGTATGTTAGCATTCATAGCAAAAGGATTTGCATATAGGAGCAGGGAGGTTCTACTGCAGTTGTACAGGGTCTTGGTGAGATTACACCTGGAGTATTGCATACAGTTTTGGTCTCCTAATCTGAGGAAAGACATTCTTGCCATAGAGGGAGTACAGAGAAGGTTAACCAGACTGATTCCTGGGATGTCAGGACTTTCATACGAAGAAAGACTGGATAGACTTGGCTTGTACTCGCTAGAATTTAGAAGATTGAGGAGGGGTCTTATAGAAACTTACAAAATTCTTAAGGGGTTGGACAGGCTAGATGCAGGAAGATTGTTCCCAATATTGGGGAAGTCCAGAACAAGGGGTCACAGTTTAAGGATAAAGGGGAAGTCTTTTAGGACCGAGATGAGAAAAACATTTTTCACACATAGAGTGGTGAATCTCTGGAATTCTCTGCCACAGAAGGTAGTTGAGGCCAGTTCATTGGCTATATTTAAGCGGGAGTTAGATGTGGCCCTTGTGGCTAAAGGGATCAGGGGGTATGGAGAGAAGGCAGGTACAGGATACTGAGTTAGATAATCAGCCATGATCATATTGAATGGCGGTGCAGGTTCGAAGGGCCGAATGGCCTACTACTGCACCTATTTTCTATGTTTCTATGTTTCTATGTATACTTCCTCATAAACATCCAGGCAACAGAAAAATTAATATTTTTTTCTATGTGCATGGATCTTATTACATTTAAGACGGACACAATATTCTGGAGTAACTCAGCGGAATAGCAGCATCTCAGGAGAGAAGGGATGGGTGACATTTCAGGTTGAAACACTTCTTCAGAGTCGGGGGAAAGGGAGACAGAAATCGAAGGGGTGAGGTGTGAAAAAAGACATCAAAGGGACGAAGCTCAAGGAAAATGTAGAATAGATCATTGTTAGCTAGGGGACGTTGGCAACGAGGCATTTAAAGATAACATTTCATCAGGAGGACAGTCAAACTGGTCGGTGAACTAGGATGGGGAAGGGATGGAGAGAGAGGGAAAGCAAGGGTTACTTGAAGTTTGAGAAGTCAATATTCATACTGCTGGGTTGTAAGCTGCCCTAGCGATAATATGAGGCACTGATCCTCCAATTTGCGTTTGGCTTCACTCTTGTTTAGTCCGTGCATACATTACAGAAATTCTCATCCATGAGTAAAGGGTTTGGCTCCAGCCATGAATTGATCATTCCAGTTTAGCCTTAGGCCATGAAGGCCGCAATAGTGCATTATTGCATGATGAAATATTTGTGGTGTCTTCCTGGAGCATGGCCCCGACGTAAAGGATTAAGCAATTAATGACGCATATCAAGCGGCACATTGATGGAACGGCAACCTTTGGGGCAAAACTGGATAGCCCTTGAAAAATTGGTATCATGAATATGAAGCTCAATTAACCTGTTTCCAGTGAAGTGAGCAGAGCAATTACGTGCCCTTTGCTCATTTCCGGGATTGCCAAATGCTAAGCAGGCAATTCATTGATTTACTAGCTCAGCCAAGAGAAATAAATTTGTAACTAATCTTTCTCATATCCTGAAGATAGACACAAAAAGCTGGAGTAACTCAGCGGGACAGGCAGCATCTCTGGATAGAAGGAATGGGTGACGTTTGGGGTCCGGACCCTTCTTCAGGGGAGAGGGAGACCCAGAGATTAGGAAGGGTAAGGTGTGAAAATGAGATATCAAAGGGGATGGAGATCAAGCAAAATGTTCATTGTTAAACATAGAAATCATAGAAAACAGGTGCAGGGGTAGGCCATCCGGCCCTTCAAACCAGCACCGCCATTCAGTATGAGCATGGCTGATCATCCAAAATCAGTACCCGGTTCCTGTTTTTTCCCCAGATCAAAGGAATCCAAAGATGGTCAAGGAAAATGTAGAATGATTCATTGTTAGCTGGGGAAGGTGACAATGAGGCATGCAATCAGTAAAATTTAATCAGGCGGACAGTGAAACTATTCGGAGAACTAGGGTGGGGAAGGACAGAGAAAGAGAGAGGGAAAATAATGAACCAATGAGATACTCCAACATGTTGTGTCTTGATTGTTACAGATTGCAAACAGATTTATAATCAGGAGATTGTAGAGCAGTTACAAAATTCACAATCTGGATGCTTTAACATGCAATGATTACACTGAAATATATAAAAAATCCGTTTTGACAGCTAATTATTATCCCTATTTTAAATTTCACTTTTCAATTATTGGCAGACCCAAAGAAGTAAGCTCCAGAACATTCTGATTTAATTGCTCACTGACAGTGAAGACTCCTTTGATGATGGAGCAAGTTTACTGAGGCAACAGATATTAACCAAACTTGATTAGGGATCTCCGGGGCAGGGGGAATGTTCTGAGGAGGAACCTTTGAGTGAGTTATGAGGTGGTTTCCAGCAGGCAGTACAAAATAATTACTATCATTTATCTAAAATAATAGGCAATGCAGACATGCACAGGACAGTATGTTGTACTCTTTCCAAATTTCATGGCAGACCTCCTGTGTACACTACAAAGTACTGTCATAGTGGAGTCTACTGCCTCAATTAGCACTGTAGAGTTAAGGGCCTGTCCCACTTACACGACCTTTACAGGCAACTGCCAGCACCCGTCATAGGTCGTCGAAATTTTCAACATGTTGAAAATTCAGCCGCGACCAGAAAGACGCTACGACTCTTTGGAGACCTCTCACGACCAGACAGGCGACCCCTGGCGACATGTTGCGGGAGACCTCTCACGACCATAGGGGACCTCTCACGACCATACAGCCTATGGTCGTGAGAGGTCTCCAAAGAGTCGTAGCGTCTTTCTGGTCGCCGCTGAATTTTCAACATGTTGAACATATCGGAGACCTATGACGTGTGCCGGCAGTCGCCTGTAAAGGTCGCGTAAGTGGGACAGGCCCTTTATTACCTTGCCCATCACCATCTCCCAAGGAGATTAAAAAATCCTTTTCATCTAACTGACTTCCTAAATTAAATTATGTTCCTGAAATTATTGTGTTTTATCATATTGTGCATTCTATTTGGGTGGCACGGTGGCGCAGCGGTAGAGTTGCTACCTTACAGCGCTTACAGCGCCCGGATCCCGGTTCAATCCCGACTATGGGTTCTGTCTACATGGAGTTTGTACATTCTCCCCATGACCTGCGTGGGTTTTCTCCGAGATCTTCGGTTGACTCTCACACACTAAAGACGTACAGGTTTGTAGGGTAATTGGCTTGGTAAATTTAAAAATTGTCCCTAGTGTGTGCAGGATAGTAATAATATGTGGGGATCGCTAGTCAGTGCGGACTCGGTGGGCCGATGGGCCTGTTTCCGTGCTGTATCTCTAAACTAAACCAAACTAAACTATGTTATCCCGCTTTCTCACCCGTTCCCGACACATTAGGGGCAATTAATTCCTAGAGTCTAATTAATCTATAAAGCACATGTCTTTGGGATTTGGAAGGAATCTGCTGCAGCCAGAGGAAACCCATGCGGTCACAGGGAGAACATGCAGACTCCATACACTCAGTATGTGAGATCTGAGAATACGCAGCTCTCTGGCACTGTAAGGCACCAGCTCTACTAGCTGCACAACTTGTTGAATGGTTAGTATGGGTTAGTATGGGTGATTAGTACGGGTGTCAGGGGCTATGGGGAGAAGGCAGGAGAATGGGGTTATGAGGGAAAGATAGATCAGCCATAATTGAATGGCAGAGTAGACTTGATGGGCCAAATGGCCTAATTCTGTTCCTATTACTTATGGCCTAAAGAATGCATTCTGGTTTGTTTTTTTTGCCTGAAATCACAACAAACTGTAGAGCCACCTACACCTGAAGAATGTTCAGAAAATGTTGACTAACACAGGCTAACGGCCGTGGAGGTAGGGCACATTTAACCTGGGTCTCTAGCGCTCTGAGGCAGTAGCTCTACCAGCTGTGCAACTTTGCTATCACAAAGCTGATGCAAAATGTGAGTTTCCCATAAAAATCCAACTTATTTTCATATTTGCCAATAGAGCTCTGCGCAATGGATCCCATTTTGTTCCCAGAAAACTCCTATCATCCATTTTAGCATCCAGGTTCTGTTTCCCCCGACACTCAGCGGTTTTTTGTGTCTATCTTCGGTGTAAATCAGCCTCTGCAGTTCCTACCTACACATACCTTCTCTTAGCAATGAACAATGTCAAATAAATGTGGCCTTACCAGTTGCACGAATGCATTACAAATAAATTCAGCATGGAATATATTTATGTGAGTAGTAAAGTTGTTTCTGTTAATTTTGGACGTACCCCAGATGATTCTCAGTAACCCTTTTAATTCTGCTTGCAAAATACCAATAAATACTTTATGCAGAATTATGCTCTGTAGCTACCTAAGAGATTCATAAAGTAAATATTAAGAAACTACCTTCATTTAATACCCAGGCAAAGGCATGATTTATCACTTTTCACATCTTTTAATTCGATTACCACGTGCAACATAAGTCATCAGTCTAATTAAAAACTGCAAATAGAACAAATAACAATTACAGTTGATCATTTGAACCTTGGTAAAATTCCATTATGGTAGGTACAATAACAACATTTAAAAGACAATTGGACATGTACAGCTTGGGAATGGTTTAGCAAGATATGGACCAAATATGGGCAAATGGGAATAGGTTGAATGGGATTTTGGTTGGCATATTGACCTCTAACCTCAAGTAGCCCTTGTTTTCCCTCTCTCTCTACCCCTCCCCATCCTTGTTCTCCAACCAGTCTGACTGTCCTCCTGATTACATTTTATCTCTGTATGCTTCGTTGTCAACTTCCCCTCGCTATTCTACATTTTCATTGATCTAAGGTAGACACAAAATGCTGGAGAAGCTCAGTGGGTGAGGCAGCATCTATGGAGAGAAGGAATTCGATTTTACCAGCATCTGCTGTTCTTAAACTTTTCATTGATCTACATCCCCTTTGACATCTTCTTTTTACACCTTACCCCTCCATTTCTCTGTGTTTCCCACTCCCTTGACTCTCAGTCTGAAGAAGTGTCTCGATCCGAAATGTCACCCATTCCTTCTAACTTCAGGAAAATTGGACACAGAATATTGGAGAGTGAAGACGACCTCCTTTGATCTCCTTCGACCTCCCTTCGACTATGATGAAGACTACTTTCGACTATCCTCGATTACCTGCGACTAACATGCCGCCCTACTACGACCCACTATGACTAAACCTACGAGTAAAAAAAGTATCGATTTTTTTCCATGATGACCTTTTTTTACTCACGGGCATTTTATAACATATTGAAAAAAACGCCGTGACCTAGCTGAGGCCTTGAGTACACGGGGACCACTCTCGAACATGAAGGAAAGTTACGAAGACCTCCTATGACCTCGTGTCGACCATGCTGCGAGTATGAATCGAGGGCAAACTCGCCAGAACTCGCAGATTAGGTCGTCCAAGTGGGACAGCCCCTTAAGAATGTTTAACAAACTGCTTCAAATTTCATTGTAAGAAATCAGCCAAAGAGAAAACAAATTGTGACCATATATCATCACACGCTCGGGAGGTTTTTGAACCCATTATGTTTGGCATTTGCTCTGTTTAGATCGTTTTAAGTCATAAGCAATTTTCAAACATGCCCACTTAATGTTATGCTGCAATACGGACACCCTTTAATAAATTAGGGAGTTAGGAGTTAAAAATAGTTATTCTTGCTCGCATAAAAATAGGAAGTTGTGTTCTTCCACAAGGCGGGTAGGTGTAAGGAAACTTGGATGACGAGAGAAATGGAGGCATTGGTCAGGAAAAAGGAAACATGGTTTCCCGCTGAGTTTCTCCAGCATTTTGTGTACCCTAGATTTTCCAGCACCTGCAGTTCCTTCTTTAACAAAAGGAGACATGGGACTGGTATCGGCAACTAGGATTAAGTGTATCCGGGGATGAGTTTCGGGAACTGAGGAGCATACTTAAGAAGGACATCAAGAGGGCAAAAAGGGGGCAGGAGATAGCTCTGACAGATAATATTAAGGGAAATCCAAAGAGATTTTATACTATAAGTACATTAAGGGAAAGAGGTCGACTGGAGAGAGCATAGGGGCTCTGTTAAATCGCTGGAGATGGCAAAAAACTTCAATTAATATTTTTATTCTGTGGTTTCTGTGCAGAAGTGTCTTGAGACGGTCAGTATTGCAGTCAAGGAGGTGCTGAACATCCTAACGTGTATGAAGGGAGACAAACCTTCTAGGCCTAATCAGATATATCTTAGGGCACTGTGGGGGAAGCCAGAGAAGATATTGCAGATGAAGTATGAGTCATCATTAAATGCGATTGCGATGCCAGATGACTGGAGGGCGGCTAATGTTGTGCCTCTATTTAATAAGCGCTGCAAGGAAAAGCATGGGATCTATAGAGCAGTGAGCCTAACATCTGTGGTAGGCAAATTACTGGAGAGTGTTCTGTTAGATATAAATGCATTTGGATACACAGGGGCTAATTTGGGATAGTCAGCACAGTTTTGTACGTGGGTGAGCGTGTCTAACAAATCTGATTCATGTATTGAAGATGTAACTAAAAAAGTTAATGAGAGCAGAGCTGTAGACCTTGTCCATATGGATTTCAGCAGGGCATTTGATAAAGAACCATATGTTAGCCTGCTCTGGAAGATTACATCTCTGGGGAACCAGGAAGAGCTAACCGACTGGAAAGAAAATTAGCTTCATGGAAGGAAAGCAGAAGGTGTGGGTGGAAATATGTAGGAAGGAACTGCAGATGCTGGTTTAACTGAAGATAGAAACAAAAAGCTGGAGTAACTCAGCGGGACAGGCAGCATCTCTGGAGAAAAGTAATAGGTCGAGACCCTTCTTCGGACTAGTAGTCAGTTGAAAGGGAAATGAGAGATATAGACGGTGATATAGAGAGATATAGAGTAAATATAGTGCAAAAAAGTAACAATGATAAAGGAAACAGGCCATTGTTCACTGTAGGTTAGATGAAAACGATTTACAAACAATGAGACTGAACAAAAGTGCCTTTGAAACTGGTACAACGACTTGGGTGGGGGAGAGATGGAGAGAGAGGTGATGCAAGGATTACTTGAAGTTAGAGAAATCAATATTTATTCTGTTGGGGTGTGTAAGCTGCCCAAGTGAAATATGAGGTGCTGATCCTTCAATTTGCGCTTGGCCTCCCTCTTGACAATGGAGGAGGCCCAGGACAGAAAGATCAGTGTGGGAATGGGAAGGGGTATTAAATTAGTTGTTTTTCAGACTGGAGGGGAGGAGAGGAGGGAGGGGGCAGAGGAGGAAGAGAGGGGAATGATTCTAGATTAGCCCTCGATATTCACTAATGTGCTGACTATGGTTCAGAAGGTAATCTTACGCATTCCACAAGCTCCACGAGACATTCAAAGCCGTCGAAAGATGAGTATTCCAGAAACTTGATTAATAGTTTCTTTATTGTAGTAGTACAAAACAGTAAAGTCACTCGTAAAAACTTATTTTTGTATAAGTACATCGTCTTCCAGCATATATACGTTTCATTCATACTCATGATCATGGCCGAAAACAATATCTTCCCATAGTATTCACCAAACTAAACTAACTACTATCTGCCAGTCTGCGCCAGCATCCTAGCCAAGAACATGCCCCAGACTGCGTATAAATCCCACCCACATAATTACAGGCAGATAAAATTAAAGGTAACTGGATAAAATTATAATATACTGAGTTAAGCTCAATGGCTACTACACTCATGCAGTTTATTCTCTCTCATATGGCCATCCATTTATTTTGATGCCTTTTCCTCTAAACTAAGGGGAAATTAACAAATCAGATCATGGGGATGATCAGCCATGATCACATTGAATGGCCGTGCTGGCTCGAAGGGCCAAATGGCCTACTGCACCTATTGTTTATTGTCTATAGTTCATTGTTGGGATGTGGGGGGAAACCAGAACACTCTACAGACCCACAAGCAAACTGCTTACAGTCAGTATCCAAGGTCAGAACTGAATTCTGATCCCTGCAGCTTAGAGGCAAATTCTGCACAAAAATACTACACAAAAAGGTGCAGCAAATTTATTTTATGAGAAGGATGTTCAAGGAGAAAGTGCATTATTCGACTGATATCATCTCTGTAAAGGCCCTGTCCCACGATGCGAGTTTACCCAAGAGCTCTCCCGAGTTGATTAAAAAAATCAAACTCGTGGGGCTTAACACATTATATATCTTTCAAAGATTGAACAGGTTGGGACTCTTTCCTCCAGAGGGGAGATATGACCTGCTGGTGATCTTTCAAGATTATGAAAGATTTAGGGCGGTGGGAGCAAAGATTCACCACAAGGAAAATCAGAATTGTGAATCACTAATAAACCCTTAAGGCATAATTTAAGAAACATATATTCTCTGAGAAAGATTAGAATAAGGAACAAACACCATAAGAAACAGCCAGCTAACTACAATTTAATAAATTTAAGGAAACGCTAAATGTTCAGATGGAAGTAAATGGAATAACTATGTAGGTTTATGGAAAGCTTAAAAACCATTATGGATCTGTTTGTCCAAATGTACTGTTCTGTAAATACAGCATAATACATTCATGATTATAGAAAAATGTAAAGTAATTCCCATAAAGATTTTCAACTCTCCCAATAAATTAGCTATGAAACCACCAGTAAAACCAAATCAACGGCTGCTCTTTCCCTTGTTCAGCAGTTCTTGAACATATTCATTGAAATTTTAACTGGTAATCAGCAGAAAACTCCAGTGATAATTCCCAATGATCACTCAATTGATTAATACTGCTCGCCATGCGCAGCTTGTAGTAATTTCCCCAAAGATAGACACAAAATGCGGGAGGAACTCAGCGGGATGGGCAGCATCTCTGGATAGAAGTTGTTTCCCACATCAGTTGCTCACGAAATTGATTATCAAGGGTATGGTGTGTTGTTGGATTTGCTATATGAAGGATGAAACCTTAAAGATGTGTAGGAAGGGACTGCAGATGCTGGTTTAAACCGAAGATAGACACAAAAAGCTGGAGGAACTCAGCGGGTCAGACAGCATCTCTGGAGAAAAGGAATGGGTGATGTATTGGGTCTGAAGAAGGGTCTCGACCCGAAACGTCCTTTTCTCCAGGGATGCTGTCTGATACGCTGAGTTACTCTAGCTTTTTGTGTCTTTCGGTGCAAAACCGGCGACTGGAACGGCGATTGTCAGAGTGGAACACACACCCGTACACACATCGCTTCCTTCACCAGCCAGTTATGCAGGCGGGGGACAGGGCAAGCGGGGGGAACGCTGTCTGAGTGAAATTCACACATGCAAACCAAAATGATACAAACACACACCACAATGAACAGAAAGGTTGGAGCTGTAATTAAGATGGTGAAAGCACAGTGTACTGGAAGGGTCACTTAAGTCCTTTAAAAGAGGGGGGAGAGGGGTGGGAAGGGGGTAGAAGGAGGGAGAAGGGGGAGACGGAGGAGATGGGGTTGGGAGAAGGATGTAGACAACTTTTAAGAAGATAGATAAAAATGCTGGAGAAACCCAGCAGGTGAGGCATCATCTATGGAGCAAAGGAATAGGTGACGTTTTGGGTCGAGACCCTTCTTTAGATGTGGGGGGGGGGGGGGGGGGTAAAGAAAGGAAAGGCGGAGACGGAGGCTGAGACTGTGGGAGAGCTGGGAAGGGAGGGGAAGGAGAGAGAAAGCAAGGACTACCTGAAATTAGAGAAGTCAATGTTTATGCTACTGGGGTGTAAACTACCCAAGTGAAATATGAGGTGCTGCTCCTCCAATTTGCGTGGAAATCAATCTGGCTTCTTTTTTCCCGAAGCTCTCCGCATAATATCCTCCAGGATAAAATCATATTGTAACTTTACAATCATTTGCCTTGGGGGGCCATTTGTACTGGTCTGTCGTCTGCCGACTCTATGTGCACGAGCTAATACAGGCTTATCATCCAAAGATAAAACAGCTTGAAGTTAGTTTAGCAGTGAATTCTCGAGGATCTTCGTGTTTCTCTAGACCTTCAGGAATCCCTGCGATCCTCAAGTTCTGTCTTCTCTGATAGCCTTCTAGCTGAGTGCATTTCTCTGTTACTTTAGTCAACAACTCCAGTAGACGTTCCTGTTCTGTTATCAGCTTTGCTGTAGACACAGTACTTGCCTCCGCTATCTTTTCAAGGTTTTTCATGCCATCTGCCTGTTGTTCCAGCACATTTGCAATAGGATCAATCTTATTTTGAAAGTCTTTTTTAACTTTTTCAAGTTTAATCTCCATCTTACGTTCCATATTATTGATCATATCAATAAGTTCATTTCTTCAATTTTTCTGATTCTTCTTAAACTTATTATCAATTTTTGACGTTGTAACTTTTGAAATTCATTCCATTGATTTTTCATCAAATCCATCTGATTGTTAATTTGACAAATTTCTTCCTTTATTTCTCCCTTTATATCTTTCATTTCTTGCTTTATATCTTTCATTTCTGCCTTTAATTCTCGCTTTAAATCAGCCATCTGGTGAGAAATAAAAGTTTTCAAATCCTCACCTTCTGTGCCTGCTTTCCTGGAGACATCTTCCAGGGAGCTGGCCCTACTTGAATCCGAGGCTTCTCCCAGGCCTTCTCCCGCTCTCGCCCGGGTTTTTCGACCTTTTACCTTGTCGGTAGGGCTCCGTGCCGTCATGGTTTGTCGCACGGCTGATGACGTCACTCGGTACCGTTGATATTAAAACGGCAAGCAGTGTGAAGCAGGCAGCCGGTAAGTCTTTTTAAGTCCCCGTTTTTCCCGAATTTTTACGGAGCTGGCTGGCGCTAGCCATTTCAAGGACAAAGAATCAGTATCTATCGAGACTATCCCCCAGAGGTTGCCAGAAAACGAAAAGCGTTTAATGAAAGCCAAAAGCCTTATGAGGGGTGTAGAAAACTTGAGATACGGTTTGAATTACCCAGCCATCCTAAGAGTTACTTATAACAACGTGGAACATTTCTTCAAGACCCCAGCAGAAGCAATGGAATTTGCAAAGCAGTTTGACACTTGAAAATTATCTACAAGCAAACATACTGTCTTTTACTACTTTTAGAGACCTAGTATGGTCTCTTAACATTCTGTGAGACTTCATACGATAATATGGAATTAGAAGGAACTAGAAGGAACGGACAATGTCGTATGGAATGAAGCGTTTTTCTGGATTGGAAGATGCTTGCTGAACATTGACAATTAGTCATAATATATAACTAAACACAAACAAATAACACACATACTAAAATCATAACGCGGTTTTATTATCACCATGATTATTATTAACCAAGATTGTTCACTATTGCTAATTAATATTACTAATAATTAATATCTTATGTTCTTGTTAAATTTGGAGATACCCTCCCCTTATTTTTTCTTCTTTAATAATGATTTTTATTTCTTGTACTTTAAAAACTCTTTATCTCCTGTTCTATAGTTAGATTTTTAAATTAATTTTAGATATACATACTTTTATATGATGATCAATATCACTTTTTTTCATTTCCTTAATATTACATCCCCGTTAAAATATTATTATGGAATAATAATTCCTTAAAACTAGGAGCTGGCCAAATTAATAACATCAATGCCGGAAGCCTTTAGATGGATAGCCAATGTAGTATGGCTTACACAAACTACAAATATTTCATTTGTAGTTTTTTCATTCTTTATACACTCTATTAATCTCTTTATCTACTCTTTACTATTCTTTTATACTTATTGTATCTTTCAGTTTGAATGGAGCTACACACTGGAACAATGGAGATATATTCGTGAAGTACATAAAAAGAGATTTAAAATTCATCTATTCGGTGTTCGGGTGTAAGGTTAGGTCTACTGCACGGACCCTTGGACTCTATTGTAGATTCCCACAAATTTAAAATGCAGGACTTAAAAAGAAATATGGGGAATGAGGAATTAACCTTTTGCAGTTGGAATGTTAAAGGTATCAATGAACCAATAAAAAGAGGAAAAATATTGACACATTTAAAGGCAATTAAAGCTGATGTAATTTACATTCAAGAAACTCACCTAAAAAAAGACGCTGAAAATAGGCTGAAAGCAAAATGGATAGACAAAATATATCACTCCTCTTTTACGCATAAATCAAGAGGCGTAGCAATATTATTTCGTAAAGGTACTTTATTTAAGCATACATCTACTATATCTGATAAATATGGCAGATATATTATTGTGATAGGAGAAATAAACAGGGAAAAAATGATTTTCGTTAATATTTATGGACCAAATTTTGACAGTCCTTTATTTTTTAAGAAAGTACTCAATAATATTCCGGAATTAAACACATTATAATTTGATAATTGGAGGAGATTTTAATTGTACATTAGACCCTTATTTAGATAGATCTTCAAAACAAAGGAAAACGAAATCACATACTAGTGATTTATTAAATGCATATATCCAAACGACTAATATTAAAGATGTTTGGAGAACAGAAAATCTTACTGGTCGAGAATATTCCTTTTACTCACCAGTACATAAAACTTATTCAAGAATAGATTACTTTCTGGTAGATGCAAAGCTTATTTCACTTACTTACGAATCTAAATATCATAATATTATAATTTCAGATCATGCACCATTAACATTTAAAATTAAAATAAATGCTAAAACAGAAAATCTAGGACAATGGAAACTTAACCCACAAATTTTAAAAAATAAAACCACTCAGGAATATATTATAACTCAGATTAAGATGTTTTTTGAAATAAATGATCAACCAGAAATATCTCGCTGTTTATTATGGGAAACATTTAAAGCATATCTTCGAGGAATTATGATTTCTTCACAAGAATTCCATAATAAAAAGATTCGGAAGGAACAACAGGACTTAGAAAGGGAGATTAAACAATTAGACATACAAATGCAACAAAATCAGATATAATAATACATAATAAAATTGTAGCATTGAAGTATAAATTAAACAAAATATATACTGATCAAGTTTTAAAATATTACCAACATACTAAACAATTGCTGTTTGAATTTGGAGACAAACCCCAAAAATTATTGGCTCGACAATTAAGGAAAATTGAAGCTGAAAAAATTATACATAGGATTAAATCACAAAACGGTGAATTATTAATACAACCCAAAGATATTATATGAAAGATTTATGCAATATTATAAAAAATCTGTATACTGCTAAAGCGACAGTAAATAAAACAGAAATAGATGCCTTTTTAAATATATGTAACTTAAAAGAATTAGATTTACAAAATAGAGAACTATTAAATGCTCATATTTCAATAAAAGAAATCCAAGAATCTATTAAATCATTAAAAAATGGTAAAACTCCAGGACCGGATGGTATAGGTTCGGAATTTTATAAAATTTTTCATGATCAAATGGTCCCATATTTAAAATCATTATATGAACAGATATATACACAAGAGAAATTACCAGATACATTGAACGAGTCTATTATAACACTTATACCCAAAATAAATAAAGATTTGGATGACCCAGGATCATATAGAGCAATTGCTTTATTAAATACGGATCAAAAAATTTTTAACAAAGATACTAGCACAAAGATTAAGCACAGTTGTTAACGAATTAATTCATCCTGATCAAACAGGATTTATACCTAAAAGATATTCTTCATATAATCTAAGACGGTTATTTAATATCATATATTCGAAAAGAAGTGATAAAAAAGACTTAGTAGTTATCTCGCTGGATGCAGAAAAAGCTTTTGACCAGGTGGAATGGCCTTATTTATTTTCGGTGATGGAAGCTTTTAAGCTTGGTGATAAGTTTACTACTTGGATCAAATTATTATATGCAAACCCAACAGCTAGAATAACAACAAACCATATGTTATCAACTAAATTTAGTTTATCTCGAGGTTGTAGACAAGGCTGTCCTTTATCACCTTTACTGTTTGCGTTAGCAATCGAACCTCTTGCCCAAAGGGTAAGATTGCACCCGGAAATATATGGATATGATACTAAAGATACTAAGAATAAAATCTCGTTATATGCGGACGATGTATTACTTTATATCACTAAACCGGAAATAAGTATCCGTAATTTGTTAAAACTAATAACGGAATTTGGTTTAATTTCAGGATACAGTATCAATTGGAATAAAAGTGAACTTATGCCAATAACCATGAATAACTTACAGATATTACAACAATTTCCTTTTAAGATAACAAATGAAAATATTAAATATCTTGGTATTTTTGTTACAAAAAAGATTTGACTCTCTATTTAAGTCTAAATTTCCCGTTATTACTGAATAAATTAAATAAAAATATTTTATACTGGAAAAGTTTACCTATTTCAATGTTAGGTAAAATAAACGCAATAAAAATGATTTTTCTCCCACAATTATTATATTTATTTTCAATCAATCCCGATATATCTCCCTAAAATTTTTTTTAAAAAGTAGACTCTATAGTCACTAACTTTATCTGGGATTATAAGAACCATAGAATAAATAAAAAACACTTATGTAAAGCTAAAATAAACAGGGGTTTAGCATTACCAAATTTTATGTTTTATTATTGGCAGTTAATATTAAAAATATGAACTTCTGGTTAGAAGAAACAGATAATAAACCAAACTGGTTAAAAATGAAAGAGAAGACTGTTTTCCATTTGAAATTAGCTCTATAATATTTGCTAATATTAATGTACCTAAGAAAATTTATAGTGAAAACTCGATAATAGAAAGCGGAATCCGTATTTGGAAACAAATAAAGAAAACATTAAAACTAAAATTTATACCGCTAGGTCTTACTATTGCCAACAATTTTATGTTTAAACCCTCAACGATGGATAAGGCTTTTATACAATGGGAAAAATAAAGAATTTTAAATATAGGGGATCTTTATAAGGAAATTTTTTTTCTTTCATTTCAAGAGTTACAACAAGCTTACGGGCTTCATAATAATGAATATTTCAGATATTTACAAATCAGAAACTATATCTCTGCAAATACACAAGAATTCAGAAATAGAAAGAGTGAAATTTTAGATGAATGCTTGAATAAACATCCAAATACAGAAAAAATGATATCATATATTTACAATATTTTGTTGGAAAGTGATATTCCATCATCGGAAATACACAGACAGCGTTGGGAAAATGAATTAGGTCAAATAATAAGCCCAGAAATATGGGAAGAAAGCTTACAACACATACATTACTGCTCGTTAAATGCTAAACATGCTCTTATACAGTTTAAAATTTTACATAGATTACATTATTCTAAATCTAAATTACATAATATATTTCCAAAATTATCGCCTATATGTGATAAATGTCAAATCTTAGAAGCAATTTGTCACATTCATTCACTAATTGTACGAAGATTGTAGAATATTGGAACAAAATATTTAAGATAATCTCGAATGTTGTTAATATTACTATGATTCCTGATCCAAAGTTAATAATACTTGGAATACCGGAACGGAACAAATAATTACAAGGAATCAAAGAACTTTTATCGACTATTCTCTAATAATTGGGAAAAAATTAATACTAAAATTTTGGAAAGGCCCTGCATCCCCAACAATTAAAATGTGGAATACAGAAATGTCGGAGACACTTCACTTGGAGAGATTGAGACTTGTCCTTATGGATAGGTTAGATCTCTTCAAAGGGATTTGGTCTCCATACATTAAATATTTACAGGGTCATAATGGTTCGGCGCGGGGACTTGACTGAGGCCTGAATATCTGAATGGATGAAGAAATACATATAATAAATCATGAATGTATCTCCAAGAACGGATTATTTAGTAATATTTTAATCTCCACCAAACTTTTCACATTTTCTTTTCTATTTTCTTACTTTCTATCTCTATCTTTCTATCTTTAAGTAGGGAAAAAAAGTATAGAAACATATTATATATATTCTTAATATTTAGTATGAATACACCTATTATTAGTTGTATGAAAATATTATAGATGTCCTAAATTTGGGTAATTATATAAAATTGTGCATTTTCAACTATATAATAATTTGAAATATAAAGTTAATAATAATACAAACATTCTTAATATTATGAAAATATCATGAATATCATAGAAGTTTGGTTAAGATTGGGTATTATGTAGTTATATTAGGGGGATTTGTATTTGGTAATTAGAAGAAATATGTATGGTATGAGAAGTATGAGTATATTGCTTATTTTAGAATATACTACATACACTCCCAATTATACACAATAAATAACCAGGAAATGTATAATGGATAACATACAAATAACACAAACAGTATCAATTGATAATCAATATTATATAATTTTGTATATTTATATAATTTTTTAATGCCGTATAAGAGTGTACTCTGTATATATTGTTTCTATAATAAAAAAAATTAAAAAAAAAAAAAAAAAAGGAAATCAATCTGGCCATGGAGGAGGCCCAGGACAGAAAAGTTGGATTTGGATGGGACGGGGGGTTGAAATGCTGAGCCACCGGGAGATCAGGTTGGTTATTGCGAAATAAGCGGAGGTGTTGGCGAAGCGATCGCCAAGCCTGCGCTTGGTCTCATCGATCTAGAACAGCTGACACCTGGAACAGTGGATGCAATAGATGAGTTTGGAGGAGATGCAGGTGAATCTTTGCCTCAGCTGGAAAACTGGTTGGGTCCTTGGATGGATCGAGGGGGGAGGTAAAGCGACAAGTGTAGCATTTCCTGCGGTTGTAAGGGAAAGTACCAGGGAGGGGTGGTTTGCGTGTGGATGGATGAATTGACCAGGGAGTTCCCGGAGGGAACGGTCTCTGCAGAAATCTGAAAGGGGAGGAGATGAGAAGATGTGGCCAATGGTGGGATCCTGTTGGAGGTGGTGAAAATATTGGAGGTTCATCTGCCTGTATGTGATGGATGGTAGGGTGGAAGGTTAGCATAAAGGGGACTCTGTCCCTTGTTACGAGTGGGGGATGGGGAGTGAGAGTAGAGATACGGGATATAGAGGAGACCCTGGTGAGAGCCTCATCTGTAGTAGAAGAATGGAACCCCTAAAGAATGAGGACATTTCCGATGTCTTGGATCTTGGACAAGCAGCAACACAGAGAAGCAGGGAGAAGAGCTGATTGGCTGAGGCCCATGGGAAAGGTGAGTCAGAGGTGAGTCGGAGGGGGAAAACAGTTTAAAAAGAGCGCCAAAAAGCAGCCAGAGTTAGCCCAGAGCTTACGTGGATCTTGGACAAGCAGCAACAAAGAGAAGAAGGGAGAAGAGCAGATTGGCTGAAGCCTGTGGGAAAATTGAGGGGGAAAACAGTTTAAAAAGAGTGCCTAAAAGCAGCCAGAGTTAGCCCGGAGCTTACGTGGATCTTGGACAAGCAACAACAAAGAAAAGCAGGGAGAAGAGCTGATTGACTGAAGCCCATTGGAAAGGTGAGTCAGAGGTGAGTCAGAGGGGGGAAACTGTTTAAAAAGAGCGCCAAAAAGCAGCCAAAGTTAGCCCAGAGCTTAGTGGATCTTGGACAAGCAGCAACAAAGAGAAGCAGGGAGAAGAGCTGATTGGCTGAAACCAGAGGGAAAGGTGAGTCATAGCGGGGAAAACAGTTTAAAAAGAGCGCCAAAAAGGATCCAGGTTAGCCCAGAGCTTACCTGGATCTTGAACAAGCAGCAACAAAGAGAAGCAGGGAGAAGAGCTGATTGGCTGAAGCCCGTGGGAAAGGTGAGTCAGAGGTGAGTCAGAGGGGGAAAACAGTTTAAAAAGAGTGCCAAAAAACAGTCAGTTAGCCCAGAGCTTACGTGGATCTTGGACAAGCAGCAACAACGAGAAGCAGGGCGAAGAGCTGATTGGCTGAAACCAATGGGAAAGGAGAGTAAGTCACAGTGGAAAAAACAGTTTTAAAACTGAGGAATTTGGTTTGTAAATTGGTAAATTAGGCAATTTATCATTCAATATAATCAAGGCTGTTCTAAGGCAGTGGCAGTGAGGGAAGTGTGTCGTCGTTGGCTCGAGAGTTTTCAGAGAGGAGACTGAGGAGGATACCACACCAAACGCTGGAGAGGGCGAGATGAAAGAAGGAGATGTCAAGCAAGCTGATTCAGTGGATCTTGCAGTATGTGGGAGGTCAATGACACTGCTGGTGCCTCTGGCTGCTACAAAAATGTGAGAAGTGCATCCAGGTACAGCTCCTGAAGGGCCGTGTTGGGAACTGGAGAAGCAAGTGGATGACCCTCAAGTTCGTCCGAGAAACTGAGTCTTCCTCGACAAGTCCTACAGTAAGATTGTTACACCTAAGGTACTGGAAGAGAGAAGGTGGGTGACAGTGAGAAAGGGAAGGAAACATGGAATGCAAAGGTCCCGGGTGTTGTACCTCTTGTGAACAGGGTCACCCACTTATAAGCTGTCGGGACAGAAGACGCTAACGCACTGAGCAGCACACTGGCTTGTGAAGTAAAAAATGCTATTGAGCCAAAACCAAAGAGGCCGACATCAGGCAACGCCTTGATAGTTGGAGACTCCATTGTGAGAGTACAGACAGGGGTTTCAACGGCAACAGACAGGATTCGAGGATGGTGTGCCTCCTCCCTGGTGCCAGGATCCAGGGTGTCACAGACAGAGTACAGAAAATCCTCAAGGGTGAAGGTGAACAGCCGGAAGTGGTAGTGCATGTTGGCACAAATGATGTCGGAAAGAAGGGATGAATATTCTGAAGCGTGACTTTAGAGAGCTCGAAAAAGTGCTGAAAAACAGAACCTCCAGGGAGGTTATCTCCGGTTTGCTTCCAGTTCCTCGTGCTGGTGAACCAGGAACAGGGAGATACAGGACATGAATGTGTGGCTGGGAAACTGGTGCAGGGGGCAGGGATTTGGATTCTTAGACCACTGGGATCTGTTTTGGAGTAAGAGGGAACTGTACAAATGGGACGGATTTCACCTTAACAGATGGGGGACAAGCATTCTGGCAGGCACGGCTACACAGGTGGTTTTAAACTAAATAAGGGGGAGGTTCAAATGGGATAGTCAAGGATGGAGTGAAAGGGAGTAAAGTAAAGTAAAATGACCCCAGAATTAACGAGAAAGAAAGCTCACAAAGGGATAGGAGTGTATGGCCAAGTGCAATAGGGATCGATGTGAGAGGTGAGATATGTAAGTAGTAAGTAAGTAATAAGTAATTTTTATTTATGTAGTACTTTTAAATCAAATCACGTTGAAGCCAAAGTGCTTTAACAGAGAAGAAAGTTAATTTCCAAACATCCATAAAAAATAAAAAAGACACAATATACTATAGGAATCAACATGAATTGTCCACCCACAGCAGATTCCACTGTGAGGGAAGGCACCAAAAAAGTCCAGTTCTCCTCCTCCTTATAGTCCACCCGAGGTTGGGGCCTATTTGTGGCCTCCGCAGCCAGCCCGATGTTTTCAGGCCCTCTTTGCCGGGAAGCTGGAACTCCAGCGTCGGGTGAAACGGCTTGGCAATGTCTGAAGCGGCCGCTCCCACCCGGTGCCTGCGGCGCCCGTAGTCCTCGGGCAACGCTGGTTGGAGCTCCGACTCTGGCGATCTCGGATCCCAGGCTCCGCGGTGTTTTAAATCCAGCGCCACCCGCCCGCGGCTGTACGCCCGCAGCCACAGCTCCTCGGATGTTGGAGTCAGCGGTCACCACACTCCAGAGCTTACCGCACGGCGTCCCGGTAAGGCATCGCCCGCTCCGTGTTGGTGTCCCAGTGCAGTGCCACCGCCGAAGCTGTGGTCCCGACAGGAAACACCGCTCCAGATTCAATGGTAGGCTGCACAGAGAGGACGAAGATGTGATTCCGAGGAAAACCGCATCTCCGACCAGGTGCGACTGGGATTAATTTCCCCCTCCCCACCCCCCACATAAAAAGATTAGACCTCCAAATAAAGGTTTTAGACACTAAAAAAGGTGAAAAGACGGACTGCAGGCAGGCTGCCATACAAATGGTGCCCACTCCTGCACATCCGTCATTTTGTAAGGAATTAAAAATGTTGTATATGAATGCGCAAAGTATAAGAAGTAAAGTAGATGAGCTTGAGGCTTAGTTAGAGGTTAGTAGATATGACATTGAGGGGATTACTGAGATGTGGCTGCAGGAGGATCGGGCATGGGAACTTAATATTCAGGGTTATACATCCTATAGAAAGGACAGGCAGGTGGACAGAGGAGGGGGGGGGGTTAGCTCTGCTGGTGAGGGATGGAATTCAGACCCTTGCGAGGGAAGACATAGGGACTGACGATGTAGAGCCACTGGGATTGAGTTGAGGAAATTGCAAGAAGACAGTAATTGGTGTTATCTACAGACCCCAAAATAGTAGCCCGGATGTAGGGTGTAAGTTGCAGGAGTTAAAACTGGCATGTAACAAAGGTAATGTCTCACTGTGGTGATGGGGGGCTTTCAATATGCAGGTAGACTGGGAAAATCATGATGGTTCAGGACCCCAAGAAAGAGAGTTTGTAGAATGCCACCAAGATGGATTCTTAGAGCAGCTTGTAATGGAGCCGACCAGAGAAAAGGCAATTCTGGATTTAGTGTTGTCGAATGAACCAGATTTGATAAGAGAACTAGAGGTAAAGGAATCGCTTGGATATATGATTAGTTTTATGATTAGTTTTAATCTGCAATTTGATAAGGTTAAATCGGAAGTGTCAGTGATGCAGTTGAACAAAGGGGACTATGAAGGCATGAGGGAGGAGCTGGCCAAGGTAGACTGGAAAGGGATCCTAGCAGGAATGACGGTGGAACAGCAATGGCAGGAAATTTCTGGGCATAATCCGGAAGACGCAGGATCATTTCTTTCCAAAAATGAAAAAAGATTCTAATGGGAGTAGAAGGCAACTGTGGCTGACAAGAGAAGTTAGGGATAGAATAAAACTAAAAGAAAATATGTATTAAAGCCCTGTCCCATGGTACGAGTTCATTCCAAGAGCTCTCCCGAGTTTAAATAAAATCAAACTCGTGATAAGCACGGAGAATGAACGTAGCGGGTATGTCGGAGCTCGGGGATGTCTCTTAGCGGCTCGTAACGCTAACGGCAGGTACTCGGAAGACTCACTAATGACAGGTAAGCACGGGAAGACTCGTGAACATTTTTCAACATGTTGAAAAATGTCCATGAGAGCCCCAAGTACCGACGAGTGGCCATTACCGTAAATCTCCGAGTTCGAATCAGGGCAAACTCAGGAGAGCTCTTGAATGAACTCGTACCATGGGACAGAGAAACTTTCATAGGACAACAGAAGGAAACAAAACAGGCAATACGGGCTGAAAAGATGAAGTACGAGGGGAAGCTGGCCAGGAATATAAAGAAGGACAGTAAAAGCTTTTTTAGAATAGCAAAGTCAAATGTGGGTCCCTTGAAGGCAGACACGGGTGAAATTATTATGGGGAACAAGGAAATGGCAGAAGAGTTGAACAGGTACTTTGGATCTGTCTTCACTAAGGAAGACACAAACAATCTCCCAGAAGTACTGGAGGACAGAGGATCTAAGGGGGTAGAGGAACTGAAATAAAATTTTCATTAGGCAAGAAATAGTATTGGGTAGGCTAATGGGATTGAAGGATGATAAATCCCCTGGGCCTGATGGTCTGCATCCCAGGTCCTCAGGGAGGAGGCTCGAGAAATATTGGACGCATTGGTGATCATTTTCCAATGTTCAATAGATTCATGATCAGTTCCTGTGGCTAATGTTATCCCACTTTTCAAGAAAGGAGCGAGAGAGAAACGGGGAATTACAGACCAGTTAGCCTGACTTCGGTGGTGGGAAAGATGCTGGAGTCAATTATTAAAGAGGTAATAATGGGGCATTTGGATAGCAGTAAAAGGATTAGTCCAAGTCTGCATGGATTTATGAAAGGAAAATCATGCTTGACTAACCTTCTGGAATTTTTTGAGGATGTGACAAGTAAAATGGATGAAGGGGAGCCAGTGGATGTAGTGTATCTGGACTTTCAGAAAGCCTTTGATAAGGTCCCGCACGGGAGACTGGTGACTAAAATTAGAGCACATGGTATTGGTGGTAGGGTGTTGACATGGATAGAAAATTGGTTGGCAGACAGGAAGCAAAGAGTAGGAGTGAACGGGTCCTTTTCAGAATGGCAGGCAGTGGCGAGTGGAGTGCTGCAAGGCTCGGTGTTGGGGCCGCAACTGTTTACCATATATCAATGATTTGGAAGAGGAATTAGGAGCAACACTAGCAAGTTTGCAGATGACACATAGCTGGTGGCAGTGTGAACTGTGAAGAGGATGTTAGGAGGTTGCAGGGGACCTGGACAGGTTGAGTGAGTGGGCAGGTGCGTGGCAGATGCAGTATAATATAGAAAATGTGAGTTTATCCACTTTGGCGACAAAAACAAGGGGGCAGATTATTATCTCAATGGGGTTAGGTTAGGTAAGGGGGAGGTACAGCGAGACCTGGGCTTCCTTGTACACCAGTCACCGAAAGTTGGTGTGCAGTTACAGGAGGCAGTGAATAAAGCTAATGGAATGTTGGCCTTCATAACAAGAGGATTTCAGTATAGGAGTAAAGAGGTTCTTCTGCAGTTGTATAGGGCTCTGGTAAGACCACATCTGGAGTATTCTGCACAGTTTTGGTCTCCTAATTTGAGGAAGGACATCCTTCTGATTGAGGCAGTGCAGAGTAGGTTCACGAGATTGATCCCTGGGATGGCGGGACTGTCATATGAGAAAAGATTGAAAAGACTGGGCTTGTATTCACTGGTGTTTAGAGGGATGATCTTGACCGGTTTGGCTCACTGTGGTGAAATGTCCGAGAGAACGCCGCCAATTACATCCGTCATGTTGGGCTACCTCGCTCAGAGCCCCCCCCCCCCCCCCCCCCCCCCTCCCCTCACCTTCCTGGACCAGAGAATTTTTCCCCGTCGACGAAAAATCAGATAGATATTAATGTTTTTAAAAAATTCGCCATTCTCTCGGCTGCCCCTGCTGGACGGATGGGAGGGACTATAAAACCAGGAAGTGGCGTGCCTCACTCAGTCTCTGCAAGATGGAGGAACGTCTCTCTGAGCTCTGAATAGCACTGAACACATGTCTACTCAATTGTGGAGTGCCCTTAATGTGGTTCTAAAATGGTTGCAAAAAATGTCTATTGGTTCTAAAATGGTTGCAAAAAGTGTATTTTTTGATTCGAAAATGGTAGCAAAAAGTGTCTATTCATTCTAAAATGCAAATAGTGTCTCTGTTGCTTGCAAAAAGTGTCTCTATTGGTTCTAAAATGCATGCAAAAAGTGTTTTCTATTGGTTTCTAAAATGCTTGCAGAAAGTGTCTATTGGTTCTAAAATGCTTGCAGAAAGTGTCTCTTTTGGTTCTAAAATGCTTGCAGAAAGTGTCTCTTTTGATATTGGTTACTTGGTCTTGGTTACTTTGTCCTCCAAAATATTCCAACTGGAATTTAAACTGGAGGTTCTAAAATGCTTGCAAAAAGTGTCCCTATGGTTCTAAAATGCTTGCAAAAAGTGTCTCTTTTGGTTCAAAATGCTTGCAGAAAGTGTCTATTGGTTTCTAAAAATGCTGCAGAAAGAGTCTCTATTGGTTCTAAAATGCTTGCAGAAACAGCATCTCTATTGGTTCTAAAATGCTTGCAGAAAGAGTGTGTCTTTTGGTTCTAAAACACTTGCAGAAAGAATGTCTCTATTGGTTCCAAAATGCTTGCAGAAAGAGTGTCTCTATTGGTTCTAAAATGCTTGCAGAAAGAGTGTCTCCATTGGTTCTAAAATGCTTGCAGAAAGTGTCTCTTTTGGTTCAAAATGCTTGCAAAAAGTGTCTATTGGTTCTAAAATGCTTGCAGAAAGAGTGGTTCTATTGGTTCTAAAATGCTTGCAGAAAGAGTGTCTCTATTGGTTCTAAAATGCTTACAGAAAGAGTGTCTCTGTTCTAAAATGCTTGCAGAAAGAGTGTCTCCATTGGTTCTAAAATGCTTGCAAAATGTGTCTCTATTGGTTCTAAAATGCTTGCAAAAAGTGTCTCTATTGGTTCTAAAATGCTTGCAAAAAGTGTCTCTATTGGTTCTAAAATGCTTGCAGAAAGTGTCTATTGGTTCTAAAATGCTTGCAGAAAGAGTCTCTATTGGTTCTAAAATGCTTGCAGAAACAGCATCTCTATTGCCGCCTGGTTCTAAATTGCCGCCTGGCCAGAGTGACTGAGCTGCCAGACCAAGAATCCATTCGCCCCACAGTGCCATACTAGCCCTCTGGAAAGCAGTCCCTTTGATCCACAACACACATACTAATGCTCCAGAAAGCCCCCCCCCCCCCCCCCCCCCATAAAAAGGACTGGACAAGCTAGATGGAGGAAAAATGTTCCCAATGTTGGGCGAGTCCGGAACCAGTGGCCACAGTCTTGGAGTATAGGTGAGGCCATTTAAGGCTGAGGTGAGAACAAACTTTTTCACCCAGAGAGTTGTGAATTTGTGGAATTCCTTGCCACAGAGGGCAGTGACGATCAAATTGGTATATGGTGGATGAGCATTCGTAATAGGCTGGGAGCTGAACATCCAGGGATATTCAATATTCAGGAAGGATAGACAGAAAGGAAAAGGAGGTGGAGTAGCATTGCTGGTTAGAGAGGAGATTAACGCAATAGAAAGGAAGGACATCAGCTTGGAGGATGCGGAATCGATATGGGTAGAGCTGCAAAGCACAATGGGGCAGAAAATGCTAGAGGAGTTGTGTACAGTCCACCTAACAGTAGTAGTGGAGTTGGGGATGGCATCAAACATGAAATTAGAAATGCGTGCAACAAAGGTAAAACTGTTATAATGGGTGACTTCAATCTACATATAGATTGGGTGAATCAAATTGGCAGGGGTGCTGAGGAAGAGGATTTCTTGGAATGTATGCAGAATAGTTTTTCTAAACCAACATGTGGAGGAACTAACGAGAGAGCAGGCTATTCTAGACTGGGTATTGAGGAAGGGTTAGTTAGCAGTCTTGTTGTGCGTGGCCCTTTGGGCAAGAGTGACCATAATATGGTTGAGTTCTTCATTAGGATAGAGAGTGACATTGTTAATTTCAGAAACAAAGGTTCTGAACTTAATGAAAGGTAACTTTGAGGGTGTGAGACGTGAATTGGCCAAGATAGACTGCAAGTGATTCTTAAAGGGTTGACGGTGGATATGCAATGGAAGGCATTTAAAGACTGCATGGATGAACTACAACATAAAAACGAACTGCAAAAGTTTTTATAGATATGTGAAGGGAAAAAGATTAGTTCAAACAAATGTAGGTCCCTTGCAGTCAGAAACTGGTGAATTGATCATGGGGATTATTTATGTCTTCACTAAGGAAGACATAAATAATCTGTCGGAAATAGCAGGGGACGTGCGTCAAATGAGATGGAGGAACTGAGTGAAATCCAGGTTAGCCGGGAAGTGGTGTTAGGTAAATTAAATGGATTAAAGGCCGATAAATCCCCAGGGCCAGATAGTCTGCATCCCAGAGTAACTTAAGGAAGTAGCCCCAGAAATAGTGAATGCATTAGTGATCATTTATCAAAACTCTTTAGATTCTGGAGTAGTTCCTGAGGATTGGAGGGTAGCTAATGTAACCCCACTTTTTAAAAAGGGAGGGAGAGAGAAAACGGGGATTACAGACCAGTTAGTCTAACATCTGTAGTGGGGGAAATGCTAGAGTCAGTTATTAAAGATGGGATAGCAGCACATTTGGAAAGTGGTGAAATCATTGGACAAAGTCAACATGGATTTATGAAAGGTAAATCATGTCTGACGAATCTTATAGAATTTTTCGAGGATGTAACTAGTAGAGTGGATAAGGGAGAACCTGTTGATGTGTTATATCTGGACTTTCAGAAGGCTTTCGACAAGGTCCCACATAAGAGATTAGCATGCAAACTTAAAGCACACGGTATGTGTGGTTTCAGTGTTGATGTGGATAGAGAGCTGGCTGGCAGACAGGAAGCAAAGAGTAAGGGTAAATGGGTCATTTTCAAAATGTCAGGCAGTGACTAGTGGGGTACCGCAAGGCTCAGTGCTGGGACCCCAGCTATTTACAATATATATTAATGATCTGGATGAGGCAATTGAATGCAACATCTCCAAGCTTGTGGATGACACGAAGCTGGGGGGCAGTGTTAGCTGTGAGGAGGATGCTAGGAGGCTGCAAGGTGACTTGGATAGGCTGGGTGAGTGGGCAAATGCATGGCAGTTGCACTATAATGTGGATAAATGTTGAGGTTATCCACTATGGCGGAAAACCAGGAGGGTATCTGAAAGGTGGCCGATTAGGAAAGGGGGAGATGCAACGAGACCTGGGTGTCATGGTACATCAGTCATTGAAACTAGGCATGAAGGTGCAGCAGGCTGTGAAGAAAGCGAATGGTATATTGGCATTCATAGCAAAAGGATTTGAGTACAAGAGCAGGGGGGTTCTACTGCAGTTGTACAGAGGCCACACCTGGAGTATTGTTTTGGTCTCCTAATCTGAGGAAAGACATTCTTGCCATAGAGGGGTTACAGAGAAGGTTTACCTTCTCTGTGAGGTTCCCACCTGCCTCAAAAGGGCATCAATAATACCGGTGCCCAAGAAGAGCAAGGTGACGTGCCTCAATGACTATCGACCTGTGGCACTAACGCCTGTGGTGATGAAGTGCTTCGAGAGGTTGATCATGGCGCAAATCAACTCCTACCTTGACAAAAACCTGGACCCACTGCAGTTCGCTTACTACCACAACAGATCAACGGTGGACGCGATCTCGCTGGCCCTCCACTCTGCTCTGGACCACTTGGACAACAAAAACTCATATGACAGGCTGTTATTCATTGACTACAGCTCGGCATTTAACACAATCATCCCCTCCAAGCTGGTTACCAAACTCGCAGAACTGGGTCTCTGCGCATCCCTCTGCAATTGGATCCTCGACTTCCTCATTCACAGACCACAGTCTGTTCGTATTGGTGGAAATGTGTCAGACTCGATAACAATCAGCACGGGAGCACCTCAAGGCTGCGTGCTCAGCCCCCTGCTGTACTCACTCTATACTCATGACTGCGTAGCGGTCACAGTGCAAACTCCATCATCAAGTTCGCTGACGTCACCACTGTAGTGGGACGTATCACTGATGGGGATGAGTCGGGGTACAGGAGAGAGAGTCGAGCGACTGTCCCATATGGTGCCAGCACAATAACCTGGCCCTCAACACCAGCAAAACCAAGGAACTGATTGTGGACTTTGGAAGGAGTAGGATGGGGACCCACAGTCCTGTTTATATCAACGGGTCGATGGTTGAAAGGGTCAAGAGCTTTAAATTCCTGGGCATGCACATCTGTGAAGATCTTTCCTGGTCCGAGAACACAGATGCAATTATTAAGGAAGCTCATCAGCGCCTCTACTTCCTGAGAAGATTACGGAGAGTTGGTCTGTCAAGGAGGACTCTCTCTAACTTCTACAGGTGCACAGTAGAGAGCTTGCTGACCGGTTGCATCGTGGCTTGGTTCGGCAACTTAAGTGCCCTGGAGAGGAAAAGACTACAAAAAGTAGTAAACACTGCCCAGTCCATCATCGGCTCTGACCTTCCTTCCATCGAGGGGATCTACCACAGTCGCTGCCTCAAAAAGACTGGCAGCATCATCAAGGACCCACACCACCCTGGCCACACACTCATCTCCCTGCTACCTTCGGGTAGAAGGTACAGGAGGCTGAGAACTGCAACGACCCGGTTCAGGAATAGCTACTTCCCCACAACCATCAGGCTATTAAACCTGGCTCGGACAAAACTCTGAACATTAATACCCCTCCATCTGTTATTTGCACTTTATTAATTTATTAATTAATGTGTGTATTTAAGTATATAATTGTAGTCAATGCCTACTATGTTCTGTTGTGCTATGCAAAGAAAGAATTTCATTGTCCTGTCAGGGCAATAAACTCTTTTGACTTTGACTTTTTGACTTACCAGACTGATTCCTGGGATGGCAGGACTTCCATATGAAGAAAGACTGGATAGACTCGGCTTGTACTTACGCTGGAATTTAGGAGATTGAGGGGTGATCTTATTGAGACTTACAAAATTTCTTAAGGGTTGGAGAGGCTAGATGCAGGAAGATTGTTCCCGATGTTGGGGAAGTCCAGAACAAGTGGTCACAGTTTAAGGATAAGGGGTAAGTCTTTTCGGATCGAGATGAAAAGATCATTTTTCACACAGAGAGTGGTGAGTCTGTGGAATTCTCTGCCACAGAAGGAAGTTGAGGCCAGTTCATTGGCTATATTTAAGAGGGAGTTAGATGTAGCCCTTGTGGCTAAAGGGATCAGGGGGTATGGAGTTAAGGCAGGTACAGGATACTGAGTTGGATGATCAGCCATGATCATATTGAATGGCGGTGCAGGTTCAAAGGGTCGAATGGCCTACCCCTGCACCTATTTTCTATGATTCTATGATTCTATGAAATCACTGGATGGATTTAAGAGAGAGTGAGTTTGAGCTCTAGGGGCTAGTGGAATCAAGCGATATGGGGAGAAGGCAGGCACGGGTTATAGACAATAGACAATAGGTGCAGGAGTAGGCCATTAGGCCCTTCGAGGCAGCACCGCCATTCAATATGATAATGGCTGATCATCGACAATTAGTCCTGCGTACCTGCCTTCTCCCCATATCCCTTGACTCCGCTATCTTTAAGAACTCTGTCTAGATTTCTCTTGAAAGCATCCAGAGAACTGGCCTCCACCGCCCTCTGAGGCAGAGAATTCCACAGACTCACAACTCTTTGTACGAACATTTTTTCCTCATCTCCGTTCTAAATGGCTTACCTCTTATTCTTAAAATGTGGGCCCTGGTTCTGGACTCCCCCAACATCAAGAACATGTTTCCTGCCTCTAGCGTGTCCAAACCATTAATCTATATTACTAAAAGCAAGATCTTGACCACTTCCTGTTTTTCTGTTTCTTGATTTTTTTTAAAAACGCTGCCACTTACAGCTGTGATTTTTTGGTAAATCTTACTCAGTCCCCCTCCACTGTGCAGAACAAGAGGATTTTTCCCATCGATGAAAAATAAAAGAGTTATTAATGTTTATAAAATGTTGACATTCTCTCTGCTGCCTCTGCTGGTGGGAGGTGGAGGTACTATAAAACCTGGAAGTGTTGTGCCTCAGTCAGTCTCTGCAAGATGGGGGAGGTGAGATGGTCACGTCTCTCAGTCTGAGCTGTGAATAACACTGAGCACATGTATTCTAAACTGTGGGTACCCGTATGCGGCGCCGACAGGCAAGAGGCCGAAGCAAAGAAGTCGAAGCCAAAGAACCGAATAGAAGCAAGGCCAAAACGCGAATGAACCAAAATAGTCCGAAGATGAAATGCCTACTAACCGAAAGGATGGGACACCTAAATGCAAGCTAACCGAAAGTGCGGGATGCCTAAACGCCTACGAACCGAAAGGCTGCGTCGCCTAAAAGCAAACTTAACGAATGGCCGCTCAGTCGATGCGCCACCTACCCGAAAGGCGGCGGCACCGCCTATAGGCCAACGGACCGACTCCCACTCATCAGAAAAATCCAAGAACGGACTTGGCGTTGCCAGGGGGCGGGACGAGTCAGCGATTGGTCCAGACCCCCGCGTACATTGCATCACTGTGAAGGCATGAACCTTGCCCCAAACCTCCGCTCCATCCAACCCACAGCCTGCGGAGAGTGGCCGTGGGAGAGTGGGGGCTGTCCCGAGGAATGCACGCCTTCGGCCGCTTTCAACTTGGTGCTTGGGTTCAGATTTCCCAGTCACCTATGGCTTGTGTGGGAAAATGAACCCCATGCTCCCGTCTACCCCCCCCCCATCTCTCTTTCTCTCCCTCTCTCTCCTCCTCTCTCTAACCTCTTCTCTCTCTCCTCCTCTCTCTCCCCCTCTTCTCTCTCTCCTCCTCTCTCTCCCCTTCACTCTCTCCCCCCCCCCCCCCCCCTCTCCCCCCCCCCCTCTCTCCCATCCCTCTTTCCCCTTCTCTCCCCATTCTCTCTCTTTCTCCTCCGTCTCCACCCGCGGTAGCATCCAACAGTCACTGACCACGAGGCACCACCATCGGACCCCAACCTCCACACCAGGGTGACCACCCCCCTCCGACCCCCGGTCTTTGACACCCACACCAGGGTGATTCACCCCGGCCACGGGTACAGACGGTTTATATATTACCGTCTCGGTGTTTGCGGAACGCACCCAAGCTCCCACGCACAAAACAGGCAGCATCTCTGGAGAGAAGGAATGGGTGACATTTCATGCCGAGACCATTCTTCAGAGTGCGTCTGAAGGGTCTCGACCCAAAACGCATGGTCACCTACCCGAAAGGCGCCGCCGCCTTTCGGGTAGGTGCCATATTGACTGAGCGGCCAGAGAGATTCCTTCTCTCCAGAGATGCTGCCTCTTCAGCTGAGTTACTCCAGCATTTTGTGTCTACCTTTGGTGTGACAGTTGTGTCATTTCATCGGCTTTGTGTATTGCGCGCCCAGGAGAGACGCTGGACATGCCGCTTGCATCTATTCAAACAAGTGCGCTCAAACTGAAATCCCACATTAACCATGTTCCCGAATGTAAGAATGATTTATACATGTAATACATGATATTCACCAGTTAATTAACCATGTATAAATGTATATCACATATTACATGTATAAATCGTTCTTGCATTCGGGAACATGGATAATGTGGGATTTCAATTTGAGTGCATTTGTTTGAATACTTGTCGATACGCCGCCTTTCGGGTAGGTGGCGTATCAACTGAGCGACCATTCGGTAAGTTTTGCTTTTAGGCGACGCAGCCTTTCGGTTCGTAGGTGTTTAGGCGTCCCGCGCTTTCAGTAACCTTGCATTTAGGCGTCTCATCCTTTCGGTTAGTAGGCATTTAGTCTTCGGACTATTTCGGTTTTATTCGCGTTTCGGCCTCATTTCTATTCGGTTCTTTGGCTTCAGCTTCTTTGCTTCGGCCTCTTGTCTATCGGCACCGCATCCACACAAAACTGTGAGTGTGGTTTTACTGACCTTGAGTGCCCTTAATGTGGTTTGAAAATGAAAAAGCACTGCAAATGGTTGGTGGGGGTTTGGGTTGAAGTAAAAAAGCACTGCAAATGGTTGGAAGTCTAAACTTGACAACTTCCTGTTTGCACTGTATATTCATTTTAGATAAAACGCTACCATTAATGGCTGTGATTTTTGGCCATCTTACTCAGTCCCCCTCCGCTCATCGGGTACAGAGGATTCTTCCCATCAATGAAAAATAAAAGTGTTATTAGTGTTTCAAAAATGTTAAGAACCAATCATGAAGGCCACATCTTTTCCGATGGGAGGGGGGAAGGATTATAAAACCCGGAAGTGTGGGTGTGTCTCAGTCTCTGCATGATGGGGGAGGGAGAGGTCACGGCTCTGTCTGAGCTGTGAATCAACTGAATAAACTGAATGTCTACTGAACTGTGAGTGTAGTGTTTTGTGTGGTTTTATGGTGGTTTCACCCTGCTTGAAATGGTATGAAACTGCATTTGAATGTGGTGGCCTTGCACCCAGCATGAAATGGTATGAAACTGCATTTGAATGTGGTGGCCTTGCACCATGCTTAAAATGGTATGAAACTGCACTTGAATTTGGAGGCCTTGCACCCTGCTTGAAGTGGTATGAAACTGCACTTGAAATTGGTGGCCTTGCACCCTGCTTGAAGTAGTATGAAACTGCACTTGAATTTGGTGGCCTTGCGCCCTGCTTGAAGTGGTACGAAACTGCACTTGAATTTGGTGGCCTTGTACCCTGCTTAAAGTGGTAGGAAACTGCACTTGAATTTGGTGGCCTTGCACCCTGCTTGAAATGGTGGGAAACTGGATTTGAGACGTCAATGTTCATACCGCTGGGATGTGAACTCCCAAGAGAAATATGAGGTGCTGTTCCTCCAATTTGTGCTGGGCCTCACTCTGACAATGGAGGAGACCCAGGACAGAAAGGTCAGATTGGGAATGAGAGGGGGAGTTGAAGTGCTGAGCCATCGGGATATGTTAGGTTAAGACGGACTGAGCGGAAGTGTTCAGCGAAACGATTGCCTCACCTACGCTTGGTCTCGCCTCATATTTTGCTTGGGTAGTTTACACCCCAGCCGTATGACCATTGACTTCTCTAACTTCAGATAGCCCTTGCTTTCTCTCTCCATCCCCTCCCCCTTCCCAGTTCTCCCACCAGTCCTACTTTCTCTGCCTACATTCTATCTTTGTCCCGCCCCCTCCCCTGACATCAGTCTGAAGAAGGGTCTAGACCTGAATCGTCGCCCATTCCTTCTCTCCAGAGAGGCTGCCTGTCCTGCTGAGTTACTCCACCATTTTTGTGTCTACCTTTGATTTAAACCAGCATCTGCAGTTCTCTCTTACACAAGTACACATACAGGGTGAGTTAAACTAGATTGGCAAGGGAATGGAATCCAATGCAGGACTGAGACAAGTGAAAGGCAAGAAGTCAGTGTGGATGGTGATGAAAGAATATTCAGTGGACAAAATTGGCCAGAGCATGGCAGGGGGTGAGGAAGTACTGTTGGCCTGTATTGCACTTATTTCAATGTGACAGATCTGATGGGTAAGGCAGACGGATCGAGGGCCTGTAACACTTGGCGATTTTGCCGGCGTCACATCAGTGTCGGCAAAAGATTTTGCACACTTCAAAATCCAACAGCCACAAAAAAAACACTGCACGTCTTATGTCATCAGACCGCATCTCCGGCACATCATGCGTCATCACGGCATGTCACCACTGCATCATACATCATCATGGCGCGTCATGTGTAGTCACGCCGCGTCACTGCCGCGTCATATGTCGTCACGCCGCGTCACGCTGCATATTTTTCGGTGACCTGATACGTTAGCCAATGATGCCGGCAGTCGCCGAAAAAAAGCGCCAAGTGGGTCAGGCCCTTCAGGGCGTGGATAGGTACGTGCAACTGGGACGTTGCTGCCATTATAGAAACTTGGTTAAGAGAGTGGCAGGACGGATTACATTCATGTACCATATGGTCTGATGGTTGGCACACAAACAAAAGCTTTTCACTGTCTCTCGATACCAAAATAAATAGCAAAAAATGTTTCATGTTTTCATGAAATGTTCACAAGCGACAAAATCATTTATCTTGGAGAAAAGTTGCAAGCTCGTGGACATCCTGCTGAAAATTGAGCATCAAGGCCGCGGAATGGAATGAAAATCTGTGCCATTCAAATTGCAGCACTGCTTTTGAGTTGTGTGAAAATATATCTCGATCCGTACAACCTTGTTACAAATTACTTCATTACATATCTTTACATCATCAATAGTCTTGAATACATTACATTCAATGCCATCATCTAAGTCATTAAGGTATATTGTAATTAACTGAGGCCTCAGCATTGATCCCTGAGGCATCCAACGAGATACAGCCTGCCATCTTTCAATTGATCTGTTTAATCCTAGCCTTTGTTTTTTTTTAATCTGTTAACTAATCCTCCATCCATAGTAATATGTTATTTTTAAATCCATGAGTCCTTATCTGCACCTTTTGTGGCAATTTACTGAATGCCTTTTAGAAATCCAAATACAATATAGCTGCCTTTTATCAATCCTGCTAATTATATCCTCAAAGAATTCTCCAAAAGTGCTCAAACAAATCTATTTGTCGAGTCACATTCTCCTTCTTTTCATTTCATAATGGATTTGCTGCTGTATTTGAGATGGAAACTGACAAATAACAATCTGGCCTTAACTATTATACAGATAATCTCTAGATAAACAGTGGGAAGTACTCAAACAAAATAATTTAGTTCTTAATGGGATTATATGTAATTTTTTAAGGAAAAAACACAAGGTGCTATAGTAATTCTGCGGGTCAGGCAGCATCTTTGGCCATATATCACTGGTCATTAGCTTCTGATCATAATAATTACTCTCCACCATTCCTACAACAGGGCATAGACACAAAAAGCTGGAGTAACTCAGCAGGACAGGCAGCATCTCTGGAGCGAAGGAATGGGTGACTTTTCGGGTCGAGACCCTTCTTCAGACATCTGGGCATCTCAGACGATGGGTCTTAATCTAAAAGTGAGCAAAACAATATCAATTGTTTCAAAAAGAGTCCCAACCCAAAACACCACCTATCCATGCTCACCAGAGATGATGCCTGACCCACAGTTACTCCAGCACCTTGTGTCTTTTTTTGTAAACCAAAATCCATGGTTCCTTGTATCCCAGAGATTCCTTGTAACCAGAGCCAGGATGTTTAGGCAGTAAAAAACAGAAATAGGCAGGCAAAAAGGCATAATAAAATTACAAAAAAGGCATGAAAAAGGCATTTGTGGACAGAAAAGGCATTAAAAAGCATTCATTTCCACCAAAAAAATATGGTTAAAAATTATAATATAAAGGTATACTACATTAAATGACCAAAGTTTCCTGGTTGCACATAATTACTAGCATTTTTTTTCACATCATCTGGTGTTAAACTATGCCACTATCAGACAGAATATGCTTCAGTTATGAAAAACGTCTTTCTACCACAGCTGAGGTCACTGGTGCATACCCGAAAAAAGCTACAGACTCTATATTCATGTTGATATCTTGTGCATTAAAACTACCTTTGAGAACTTTAGCTATGTTTTCTATTTCTTCAAGATCTTTGTTAGCTAAAATCACTCTCTCACATTTTCCTTGTATGTCCTTACCTACCTCGCCAGGAACTTTACGAATATCGTTTTGTTTAAAACTTGCAAGTTATTCACTAATGTTTCGCCATGTTTCTCAAGGGAAGTGATAGCTTTTGGGAAGTTTGCAAAATTGGAAGCAATAAACACAAGATCACAGTGGTGGGACTTTTTCTGCATGATTTCACTGACAATCCTGACTGCAGCAGATTTTTCAAAACTGTTGACGAATTCTTTTATCTTTTCCAAATTAGTAGAGTACAGCAGAGAGCCATGTACCCCACCTAGTCAACAGGCTCAGGAAGTAACGGAATCTCGGGTGCCATTTCCTTGAACAACTGCACACGTGACGGTGCTTTGAGGAAGATTTTCTTGATATTGGAAACTAGGCGATCGACATTTGGAAACAAGCTACGTATGTGCTTGGCAATTCTATGAAGTCCTTGAGCTAAGCATGTCAAATGCAACATTTTGGGGAATAAAACTTTAAGTTACAAACAGAAGAACATTCTTGTGTTTTATACCTTCTGGCCAAAGTACAGCAAGTGAAGAAGTAAACAACTGAGCAATAGTTGAGCTGTTTGACTTCTCCAATACTTCCGATGTTAACTCCTTTGATGGTTGACCTGGCTCCAGTGTACCGATGACCACATTGGCAACATAACTCCCCACAAAATCTATCATGGGTGAGCTGAAAAAAATGAAAAAGTGGATTTAAAGATCCTTAGAGAAGATTTTCAAGTGTTTAAAGAGCAAGTGAAAGATGAATTATAAAGAGAAGTTATACTTACAGTAAAGACTATGCTCGATGAATGGAAAACACAGGTGGATGCAGCTTTGCAGCAACATGTGGATGAGGTAAATCTTAAATTTGGTGTGATGGAGTTAATGGTTGATACTAAGCTAGAACCTATTTTACGGTCACTTGATCGACAACATGTGGCAATAAAGGAACTGTCTAGTATTGCCGATACAAGTGTTAAGGCAAATGAGAAACTTCTCTCCGAGAACAAACGTTTATCAGATTTATTAAACAAAATAACTGAGAAATGTATTGACTTGGAGGGACGTTAAAGACGCCAGAACTTACGAATTGTCGGTGTGCATGAAGGTAGTGAGGGAGATCAAGACCCTCGAGAATTCGCCGCAAAACTCTTAAAAAAAGTTTTGAATTTGGATCAAGAGCCCCTGCTTGGTCGGGCACACAGGGCACTGAGATGCCTCCCAAAGAAGGGGGCGCCGCCAAGACAATTGATTGTGAAAGTGGTTTATGATCACGTCTTGGAGGATATGATGAAGATAATAATTCGTAATGGGAAATCTCACCCACGATGGAGATAAGATTAGCATATTCAGAGACTACCCTGCGGAAGTCGCCAAGAGAAGAGCTCTATTTACAGAAACAAGAGGCATTCATAAGAAGATAAAGGGTCTGAGATATGGTCTGATGTATCCCGCAACATTAAGAGTAACCTATAATAACAAAGAGCATCACTTCATCAAGCACACAGAGGCACTTGAATTCGTTCGGAACATCGAGAAGAAGGAAGAAGAGGAGGAAGTAGACGAGGATGAAGAACTGTGAATTTGAACTATATTTAACATTTACCTGATGGTACCGAATATCCATAGAGAAGGAGGAAGAATAATGGACTCTTAAATACACTGGTTTAGGATGGCTTGAAGGGTTACTAAAAAAATTAACATATAATAGGGATAGTTTAGTATTAACTATCACTTAAAATTGTATGCTATCCCTCCCAAAATAGTGTTATGATATTATTAAAAATTTAAATAAGTATTTATAATTTACAATCATTCAAATCTAGCACCCCACCCCTCTATAAATAGCCCTTAAGGCAATTAAAAATTTTCCATTAAGGAAAATTTGGAGCTGGAACTATTAATATATTTTTTAACAATGGAAGTCGTTAGATTAATAGCCACGCTAGTGTGGCTTACACTAACTGCACTAAAAATAGCTGTAGTTACCCTTTCCTCTCTGCACATTACTAACACTACTAATATTTTTTATTTCTATTTTTATTTTTTTGTTTTATATAATGTACTATATTATACTTTTAGTTATGAATGGTATTATGAATTTTGTTTGAAGAGATATGTATGTAAGATAAAGTTACAAGTATTAAAACTCATCAATCTGAAGCACGGGTATGAGGATGGGATGGATGTGCTGAGACATCTACTCCATTATAATCCACTTTAACAACAAAATGCAAGACATTAATATGAAAACTGGGGGTGATGGAATCACCTTCTGCAGTTGGAATGTAAAGGGAATTAATGAACCAATTAAAAGAGGTAAGGTTTTAGCTCATTTAAATAGACTTAAAACAGACATAACCTTCCTTCAAGAGACACACCTTCCTTCAAGAGACTAACAGCAAAATGGATTTCTAAAGTGTATCATTCTTCATTTACATATAAGTCTAGAGGGGTTGCAATACTTATACGTAAAGGCATACCATTTAAACATACCTCAATAATAGAAGATATATTGAGGGTAGATATATAATAATTACGGGTGAATTATATTCAAAGAAAGTCGTTCTTATGAATGTATATGGACCTAATTTTGATAATCCGTTGTTTTTTAAGAAAATATTTAATACTATTCCTGTATCTACACAACATAATCTAATAATTGGGGGTGATTTAAACTGTACTTTAGATAATTATCTAGATAGATCATCAACTAAAAGAAAAGCTACATCTAAATCAAGCGAATTTATAAATTATTTTATTAATACTGCAAATGTTATGGATGTCTGGAGAATTGATAATCCTTCTGGTCGGGAATATTCATTTTACTCACCTGTATTCGGACCCTATTCAAGGATAGATTATTTTTTAATAGACTCAAAATTAATTCCATTTATGTATGACTCAAAATATCATAATATTATTATTTCGGATCACGCACCATTAACATTTAAGATAAAATTAAATGGTATAACTAATAAATACTCTCAATAGAGATTCAACCATCAAATTTTAAATGAAAAGGCTTGTTATGATTATTTGGTAAAACAGATTAAATTGTGTTTTGAGACTAATACAAACCCGGAATCTCTGCGTCACTTATTTGGGACACATTTAAAGCCTTTATGCGTGGTGCTATAATATCTGCGCAAGCATACCTTAATAAGGAAAACCGAAAGATGCAACAAACTTTAGAAAATGAAATAAAGCAATTAGATATTGAAAATGCAATATCTCCATCTAAGGTGATACATAATAAAATTGCAATATTAAAATATAAGCTAAATAAAATATACTCAAATCATGTTATAAAACTTTTTCAACAGACTAAACAAGTACATTTTGAATTTGGCGATAAACCACAAAAATTATTGTCACGCCAGCTTAGAAAATCAGATGAGGAAAAAATGATATATAAAATCAGATCAAAACAAGGAGAAATATTAACTTTACCAAAAGATATTAATGACAGATTTCTGCATTACGATCAAAAACTTAACTCAACTAAACTGACGGAACAATCGGATGGAATGGAAACACTCCTACACAAAAGTCATATTAAAGGTTTAGATCAGGAAGGCAAAGACTTGTTAGGTGCTGAAATATCAGTAAAAGACATTGAGGAATCAATCAGATCATTGAAAAATGGAAAAGCTGCTGGCCCTGATGGCCTAAGTGCTGAATTTTATAAGAAGTTTCACGACTTGATTTCCCCACGTTTACAAGCAATATATAAATATGCTTATGAACAAGGAAAGTTACCAGAAACTCTAAATGAGTCTACAATCACACTCATTCCTAAAGTAGATAAGGATCTGGAAGATCCTGGATCATATAGAGCAATTGCTCTTCTAAATACAGATCAAAAAATATTAACTAAAATTTTATCCCAAAGGTTAAGTTTAGTGATTAATAAACTAATACATCATGATCAAACAGGCTTTATTCCCAAACGTTATTCCACTTATAACTTGAGACGATTATTCAATATCATATATTCAAAGAGAATTAATGATATTGAATTCGCTAGATGTGGAAAAAGCATTCGACCAGGTTGAATGGCCTTTCTTATTTAAGATAATGCAGAAATTTCAACTGGGGGATAGATTTTGTAAATGGGTTAACATTTTATACTCCAACCCAACAGCAAGAATACTAACAAATCAAATGTTATCGGCCAAATTTAATCTCTTTAGGGGTTGTAGCCAAGGATGCCCGTTATCACCTTTATTACTTGCAATCGAGCCATTAGCCGAAAGGATTAGATCAGACCCAGAAATATATGGATACAATACTAATACCACAACGAATAAAATATCTTTATATGCAGACGATGTTTTAATATATATCACAAAACCGGAGATTAGTATTCGTAATCTACTTAACGTTATAACTAAGTTTGGTACACTTTCAGGATATAGAATTAATTGGAATAAAAGTGAAATCATGCCTATAACTGGAATAAAATTAAATATTACAACAATTTCCGTTTAAAATAGTTACGGACAAATTTAAATATCTAGGAATTAATGTATCCAAATCTTATAATTTTTTATTCAAATTAAATTATCCTCCGTTATTGGATAAACTAATAAAGAATATTCTATACTGGAAAACATTACCAATATCAATGATTGGCAGAATAAATGCTATAAAAATGATCTTTTTACCACATTATATTTATATTCCTTTATATCTCCCTAAAACTTTTTTTGTTTTAATCGATTCTATTATTAACAGCTTTATTTGGGATTATAAAAATCACAGAATAAGTAAAAAACACATGTAAATCCAAGATAAAAGGAGGATTAGCGTTGCCTAATTTTTTATATTATTTTTGGGCGGTTCAGATTAAGAATATGAATTTTTGGTTGGTAAAAATCAGGAACCAGCCTGGTTAAAGATGGAAAAGGAAGACTGTTTACCATTTGATGTAAGTTCGATTCTTCTTGCTCCAAGTGAAGTACAAAAAAAACTTACGGGGAAAACCCTATAATTTATAGCAATATACGTATTTGGAAACAAATAGTTAAGACTTTACATCTGGATAATATGTCACTTTGTTTACCAATTATGAATAATCCTTTATTTAAACCTTCTATATTGGATAAGGTATAGACACTGGAAAAATTTAGGAATTATAAGGATAGAACATCTTTACAGGAAAGGAAAATTTCTCTCATTTCAAGAGTTAAAAGATATCTATGTATTACACCCAAATAACTTGTTTAGGTATTTACAAATTAGAGACTATATCAAGTCAAACATGCAAGACTATAAGAATAGCGAACCAGGATTACTGGATGAGTGGCTTAACAAGCATCCAAATACAGAAAAACTAATAGCGTACATATATAATACTCTTTTGGATAGGGATGTCCCAACAACAGAATCATGGGGAAATAAAATAGACATGGGGAAATAAAATAGGTCTATCTATAACGAAAGACACTTGGGAAGAAAGTTTACAACGTATACACCGATGCTCATTAAATGCCAGACATACTTTGTTACAATTTAAAGTATTACATAGATTACATTACTCAAAAACGAAATTAAATAGAATTTTTCCTAACATTTCTTCTATTTGCGATAAATGTCAGAATTTAGAAGCTAACTTAACGCATAGCTTTGTAACATGCATAAATCTCAATAGTTATTGGGCTGATATTTTTAGAATAATTTCTGAAGTTCTTAAAACTAAATTGGACCCCGATCTAAAGCTAATAATATTAGGAGTTCCTGATTCAAGCTTAATATTAACAGTAAGTCAAAGAAATTTTCTTGATTACTGTTTGATAATTGGAAAAAAATTAATATTAAAATTCTGGAAGGGAACATTATCCCCCACAATCAAAATGTGGACTGTGGAAATGTCGGAGACGTTGCATTTGGAAAGAATTAGGTCAAATGGACAAATATGAACTTTTTGAACAAATATGGTCTCCATTCATTGATTATTTAAAGGGGTAGCTGAGCTCAGCATCGTAACTCAATAACTACCCTGGTGTAGGATTAGATGAAAAGAAGTACTCTGGGATCTGTATACACGTCTCTATAGATATTGTTATTTGAAATTGCTCCATTCATTGTTAAGATGTATTCCTTATTTTTTTTATTATATAATAACTGTTCTGTTTTAAATTTTTTTTTTTTTAATTTGTTTTATTTTATAACGCGTGGCCACCAAGTCTTTTGGATTGATGATTGATTGACTTTTTGCACCAGTGTCCAAGTTAGCCCTGAAGCTAAAATTGTTGACAGTAACCAGAACTGTAGGGTCGGGAATATTGCCAACTGCATGCAGGAGTGAATACACGGTTGATTCCCCTTGCGAGTTAATTGGACTGTTTGTCGGGGGCAGCGTCTGGTTGGTATTGAAAATTCAAGATTGTTTCGTCTTGCTGTAACATATGAAGATTAGGTTTTCGTCACAGTATCACGCTGATCGTTTGATGCGGCGACAAGCTCTGCCAAACGACAGGCATGCGCGGCCTCGTCTAGGGTTAAATTAGGATTTCACAGCAGCTGTGATCGCAGCTTTTGATCCTTCATCCCTGTCACTAAAATGTCTCTTGTCAGCTGGTCAGTCATATTTTCAAAGCGGCACCTTTGGGCCATATATTTCAAATTCCAAATAAGTGTCTCAACTGACTCTTCAGGAAGTTGTTCTTGAGCAAAGAATCTGGCTCTTTCCCAAATGTGATTCAAGGGCAGGTCACAAACATCTCTAAATTTACGCAGCAAAACATTTGGATTGTCAGCAGATTCTGCTGGTGTAACTATCTGGTTGTTGTCGCCGAGGACTGCAGGGGCGTATCGGAAAGTCCTAGCCCTCCTCATCGCGTCTGGGCCTGCGAGGTTAAGTAGAAGGGAAACTTTGACAGGGTCTGGTTCATTTTGGTGCACGATGTTCATGTAGTGTTGGTAATCAATCTCAAAAGTCGCCCATCGCTCACCGATGTCAGAATTGAAGATAAGCTGTGCAGACTTTCGGCAAGATAGAGCCATCGTAAAACGGGAAAGAAACTCACAAAAGAAAATAAAAACTGATATACAGAAGCAGTGGGTAGTGGGTTAACCCAAGCTGGCTGACACCATGTAAACACGACAATCACATGATATATAATAGTGAGATTAAATTAGAACTTACCAGTTCGAAGTTTGATCTGTATTTTATGAGGAGTTACGATGAGGGATTACGTGAAGACCCCGTCCAGCACGCATGCGCGACATTCTTCAAAGCAGCGGTGTGGATTCACAGAAAAAACACAACAATTGAAATAAATATAGTAAAGAAAAAATAAGAACTTAATTACCAGTTGATCTGTATAATAGAGGGTGGGAGCGGAGGGCTCGTAATCCCTCATCGTAACTCCTCATAAAATACAGATCAAACTTCGAACTGGTAAATTCTCATTTAATCTCACTATTTTATTTCGGAGTCACGTGAGTGACTGTGAAGACTTCAAAGCTCTGTGATTCCGAACCGTGTACCAGCTCGTGCTTCACTCACTGTCTGAATACCTTAGAGGGAGGAAGTATGTTATCACAATCAAAAATAACCTGTTTGTGAACAAAAAAGGTTTATTAATGACAACAAAAAACAGAGAGCTCCCCCGGGCTTAAATTAAATATTATCTGCAGACTCTAAAATTCTGTCTACAAATGTAGCAGGTTCCGCCAGCGGCTTATTATAAAACCTTTGGAAAGTTCTTTCCGAGGACCATCCTGCTCTGGCCAGAATATGGTCCATAGGCACGTCCATTCGCCTAGCCGTCGACGTAGATGCAGCCCTGGTGGAGTGAGATTTATAAACATTAGTATTGACTCCCGCGGACTTAAGCACCTGCTTGAGCCACCTTGAAATGGTATGGCTTGTCACCTGACCATGAGGCTTCTTGTGGCTTATCCATAAGGCTTTTTCTCTCCCTCTTAAGTTGTATGTTGTGTCTATGTAATAAGGCTCTTTCTCTCCCTCTTAAGTTGTATGTTGTGTCTATGTAATTTGCGAGATGGGTTTTGACACACAGCCGTGGGTCAGAAGAATATGCCCGGAAATCCATGACTGGAGGCGTGGTACCTGGTCTAGTTTGTTTGACCAGTCCCTGAATATGGAATGTGAAACAGTCCAATGACTCTGTCATGCTGTCCAGCTTGAGAAGGTGGAGGGACTGTACCCTTTGAGCTGACACTAGTGCCATGAGCATGACTGATTTCAGAGTAAGTTGTTCCAGTGTGAGTGACCTGGGTGGTGGCCATCCCCTAAGGTACATCAGCACAATGCTGACATCTCAGATCTGTGTGTACCTAGGTCTGGGGGAATTAGTGTTAAAAATGCCCCTCATGATTTTGACCACTAGTGGATGGGACCCCAAAGCCTGTTGTCCTGCTGCTGGAACAAAATAAGCTGACAACGCACTCCTGGCTGTATTGATGGCGCTGTAGCTGAGTCCTTCCCGATGCAATCCAACCAGGAACTCCACAACACTGGTGGCTGTAGCTGTTGAGTAGGTAGTTCCTGTTTTGGAGCGATACCGTTCCCGTTTCCTTATGTTGGTCAGGTATTGTCTCCTCGTGGACTCCCGGTGGGATGCGATCATCATGTTGATGGCATCCTCAGACCGTCCCAGGCCCAGTAGAGGTCCTTTTAGAATCTGCAAGCCAGGAGATTGACTCTGTCATGGCACGGGTGACTAATGCCTGACACTGGGTAGATTAATAATTCTGGATTGCTGGGGAATTCCAACGGAGTTTTGACAGCCATGTCACGGGCCACTGGGAACCATGGCTGTGTTGCGTAATACCCGACTGATGAGGTAGAAGGGAGGAAAAGCATAAAAGAACATTTTCCCCCAATGCAGCGTGAATGCATCAACTGCTGCTGCCTCAGGGTCTGGTTCCCAAGCGACATACGTTGGTACCTGGTGATTCAGCCTGGATGCAAATAGATCGATATCTGGTGTGCCATATTGCTTTGTAATTTGAGCAAATACTTTGGGAATTAACATCCATTCGATGTTATCGTTAAATTTGCGTGACCTGGTGTCTGCCACTGTATTTTGCTTACCTGGTAGGTAAGTTGCTGATAACCAAATATGTCTTTCGACACACCATTGCCAGATTAGGTTGGCCAAATTGTCAACGATATCGACTTTACACCATCTATGTGGTTGATATAAGCCACCACCGTGGTATTATCTAATTGCAACCGGACATGTGCATGATGCGTATTAGATGAATATGCTTTTAAACCATAAAACGCACCCAACATTTCTAAGTAGTTGATACCCCGTGTCTGTAGGCAAGATGATTCAGAATTAGTCCATCTGCCCCCTGTGCTGGATTGCATGTTAGATGCTCCCCAGCCCAAAGCACTGGCATCCGTTTGAATGGTTAATACTGGGTTGGTGATTATTATGGGACTGGAACTGAGCCTAACGTTCCTTGTCCACCATTGTAACTCTGGAATGGATTCAGCAGTTAAATTCATAACTCTGTCAAAGTGACCTGAGTTTTGCTTTAGTGCGTGAACTTTTGCTCTTTGCAAATTTTGATAGTGCAAAGGCCCAAATTGTACAGCTGAGAAAGCTGCTACCATTTTACCAATAACTCTGGCTACCTGCCGTATGGTTGACTGATGTTTATCCATTAGTTCACTGCAAGATAGTGCCAATTCTGACGCTTTCCCCTTCGGCAGAATTACAATCATGCGAACAGTATCAATCGTAAATCCAAGATAGTCCATGGTAGTGGACGGTGTAAAATTGGATTTATCTGGATGTATGACAAACCCCAAAGTTTCAAACAAACGTTTGGTGGCTGCTACTGCCAAAATAGCTGTCTCCAAGGTTTTCCCTACTGTCGTCTAAGTACGCCATGACTATATGCATTTGTTTCCTCAATAATGCCAAAGCGGGTTTTAAGATTTTAGTGAACAACCTTGGAGCGGAGGTTAGTCCATTTGATAAGGCTTTAAATTGCCATAGCTGTTTCATCCAGATAAACTTTAAGTATTTACGATGTTCCTTGTGTATGGGTACTGAGTAGTAGGCATCTTTTAAATCAATGCTTGCTAGAAAGTAACCTCTAGAAATCAATAGTCTGGCTGTTTCAAAAGTTTCCATCTTGAAATGTATATACTTAACAGACTTGTTTAAAGTAGTTAAGTCAATGATGATGCAACATCCACCATCTTTTTTAGTTTTAGTGAAAATTTTAGACACAAATTCCAAAGGTTCATGTTTTGTTCTTTCAATGACACCTTTTGCTAGTAGCCTCATCAGTTCAGCTTGACCCTCTTGTTTCTCTTTGACTGAGAGGGTGAATACCCTTTGGGGTATATGCTGAACTGGCGGCATTATTTCATGAACAAAGTCAATTTTATAGCCATGAATGCTGCTGAGTATATACTTGTCATTAGTGATGGATTCGCATGCATCCAAAAACAAGTGCAATCTTCCCCTGTTAGTATAAAGCCCCTACTGCTCATATGCTGAGAGGAACCAGACCCACCTACCTCCATGGTTACTGGTGCTTCTTCTGCCTCTTCGCTGGATGATGAGGTCTCTGCTGGGCTGTATTGGGCTGCTGTTGATGTTGATGTTGATGTTGTTGGGGGTGGCGCATTTTCCATGGGGTCCGCTCTGGGCCCTGGCCTAAAAAAGGCTTACTGGGAATGGTTGCAGACCCCGAACTTTCACCAGTCGCATATGGTGGTCGACGACTGGTGGACGCCGTGGGGTACTGCTGCCTGGTCTGCTCGGTCCCAAACCTGCCCTCACGAGACCAAAGGTCTTGGATTCTTCCTCTAGGTCTTTCACTTTTTTCGGAAGGTCCTTTACAAAGAGCAGAATTGGAGGTTCTGAACCCAGTGTTTTGCAAAGTCCCGCAAATTTAGGGTTGAGGGCAGGCTTGATGATTTCCTTCCGTAAATTGTTTATCTCATATTGAGTGGTGCACAGCAGAGCTAATGTGTCTTGCCGATTTGTGGAGATGTCCACACCATCAATGGACCGAGCATATAATGTGATTCCTGCAGTCAGGAGTTTAAGGATTTTCTGGAGCTTCAACTCCAGGTTCCTGATGTTCTGCCCCAAATGTCCCCCAATTTGGTTGTTTACAGCTGGTATATTCAATGATGTACAATTTTCTGGGGCTGTATATTGTTCAAGAGCCTCATTGACCACCTGTTCTTGTAGGGGTGTTGTGGACAGGTGGTCAATGCTGGCTGCAAGTTTCGGCTCTAAAGGCCGACCCGCTCGTGGAATGACCACATAGCGGTTGACCACACCCAGCAGCTCTTCCTGATCCTGTACACCCTGCGTACTCCGGACATCTTCAGCCAGTGACCCCTCTTCTTGACCAGCCCAGACCCAGTCGCCAATGCTGCCTTCAAAAGAAGGTGAAGCAATGGCCAGTGCCGTAATGGGCACTGCGGGAGTGCCTGAGCTCCCTTGGCGAGTCTGCTGCTGCTCTCTCAGCAGATCTCGCTGGAGCAATTGCTCCATAAGCCGTTCCATTCGGCTTAGGCGGCTGCCTGTGCCGCTCTCGAGCGGTGTGGCATCTTCATCCGAATCGTCGGATACTACCGCCCGGTTCTGGCTGCAGGTACCTCCAGCCCGCTGCTCAGGGTGGACTAGCGGTGCTGGGCTCGGCTCGGTAGTTATTCCTGCCGCCTCTTGCCCCCCCTCCAAAGAACATTCCTCAATGGAAGACTTATGGGGGCGAACTGCAGATTTCTTCCCTCTGGTCTTGCTCATTCTCTTGGAACACAAAGCAGACCACAGAGAAAATATACACGGCCACGGTAAAACTTACCTGTCGGCCCGACTTTTCAATTTGTAGCGGGAGCGCCTTGAACTCCCGTTCGTCGCGGGTGCACTGCATGAACGCTAATGTCGCGCATGCGTGCTGGACGGGGTCTTCACGTAGTCACTCACGTGACTCCGAAATAAAATCCAACATCATCTTTAATCAATGTGCAGACTAAAGCAGTACAGTAGATCGTTAGTTGTCAGAACATCCTAGCTGCTTCCAGAAGTGCGCAGTATGTGACGTGGGTGTTAATATAAATAAAACAGTAAGGTGGGGTTAGTGATGCTAGTCTATTATGATTGGTTGCTGTGCACAAACCAATCTACATAGGGGTCTTTAATATGACATGATATGATAGACTTAAGATGATAGAGGAAAGATTTAAAAAGGACCTGAGGGGCAACCTTTTCAAGCAGAAGGTGGTAGATGTGTGGAAAGAGCTGCCAGTGGAAGCTGTAGAGGCAGGTAAAATTACAATGTTTAAGAGACATTAGGTCATGAGTGGTCAGAACCAAATTAGGCCACTCAGCCCATCAAGACTACTCCTCCATTCAATCATGGCTGATCGATCTCTCCCCCTCCTAACTCCATTCTCTTGCCTTCTCCCCATAACCCCATTTGGACAGGTAGCTGAATAGAAAATGCTTAAGGTCCTGTCCCACTTGGGTGACCTAATCCACGAGTTCTGGTGAGTTTGCCCTTAACTCATATTCGCAGCATCATCGACACAAGGTCGTAGGAGGTCTTCGTAACTCTTCTTCATGCTCGAGAGTGGTCTCCGCTAGGTCGCGGCGTTTTTTTCAATAATATTAAAAAATGGCCACGACTGAAAAAAGTCATGGAAAAAATTGATACATTTTTTACTCGTAGGTTTAGTTATAGTAGGTCGTAGTAGGCCGGCATGTTAGTCGTAGGTAATCGAGGGTAGTCGAAGGTAGTCTTCATCTTTTGTCGAAGGGAGGTCGAAGGAGGTCGTCTTCACTCTCCACTATTCGGTGTCCAATTTTCCTGATGTTAGTAGTAGCTAGTCATAGCTAGTCGAAGCTAGTCTTCAACATAGTCGAAGGAGGTCTTCTACATAGCCGAAGGAGGTCTTCAACATGGTCATTTTTTCAAACTCTTCTAAACTCACCTATTAGGTCACCCAAGTGGGACAGCCCCTTTAGAGGAATATGGCTAAACCACTTAGCTCAGCGAGATATTTTGCTCAGCATGGATGAGTTGGGTTGAAGTACACACAAAATGCTGGAGGACCTCAGCGGGACAGGCAGCACCTCTGGAGAGAAGGAATGGGTGACGTTTTTAGGTCGAGAAGCTTCTTCGGACTGGAGGGTCTGTTTCTGTGCTGTATGTTAACCATTTTAAAAAAAAGTTTACTGGAAGGAAATTCTGTTGAGGAACTATCTTGTTTACATCTGTTTTTGAGAGCTATTCAACTGACAACATCAACTGAGAAAGCAGTTTGGCAATTAGTTTTGAGTCCAATAGAATACTAATTTTAATTCACCTCATCAGTATTCATTCAGTATTAATTAGACAATCCGTACAGCAGGCTGCAATTCCATCCGCTTCAATACATGTCTGAAGATGCTTGAAGCTTTTTTTCCAGATACATCAAAGAAAAGAATGCAAATAATTTTTTTTTTTTTGTGAGGAGTGGAAGAGTACTCTCCCTAGTTGTTCATCTAGTCCTGTTTCCCACAGGCTACCTAATTATTTCCACCTGAAACCTGCTAAGGTTCAGTGGAAATCAGTTTCCAGTTCGGGTCCTAGAGAAAAGGCTTTGCATCCCTGTGTGTACTTTCCGGAAGCTTTCCTGAAGCTGATATACCACCGGGTGGCACTGTCAGCGATGGCAGCCTCGCCAACGGTCTGTTTATCTTTTTGTCTCTTTTGTTATTTTTAGTCTGTTTTAAAAGTTTGTGTTAATGTTCTCTGATTTGTTTGATGTGGGTGGTGGGAGAGTGGGTGGGGGAAACATTTGTTCAATATCTTAGATGGTCGGTGTGGACTCGGTTGGCCGAACGGCCTGTTTCCATGCTGTATCTCGACAACTAACACAAATTAAAACTAATACATCCCACAGGAAGTGACAGAAATCCCGACATTCCAAGGCCTCACACCATCCATAAAGCACAAATCAAGAGCATGATAGAGTATGCTGGTTGAGAGTCATGCCAACTGCCAAAGAGTTTGAAACCATCCAGGAGAAAGTAGCAAACTTGATTAGCAATCCTGCAACCATCTTGCACGTTCATTCTCCCACCACCAGCATTCTTTGGCATTCAGGAATGAGAGGTTATGATGAGTGTTTGACAGCACTGGCCCTCTACTCGCTCGAGTTAAGAAGGTTGAGGGGACACCTCATTGATACTTACAGATTTACAAAGGCATAGATAGAATGGAAGTGAAAAGGATGTGTACAGTCTAGAACCAGAGTGTCATAGCCTCAGAATGAAAGGGTGTCCTTTTAGAAAGGTGAGGTGGAACTTCTTTAGTCAGAGGGTAGTTAATCTGTGGAACTCATTGCCACAAAGGGCTGTGAAGGCCAAGTCAATGGATATTTTTAAGGCAGAGAAAGACAAATTCTTGATTAAAATGGGTGTCAAGGATTACAGGGAGAAGGCAGGAAAATGGGATTAGTAGGCAGAGATCAGCCATGATTGAATGGTGGAGTAGACTCGATGGGCCGCATGGCCTGATTCTACTCCTATAACTTGTGAACTTGTGAATTAATAGCTGTAACATGTACCATCAACAAAATGCACTGATTATTCCACCAGCCTACTCTATCAGCACATGTGACCTTTACTCCCATGAAAGGACAAAGGCACCGGGGTGCATTGGAAGACCATTCTGTGTAAGTTAATCGCATACACCATGCTGACCTGGAAAGATATTTCCTTCCCTATATTGTCATTGGCTCCAAATACTGGAACTCTCTACAAAATGACGCAGTGGGAAAACTTTCACGCAACTGGCTCCCAGCAGTTCAAGAAGTTGACTCACCACCACCTAATCAAGGCAATTATGTGTGGCCATTCAATGCTAGCCAGTCACACCCAAATGCAAAAATTATAATGAACAAATTAAAACAACATATACTGTAACACAAGTCAGTGTACCAGCGGTGAAGGAAGTATATGCTTATTGTGGCGATGGTCTCGCAGGCAAGCAGTATTATTTGTGGTTGGTGGCATAAAATAACCTTTAGTTGATGGAGACACAGCCTCTGATGTGATCTTGTCGGCACAATATGTACATGGCCAGTTTTAGTTTTAGTTTCAGTTTTTTGTTTTAGCGATACAGCGCAGAAACAGACCCTTCGGCCCACTGAGTCCGCACCGACCAGCGATCCCCGCACATTAACACTATCCTACACACAGTAGGGACAATTCTTACATTCACACCAAGCCAATTAATCTACAAACCTGTACGTTTTTGGAGTCTGGGAGGAAACTGAAGATCTCGGAGAAAACCCGCGCAGGTCACGGGAAGAACATGCAAACTCCGTACAGACAAGCACCCGTAGCCAGGATTGAACCCGGGTCTTAAAGACAGTAGCTGTACCACTACGCCACCATGCCGCCGGTCTTATTGAGTTTCTGGTCAACAGTGATAGTGGGGTATTTGCTGACAATAATAACGTTGATTGTCAATGCTAAGTTGTTATACTTTCTCTTGTAGGACAGGCATGGCGTTTGTTAAGTGTCATTTATCAGCTCGCCTTTGGACATTCTACAGATCTTTCTATTTGCTGACACGGACTGAAGATTTGTGAAAGGAATTGAACATTGTAAAATTATGAATGAAAATTGCAACCTTATGATGCAATGAAGGTTATCAATGAAACAGTTGAGAATATTTGGAGAAGTTGGTTATTTAATACCGGAATTAAAGTTGGGATCATATCATCATCTGATTTTTTTCTGCATGTCAGCTGTAATGTCTAGAATGTCCTTTTACTAAAACACAATTGGCGGCATGGTGGCGCAGTGGTAGAGTCCCAGGTTCGATCCTGGCTACAGGTGCTATCTGTACGGAGTTTGTACGTTCTCGCAGTGACTGCGTGGGATTTCTTTGAGATCTTTGGTTTCCTCCCGCACTCCAAAGATGTACAGGTTTGTAGGTTAATTAGCTTGGTATAAGTGTAAAATTGTCCCTAGTGTGTGTAGGATAGTGTTCATGTGCGGGGATCACTGGTCGGTGCGGACTCAGTGGGCCGAGAGGCCTGTTTCCACGCTGCATCTCTAAACTAAATTAAAATAACCAATCTGATGAAAATGGTGTATGCTTTCTGGAATAATTAGAAATTAATGAAAGCAATGTTTTTACATGATGAGATTGAAAGATCTAATATTCTAGACCTGTTGAACAAAAAACCATAAAAGAGCTTTGTATTCTTGTTTTGCAACCTATAATCCCATTGGATATTTGTAAGCTTTTGTGGCATTTACATAGAAACAGAGATCTCGAATGTGTAAACTAATCTTGCAAAGTGTCAATGTGATTAATGACTTCCCTGGTATATAATACCAAAGATAAATAAAAAAATACAGTAAGTAATCTATCAGGATAAAAACATTAAATTAATTGCAAAATAGTCATAACTTTATAGACAGAAATATAGACTGGTATATGGACAGGGGCCAATGCTTTAAAGCACATAATATTAAGGAAGGCAAGGAATGGAACCGTAGTTTCTCAAAATAGATTGTTCTCCACATACTTTTTGACAACCTAAAATTAAACTGCTTCAGATGGGCACTGTCAGATAATTCCCAATTATCAGCATCTATAAAGCTCCTATGGTGTTTTAATTTTATTGCATATTACATTTCCCCAAGCCTCAGAAGGCACTTTTGCAAATGAAGGCATTATTAATGTCTTGGCCTCTAGCAGTTAGATCAAGCCATTTTACCAGTAGGAAAGCCAGAAATCGATAGGAAACGGAGTCCTTAGAGTACATTCGAAAGCAGTGTCTGTGAAATGAAGCTATTAATGTTTAATATCCCAGTTTAACATTGTAATACAAGCTTTCAGTTGCCATTGCTAGTGATCCAGTCTGTTTGGATAACAAAGGATGAAGTACCAGCCATCAAAATCCAAACAGCGAAAACTTAATTAGGTTAATTTTCAGATTTTTAGATTTAGTTTGAATTCCTCTATGTATATTTCTTATCAGTCTAAATAAATAAAGGTGAGACTTATCCTGATAAGAGGTATGCTGATCAGATATATGTGAAGGCACCATGGGAAGCTGAGATGCGTATATGAATCATCATTAGAAACTGGTGGGGTGCTGTAAAGGGCCTGTCCCACTTGGGCGACCTCCACCGTGAGTTCTGGCGAGTTTGCCCGCAACCCATACTCGCGCAAGGTCACCAAGAGGTCGTAGGAGGTCTTCGTCACTCTCCTTCGTGGTCGAGAGAGGTCTTCGTGTAGTCGAGGCTTCAGCTAGGTCGCGGCGTTTTTTTCAAGGTGTTAAAAGTTGACCGCGACTAAAAAATAGGTCGCTGTGAGAAGAATTGACACATTTTTACTCGTAGGTCTAGTCGAAGTCGGTCGTGATGTTAGTCATAGGCACTCGAAGGTGGTCAAAGGTAGTCGAAGGTAATAGCTCCGGGGTGAAAAAAAGGTGAGCACGTAACCTCTGTCACTCCAAGACATGTTCATTCATAGCCGGAGAGTTTTTTGTAGAGGAGACTTGTGTTTCAGAGATGGCACCAAAAAGGCAGCAGCACAGGGGGAGGGCACAACCCTAAAAAAAACCTGCCATGCAGGTGTTTCCCACCCAGGAGGAGGAGTGACAGGAGGTGATGCCACAGGAGATGATAATGCAGGAGGAGGTAGCCCTGCATGAGAGACCCCTGGAGGAGGAGACCAGGGTGGTAGTACATGTCCCCACCACCACCCCATCCTTCACTGCCTCATTTGAAGGCAGCAACACAGCCCTTTCTCCTGTGTCTGACACAGCATCAGAGGCAGATGCCCCATTGGTGGTGAGGGAGGGCTGGAGGAAGATTATGCCCTACACCTTCACCAGGCAGCAGGAGGGCGACCTTGAGGAATGGTTCCAGCAGAATGCCATCCTGTATGAAAAGGAAAATGAGGGGTACAGGGACAGGGACAAGAAGCGCATGCTTGCCATCCACTGCCCCACATGTGTCCTTAAAGTTCCATCATTTGTCAAAGCCCAGCGCCACTCTCTTCCTGTCATCTGGTGCTGGGACAGTCCATCACATCATCTCCATTTACCGCCTGATGGCTAATTGCCACACAGGTCTCACCTACTATCTTACTGATGGTATTGTGGGCAACAAGAAAGTTGCAGCAGGGGCTCTTGTACGAGTCCCCTGATGCCAAGTAGTGGAGGGTGATGGCTAGTTGCAGTCCAGGCTCCAGTGGCTTTCTCATAAAGCTCCTTTTTTCTCAGCAGGGGGCTGAAGTTTGCCTTCAGCTCATTGAACAGCTCAGGGGGTATTCTTGTGCAGTTTTGAAAAGCAGCCAAATGCTCCTCATGCAGCACATTTAACAGGTTCTCATACTGTCCGAGCCTGGATCTTCTTTGAAAGAGGGGCTTCACCCACTGAGACCTCTTCTTGTGCTTCCTCTTCACCCTTGCTCTTCCCCTTCTGCCTTTGTTAAAAGGCCGCTGAAGCAAAAGGGCTACTGCAAACAGCCCTTAGTATTTTTACTAACATCCTCCAAACTAGTTCCTTCCTTGCTCGCATGGTTCAGAATGATTTTTAAAAAAAACACAGACATGACATCATTTTATCGGCTGATCGTTTGAGCTGTAGACACTCGTCACTGGTCGTAATTGGTTTTCGGTGTGGTCGTCTGAGGTCGAAGGGGGTCGTGCTCAATCACGGACCAATTTGCCAGAGACCATCCTCGAGTAAAACATACATGGTCAAAGCCAGTCTTCAACATAGTTACTATAGAGTAGTTTGCGGGATAAGATATACAGGGTTGATGAGCGATAATCAACATGGTTTTGTGTGTGAGAGATGAATCGTGTCTCATGCATCTGATTGAGTTTTTTCTTTCTTTCTTTTAAAATCTTTTTATTGGTTTTTGTTTCCAAAGAAAACAAAAATAAAACATTTAAAAAAAAACAAAGCAAAAAAAATAGTGATAAACATAACAATGATATTGATACATAGGGATCAGGATTACATTAATAACAGGTATAACCTGATATGAAACCAATGTCAAAATACACATTGAGTATAGACCTCCCGGTCTCTATGTAAATATAGTTAAATCTTTAGAAAAAAACTTATAAATGTAGAAAAAAACACAAAAATAAAAAGACAAAAGAAAAGGAAAAAAGAAAAAGCAAAACCCCCTAAACTAAAAAAAATAAATAAAATAAAATAATAATAGAATAAGACTAAAAATAAATAAAAAATAAACAAAGCAAAACAAAAGTTTCAACAATTTTAGTCTTGTATGACATCAAGTCCGTTCCACCATATAGAGGTAAAATAGTTTTTATAGCGGTTAAAAAGGGAGCAATTTATATTGTATGAAAGTGTTCAATAAATTTTCCCTAAGTCTTATCAATTTTAACCAAGGGTTCAACAATGTCACTCCTATTTTTTTCTAAATTTAAACATGATATCATTTCAGAATACCACTGGAGTGTGGTCGGAGGGTTGGAGTGTTTCCATTTAAATAAAATAGATCTTCCGGCGGTAAAAGAAATCAACCGATGGACGGAGCGGGACAAATGAATAGAATCTAACATTGGTAGCCCAAAAATTGCAGTAATAGGATGAGGTTGTAAATCAATACCTAAGACTACAGAAATAGTGCCAAAAATGTCTTTCCAATATTTTTCCATAAGTGGGCAGGACCAAAACATATGGGTCAGAGAGGTCAATTCAGGGTTACATCTGTCACAGGTAGGGTTTATATGACCATAAAAACGAGCCAACTTATCTTTTGACATATGAGCTCTGTGAACCACCTTGAATTGTATCAAAGCGTGTCTTGCACACATGGAAGAGGTATTGACTAATTGAAGAATCTTCTCCCATTTCTCTATAGATAAAGAAGATTGGAGTTCTCTTTCCCAGTCATTCTTAATTTTATCAAAGATATCTATTTGTAATTTCAAAATCAACTCGTATATAGTCGTTATTAATCCTTTCTGATACGGGATCAGCTGTAAAAATTGTTCCAAAATTTCAGTTTGATATGGTAGCGGAAAAAGGGGTAGAGTAGCCTTCAGAAAGTGTCTAATTTGTAAATATCAATAAAAAAGTGTGAATTAGGTAAGTTATATTTATTGGCGAGTTGTTCGAAAGACATAAAACAACCCTGCAAAAACAAATCACGAAAAGCTACTAAACCCTTCCTCTTCCATAACGAAAAGACTTGATCAGTACTAGATGGTTTGAAGAGAAAATTGGATAAAATAGGACTCTATAAATAAAGTCAATTAGTCCAAAAAACATACGAAATTGAAACCATATTCGGAACGTATGTCTTATTATTGGGTTAGTCATATATTTATTCAATCTCGTAATTGTGAAAGGTAACGAGGGCCCCCTAGAGGCCAATTGTAAGGAATCACGTTCAAGGTTTATTTATCCATCCTGAGCATTGGGTATCTTCTACATCTTTTGTCCAAAATGTTGAATAACGAACATTGACTGCCCAATAGTAAAATCTAAGGTTCGGCAATGCCAAACCGCCATTCTTTTTTTATTTCTGTAAATGTTTTTTACTTAGTCTGGGATTTTTATTCTGCCATATATATGAAGAAATTTTGGAGTCTATAATGTCGAAGAAAGATTTGGCAGTAAAAATTGGTATTGTCTGAAATAAATACAGAAATTTAGGTAAAACAGAATACCTAAATACAGAAATTTAGGTGAACATTTTAATAGCATTGATTCGGCCAATTAGGGATAAGGACATTGGTGACCATTTAGTAAACTGATGTTTAATATGGTCAATTAAAGGCATAAAATTGGCTTTAAATAAATCCTTGTGTTTCTTGGTGATCTTAATACCTAAATAAGTAAAACTTTCGGTAGTCAATCTAAATGGAAACTGACCATAATTCAAAACAAGATTATATTTAATGGAAAAAGCTCAATCTTACTAAGATTTAGTTTATAGCCAGAAAAACTACTAAATTGATTAAGTAATGCTACTATTGCCGGAATAGATTTCTCAGGGTTAGAAATAAATAATAACAGATCATCTGCGTAAAGAGATAGCTTATGTGTTTTATTCCCGCGGACAATACCAAAAATATTAGGGGATTCCCTAATAGCGGTGGCTAAAGGTTCCAAAGCAATATCAAATAGTAAAGGACTTAAGGGACAGCCCTGTCTAGTACCTCGAAAGAGCCTGAAAAAAGGGGATCTTTGATTATTAGTAAGTACAGAAGCCTGAGGTATAGCAACTTGATCCAAGAAACAAGTTTTGGACCAATCTTAGATTTTTCAAGTGTATTGAATAAATAATCAATTTAGTTTTTTGAAGAAGTGTCCAACAAGATTGATGAGGGCAAAGCAGTTGATATTGTCTTTATGGACTTCAGCAAGGCATTTGAGAAGGTTCCACATGGTAGGCTGCTGTGAAGAGAGCAGAGGGTAAAGTCGTGGAAGGTTATTTTTTTGGACTGGAGGCCAGTGAGTAGTGCTGTGCCTCAGGGGTTGTTGTTGGGGGGCCCATTTCTGTTTGTGGTTTATATCCACAATGGCACCATTGTGTGTTTGCAGATGACATTATAGTGGGTGGAATGGTACTTAGCAATTATGGTTATCAAAAATGTCAGCAGGATCTTGATCAATTGGGCAAGTGGGGCTGAGGAATGGTTAATGGACTTTAAAGTGCAGGGGTGTTGCATTATGAGAAGTCAAACCAGGGCAGGACCTTCACCGTAAATGACAGGGTATCTGGGGGGGGGTGTTGTAGAGCAGAGGGATCTTGAAGTGCACATGCATAGTTTCTTGAAAGTGGTATCACAGGTTTGAGAGCGTGGGCAAGAAGTCTTTTGATGCATTGGCCATCATCAGTCAAGGAACCGAGTATAGAATTGGGATGTTTGGTGAGGCCATTTGGAGTATTGTGTTTGGTTTTGGTCACCATCTACGAGAGATGTTGGTAAACAGGAAAGTGCTCAAAGAAGAATTTGCGAGGATGGTTGCCAAACTTGAGGGCCTGAGCTATAGGGAGAGGTTGGGTAGGCTAGGATATTATTCATTGTCGTGCATGAGGATGAGGGATGATCTTACAGAGGTGTATATGACCATGAGGAGAATACCCAGAGTAGTGGAATCTGGGCTGTAGAACCAGAGGACATATGTTTAAGGTGAATATTTCAGTGTAGTTTAGAGATACAGTGCGGAAGCAGGCCCTTTCGGCCCACTAGGTCCGCGCTGACCAGCGGTCCCCGCACATTAACACTATCCAAACACACAAGGGACAATTTTTACTTTACCAAGCCAATTAACCTACAATTTACAATTTACCAAGCCAATTAACCTGTACGTCTTTGGAGTGTGGGAGGAAAATGAAGATCTCGGAGAAAACCCACGCAGATCACAGGGAGAACGTACAAACTCCGTACAGACAGCACCCGCAGTCAGGATCGAACCCTGGTCTCCGGCACTGCATTCGCTGTAAGGCAGCAAATCTACCACTGCGCCACCGTGCTGCCTTGAATGGGGAAAGATTTAATTGGAACCTGAGGGACAACTTTTTCACACAGAGGGTGGTGGGTGTATGGAATGAGATGCCTGATGAGGTCGTTGAGCAGGTACTATAACAACATTTAAAAGTCATTTAATCAGGTACATGGATAGGACAGGTTTGGACAGGTACATGGATAGGACAGTGAGCGATTGAAGATGTTAGAATAATGCTACATTGCAGTTGAATAAGCACTGCACTCTCCCACCCCGATCGGAGACTTCAATAGGTTTCTGGATGGGGTACCACACAAGAGACATCAGTTTCCAGCCAGCTACATTTTATTAGTGTTGCTAGGAGCCTTCTTCCACTTGTCAATTGGAATATTTTATCATTCAGGCCAGGTGAGAAATGACACAAATCTTGAGGCAGCCTTGGTTGGTATTTTGCAAATGGGATGAAGGGCCTGTTTTTCCTGCTGTGTGACTATGACTCGATAACATTTAGTTTAGTTTTTAGTTTAGTTTAGCTTAGAGATACAGCGCGGAAAACCGGCAATTTTGGGCCCACCGGGGTTCGCAACCGACCAGCGATCTCCCGAAACATTAACACTATCCTACACTCACTTGGGATATTTGTTTTACATTTATACCAAGCCAATTAAACTACAATCCTGTACGTCTTTGGAGTTTGGTAGGAGATGAAAGATCTCGTAGTCAGAAGAAAACCCTCTCAGTCACGAGGAGAATGTACAAACTCCGCACAGACAAGCACCCGTAATCAGGATCGAACCTGGGTCTCTGGCGCTGTAAGGCAGCAACTCTACCATTACACCACCGTGCCGCTCATTAGTATTATTTAACTTTAGTAAATAAAATAAATAAAAACCAAGGAAGAGAAATAGTACATACATAGATAATTTTTAAGATTCGATGTTTGTTACATACCAGTACGTACGAATCACTAAAAGCAACGTTTAAGTGTAGGGAAAATGGGGATGCTTATGACCAGTAGGGCAAAAGTATTCCATTTGAATCATAATAGGATTTCTGCTTCCAGCATTAAATTATTAAGTAGCATCGGTTGCCAAAGACCTTGTATTAGTTAAGAGTTCCTATTCGATGAACTAATATCAGAAGATGGTATGTAAATTCTTCAGTACCAGTGAACGTATATTAAAAGGGGCCGTGCACAGTGGCCAACAAATGTTTTCTCAAGGTCCCACTGCTGCACAATTCAGTCGGACACAGGCACCCTGCTCAATGGAATATGGTTTACAGGTTTAAACCATTCAAAAGTTATGTTTCTGGTGGCACTGCTATGGCTGAATCAGTAGGGCCAGACCCAATCATTGTTAAAAATGATAAGCGCAGGATCAGGCTAAATAGATCAGAGATAAACATTGGCAAAACCACCTCTTCCCTTTAGATTCACTAGAGAAGGGAGATATGGTTTAATATTTCACCCCACTGACGGTATCTCTAATACGCAACACAATGATACCGCAATGTGTCCAGTCCTCTTGAACTGTTGTACAAAGCATCTTGCTTCATTGTAGGGCAGGTATCAACTGAGATGCAGTGGGAAAATGATGCATGAATTTCCAACGATAACATTAAAATATCAGGGAGAGAAAATTATGTTAAAATTATGTGTTTAAACCAAAGACAGACACAAATAGCTGGAGTAACTCAGTGGGACAGGCAGCATCTCTGGAGAAAAGGAATAGGTCGAGACCCTTCTTCAGACCAGGAGTCAGGTGAAAGGGAAATGAGAGATATAGACGGTGATGTAGAGAGATACAGTGCGGAAGCAGGCCCTTTCGGCCCACTAGGACCGCGCTGACCAGCGATCCCCGCACATTAACACTATCCAAACACACAAAGGAATGAATGATGTGTATGCAAAAAAGTACAGGCAGCATCTCTGGAGAGAAGCAATGGGTGACATTTCGGGTCGAGACCCTTCTTCAGGCTAGTTGGGGTAAGAAGGGTCTCGAACCGAAATGTCACCTTATCATGCCTGAAATATCGTATTTCCAGAATACTATAGATATTTTCAGCTGAAGTTCAACAATGAATTGAAAGCAATTTATGTTCTGAGCAATGATAATATGACTAGTGGCATAAAACATACTGCATCGTTCAGTTTTCTGCAACTAACAGATACAAAATTTGATCCAAAGTCCTACATGGAAAGTGATGTGGCATGTCTACTTCAATCTTTGGCTTGGATTTTATTTTGTCATGTTTATGCTATATTTTATTTTTATATTTTCAATCACTTGCCCAATTCAAATCCACTTCCAGTTGAATAGATGACAAAGGAGATATATCTGATGACAGTATTACACTTGAGTGATCCGATAAAAGGTGTGGGAAGGCATATAGGAAGCTGCTTCCCATTGCTAAGACCAACAAGAGACACCTGAGATACAGATGACGCTATGACTAACATCAGATGATGAGAAAATATGAACATACAGATATATAATTTTATCATGGATGTTGCCATCTTCCGCTAATTAAAAATATCATCTTAGTAAAGAAACAAAAAGGCAAATGCTGGAAATTTGAACTAAAAACAGAAATAAACAGCAGATCACAAAGTATCTGTGAAGAGGGAAACTATTAACGATTACTACATATTTTCCAAGAGTCATGAAAATCCTTCAACCATAAAGGGCCTGTCCCACTTTCACGACCTAATTCACGACCTTTTTTACTCCTGGACATTTTTCATCATGTTGAAAAAACGCCCCGACCTACTTGATGCCACGAGTACCTACGACTAGCATCATGACCTACCTACGACCTGCTATAACCTACCTATGAACTCCTACGACCTTGTGACGCCCATGCTGCGAGTATGAGTCAAGGGCAAACTCGGCAGATTAGGTCGTGAAAGTGGGACAGGCCCTTGACTCTCAGTCTGAAAAAGATTCTCGACCCGAAACATCACCTATTCCTTCTCTCCAGAGATGCTGTCTGACCCGCTGTTACTTTTTGTGTCTACAATTAATTCGTATTTTTAGCTGTGACAATAGAACAGGGCTCCTATTTTTGCGAAGAAAGATGATATAATAATTGCAGGCACCAATCAAGGACACTTAGAAAGATATCAAACTTTTTAAAAGCTGCATATTTCAAAATGGAGCTCATGAATGGACCTCTGGAACTCATTCAAAAAACAAATTTGAAAAACAAAAATGAAAATATTTCAGAACATTTTAAAACAATTAAAAAATATTTAACTGCTCACATATTTTTTTGTTAAATATTTTACCAAATACATACCTTAGTACTTCACAGTCATTCCTCAGCAGTTATCCTCTCCATTGATTTCAACGCAGAGGAGAAATGCTGATGAATTTCTCAATATAAATAGTGGGAAACCACTGCAGTATGTCACTGGAATTCATGAGGTGGGAGATTTTATACAATACAATTTATACCATTTATTTATTGTCATTTGAACCTCAAGTATGAAGTTCAAACAAAATTTGGTTTCTGCATTCATACAACAAGAAAAGAACCAAGACACACTACCAATACAATTTACCCAAACATCCATCACAGTGAATCTCCTCCTCATTGTGATGGAAGGCAAAGTCTTGTCTCACCCCTGTGTTCCATTCTTCTCCCGATGTTAAAGCCCCCGGCAGGTGATGGCCGTGAAGGCCGTGCGGGGCGATGTAAGGCCCCGCTCCAGGTCTTAATGTTAATGTTGGAGCCCTCGGCAGGCGATGGCAAGTCCTGCGCGGGGCGATGTAAGGCCCCCCTCCGGGTCTTAATGTTGGAGCCCCCGGTGGGCGATGGCAAGTCCGGCGGCCGTTAAAGCCGCGCCGGGCGATGCAAGGCCCTGCTCCAGGTCATTTTCAACCCTGCAACTCGGGCGGGAGTAGCTGCCATTGCGGGAGCTCCGAAAAGCGGTCTCCCACCAGGGACCCGCGAGCTCCCGATGTCACCGTCCACCGGACATGCGGCTGGAGCATCCAAGCTCCAGAGTCGGGTTGCAACCTTCACGTGGTCCACCCTGTTTCGACTAATGCAATCAACCTGACGTGTACAAACAAGATCAAATAGAACAAGTTGACCTACAACCTAAGGCTGTGCATGCCATACGCAAGAAGAAGAAGACTGGAATTCATTAAAAATACAATATGGGAATACAGGCTAAAATTCCAGTGAAGGAAGACCTGAAAATTCAGGAATTCCAAGTCCATACAAAAATTTCAGACTGGATGGCACTAGAACATGGAATCATTGCCTAGAAAATACTTCCTTGTAAAATCCAATTCTGTAAAATTAATATTGAGCAAATTCTGTCCTGAAACGACAACAGGAGGATATCTGAATTTCTACAGGGTCCGCAAACCTTTGAGTAATTTCAGAGATTGTGTTAAATGGGGTTTCATCAGAATTTGTAAATCATTATTAATCTAGACAAATAGACAATTGACAAGGTGCAGGAGTAGGCCATTCGGCCCTTCGAGCCAGCACCACCATTCAATGTGATCATGACTGATCATCCCCAATCAGTAAACCCCTTTCCTGCTTCTCCTATATCCCCTGACTCCACTATTTTTAAGAGCCCTATCTAGCACTCTCTGAAAGAATCCAGAGAACCCGCCTCCACCCGCCCTCTGAGGCAGAGAATTCAACAGACTCACCACTCTCTGTGAGAAAATGTGTTTTTCTCGTCTCCGTTCTAAATGGCTTACTCCTTATTCTTAAACTGGTGGCCCCTGGTTCTGGACTCCCCCAACATCGGGAACATGTTTCCTGCCATGTCCAAACCCTTAACAATCTTATATGTTTCAATGAGATCCCCTCTCATTCTTCTAAACTCCAGAGTATACAAGCCCAGCTTGCTCCATTCTCTCAGCATATGACAGTCCTGCCATCCCGGGAATTAACCTTGTAAAGGATATCTAATCTAGACTAATGCGCAGGAAGGAACTGAAGATAGACTCAAAATGAAAATCTCATGGAATATTTTAATCAATTGGAAAAGGATTAGTCTATCTAGATAAAACACAAAATTCTGAAGTAACTCAACAGGATAGGCAGCATCTCTCGAGAGAAGGATTAGGTGACGTTTTCGGTCGAGATGCCTGCACTCATGTTACAGTGGCCGACATAGGATAGGAGTGAATCTGCGGAAAGCACCTGGATGGATTCTCCAGATGTTCCTCGGGATTTGTGTGGACCAGCTGGCAAAGGTATTCATGGTCATTTTTTACTGATCGCTACTCCATTCTGCGAAACCCCAACTGCTTTAAGACTACCACTATCACCTCTTCTGCCACTGGATCCTCGACTTTCTGACCCACAGACCATAATCAGCGAGCATAAGTGACAACATCTCCTCCACCATAATTCTCAAAGATGTAGTTTCAATCACAACTGTGCAACCCAATATGACTCCCGCTCCCTCTACTGTGACGGGCCACAGACAGAGTACACAAAGGAGATAGAGAACTTAGTTAGCTGGTGTCAGAACAACAACTCTCTGTCAGGTCTCGCATTTAATCTGGTTTCTGTTCCTTATTGGTTTTGAGTATTTGAGTTTGCATTCTTGTTTTATTTTGGTGCCTCACATCTCCTCTTGTTTCAGGTGCCATTTCCTGTCAGGTCGTTTACCCTCATGTGATTGTTGACCCCGTCCTGATGTGTTTCACCTGTGTCTCGTTATCCCCTGTTAAGTCTGTATTTAAGCCTTTGTGTTTTAGGTTTCTTTGCCAGTTCGTTGTGTATGCTACCTGGTATCACCTCGTTCCAGCTCTAGAAATATTGTGACTTTGTGGTACTCGACCGCGGCCTGTTTTTCGACCACTGTTTTTTCCTGCTCCTAGATTACTGTTGCTTCAGTGTTTGCTTACCTGTGTACCGACTTGGACCGATTAAACTCTGAATACGGATCTGCCCTATGTCTGAGCCTGCATTTGTGTCCTCCTCCTCGTTTCAGTTCTGACACTCTCCCAAAATGCATGGAGTTGGTTAACAACTTCAGGAAATGCGATAAAGTACTGTTCATGTCCCAATCAGCTTAAATGGTGTGAAAGTGGAAACGGTTGAAAAGGTTCAAGTTCTTTGGCAAAAATATAACCAACAATCTGTCCATGACCAACAACATTGAAATGACACATCAAGACATCAACACTTCAGGAGATTGAGGAAATTTGGTATGTCCTCCAATTACCTTAACAAACTACTACAGTTGTACCATCGAAGGCATACTGTCAGGTTACATCACAGCTTGGCTTTGTGAACAGATCTGTCTGTGACCTCAAGAAATTGCAGTTGTGCATTCTAGCAGGATCTTGATCATTTGGGCAAGTGAGCTAATGAATGGCTAATCGAGTTGAATGTAGAAAAGTATGAGGTGTTGCGTTTTGGGAAGTCAAAACCAGGGTAGGACCTTCACAGTGAATTGGTAGGACCCTGGGGGGGTGTGGTAGAGCAGAGGGGATCTAGTACAGATACATATTACCAGAAAGTGGAGTCACAGGTAGATCGATTGGTAAAGAAGCTTTTAGTTCATTGGTCTTCATTAATGAGTAAAAGATGTTGAGATATTATTCTACAGGAGTGGCGCAGGGGGTAGAGTTTGCTGCCTTACAGCACCGGGGTTTGATCCTGATTGTGGGTGCTGTTTGTACGGAGTTGTATATTCTCCCTGTGACCGTGTGGGGTTTTCTCCAGGTACTCTGGTTTCCTCCCCCACACGTCAAAGACATCCAGGATTGTAGGTCAATTGCCTTCAGTAAAATTGTAAAATGTCCCCAGTATGTAGAATAGTGTCTATGTACGAGGTGATTGCTGGTTGGTGCAGACTCGGTAGGCTGAAGGGCCTGTTTCTACGCTGTATCTCAAATGCAAATTAAACTAAAGTGCAAGTAACGTTGTACAAGACATGGTGAGGCTGCATTTGAGTCTCGTATTCACGTTTAGTCACCCTCCCATAGGAAGGATGTCATTAAGCTAGAAAAAGTGCAGATAAGATTTACAAAGATGATGCCTGGACTCCAGTGTCTGAGCTTTCAGAAAAGGTCAGGCAGGCTAGGATTTTATTCCCAGAAGAGCGGGAGACTGAGGGGCGATATTACAGAGGTGTATACATCATGAGATATATCGATGGGGTGATCGCACGGAGTCTTTCACCCCAGAGGGCAGAGGTTTATGGTGATGGGAAAGATTTAATAGCAACCTGAGAGGCAACCTTTCACTCAGAGCGTGGTGGGTGGCAGAATGAGTTGCCAGAGGTAGTGGTTGAGGTAATACCTTAACAATATTTAAAAGATACTTGGACCTGTACATGGATAGGAAAGGTTGAGAGAGAATATCTGTCAAATGCAGACAAATCTAACCAGCTTCGATTTAGCATTTAGGTAGGCAAGAACAAGTTGGGCCAAAGAGCCTGTTTCAATGTTGTATGACTTTATGCCTCTAGCCCAGTCCAACACACAGTTCAGATTCCCAGACATTGATTCCATTTACACATCATGCTATCTCCGGAAAGCAGCCAACAAAATGAAAGATCTTTCCCATTCCTCAGTCAGTCCTCCTTCTCACCCGCTCCCATAGAGCAGAAGGTACAGAAGCTTGAAAGCGCGTTCCACCAGACTCAAAATCAGCTTTGTCCCCTCTGTTATCAAGCTTCTGAACCGTCCTTCCATAAGCTAGGGTACAATCCGATTCTCCTCTACATCATTGCGGACTTTTGTCTCTGGAACTGTTACCTTACAATGCTGAGCAATTGCATATTCTACCTTCTGTAGCCTTCCCTTCTCTCTACCGATTGAACCTGCATTTGGCTCGATAGCAGTTATCTGATTTGATTTGATTTGATTAGACCTCGTGCAAAACTGATGCAATGCAACATCTTCAAAGAATTCCATCAGGTTCTTGAGACACAATCTGGCACATGTAAAATATGTGCCTGGCATATAAATGTGTGGATGATGAGAGAAATGAAGGATCCGGTCAGGTGAAAGAAGGGGGCATAGGCCAGGTGCAGGCAGCGAGGACCAAGAGCATCCCCGGAGGAGTTCAGGGAACGGAGGAGCATATTGAAAAGGAATGAGGGTAACCAGAGAGAGTATAGGGCCCCTTACAAATCAAAGTAGTCATCTACGTGTGGACCGGCAGGAGATGGCCATGGTATTCAGCAAGTATTTTTCCTCAGTGTTTACCAGGTGAAAGACATAAGGACAAGGAGGTTTTGGACAGTTTGTGAAGATGTCTAGAGGACAGTCAAGACTGTTTTATTGTCATCTATATAATTAAAACTCAAATCTTGACCACTTCCTGTTTGCACTGCATATTGACTTTAGAAAAAACGCTACCACTTACGGCTGTGATTTTTGGCCATCTTACTCGGAGTCCCCCTCCGTTGTGCAGGACAAGAGGATTTTTCCCATTGATGAAAGATAAAATATATTAATGTTTAAAAAATGTTCTTAGAATAAAGGGGAAGCCAGTTAAGGCTGAGGTGAGAAAAAAGGTTTTCACCCAGAGACTTGTGAATTTGTGGAATTCCCTGCCACTGAGGGCAGTGGAGGCCAAATTACTGGATGGATTTAAGAAAGAGTTAGATAGATATCTAGGAGCTAGTGGAATTAAAGGATATGGGGAGAAGGCAGGCACCGATTATTGATTGGGGATGATCAGCCATGATCACAATGAATGGCGGTACTGACTCGAACGGCCGAATGGCCTCCTCCTGCACCTATTTTCTATGTTTCTATGTTGAGAATCTCTCTCCTGTCAATCATGCCATGAAGGCCATGCCCCTTCTGATGGGAGGAGGAGGGACTATAAAACCCGGAAGTGTGGACGTGCCTCAATCGCTGCAAGAAGGGGGAGCGAGAGGTCACAGCTCTCTGTCTGAGCTGTGAATCCACTGAACACATGTCTACTAAACTGTGAGTGTGGTATTATTGACCTGTGAATGCCCTTAATGTGGTTTGAAAACTAAAATGTGGTTGGTTTCAAAAAGCCAAGCAAATGGTGGTGGTTGTTTTGAAAAGGCAAAGCAAATGGTGGTGGTTGGTGTGAAAAAGCAAAGAAAATGGCGGTGGTTGGTTTGAAAAGGCAAAGCAAGAAAAAACAGAACATTTTTCGAAGATATGGACACCATTCATTGATTTATTACAAGGATAGTATGTTGCAACACAATTTTGGAGTTAAATCTAATTATGGGTTGGGTGATGGGTGGGGAGGGATGCGAGGCAGGTATATCACAACCTTTTGTTTTTCTTTCTGTTTTTGTCTTTTTATTTCTCTACGTCTTCCTTATTTATTTTACTTACTCACTCTTTGGGTATACCACTTTGGTAGTCTTGGGTTCTATCCATGCACATTCCACTTTTCCTCTCTCTTGCTTTTTCTTTCTTCTTTTCTCTCAACTATAGCTAAAATTAAAATTGAAGACGTAAAATAAATGTATTCTGTCGTATGCCGCTGGTTATATTTTTGGAGAGGGGAGGGACTATAAAACCCGGAAATGTGGGCGTGGCTTAGTTTATGCAAGATGGGGGAGGGAGAGGTCACGACTCTGTCTGAGCTGTGAATCAACTGAACACACTGAATGTCTACTGAACTGTGAGTGTGGTTTCTATGTGGCGTTTTGTGTGGTTTTATGGTGGTTTTATGTTGGTTTCACCTAGCTTGAAATGGTATGAAACTGCATTTGAATTTGGTGGCCTTGCATCCTGCTTGAAATGGTATGAAACTGCATTTGAATTTGGTGGCCTTGCACCCCACTTGAAATGGCATGCACCTGCACTTGAATTTGGTGGCCGTGCACCCTGCTTGAAATGGCATTAAATTGCACTTGAATTTGATGGCCTTGCACCTTGCTTGGAATGGTAGGAAACTGCACTTGAGTTTGGTGGCCTTGCACCCTGCTTGTAGTGGTATGAAACTGCACTTGAGTTTGGTAGCCTTGCACCCTGCTTGAAGTGGTAGGAAACTGCACTTGAATTTAGTGGCCTTGCACCCTGCTTGAAACTGGATTTCAAGGAATAGCCGTGAGTCTACTGCCAGCCCACCAGTTGTGAGTGAGTGAGCTTTCAGCACCCCAGGCTTGAGTGACTGAGCTGCCAGCCAAAGAATCCATTCGGCCCACAATGTCCATACTATCCCTCTGGAAACCAGTCCCTTCAGCCCACAACACCTATACTAGCGGTCCAGAAACCCCCTCCCCCTACTGGCCACCAATATTGGAATTAGTGCAGAGGTGGAATATTGCGTTGGGGGACCAGCCCTCTTTTGTCCTTGTGGGGGGGGGGGGGGGGGGGGGGGGGGGGGGGGGGGGGGGGGGGGGGGGGGGGGGGGGGTTCTCCCTTGTGAGCATGGACCCCAACAGGTCCCACTTAGTCTAGTCACGGTCACACAGGAGGCCTTGTCCCCCAATGCAACCCATTCCCCCAAAGCAATATTCCACCACTCACCCATAGACCCTAACTGTGTGGGGGGGGGGGTTGGGGGAGGGAAGTGTGGGCGGAGGTGGTTGTGGGGGGAGGGGTGTGTGTGTGTGTGAGGGAGGGGGTGTGGGAGGAGGATGTGTGGGCAGGGTTGTGTGTGGGAAGGATGGGTGTGGGGGAAGGGGTTGTATGGGCGGGGGGGCTGTGGGTGGGGATTTTGTATGGGTGGGGGGTGTTTGTGTGTGGGAGGGGGGGTGTGGGGCGGGGTGTGTGGATGGGTGTGTGTGTAGGCAGGAGGGTTGTGTGGGCGGGGGGGATTGTGAGGGCGGGAGTGCTTGTGGGGTGTTGTGTTTGTGGGCGGAGGGGTTGTGTGGTGGGAGGGGTGTGTTGTGTTTTGGGGTTTTGGGTGTGTGGGCAGGGCGTTGTGGGGGGAAGGGGGTTTGTGGGCATGGGGGTTGGTAGTGGGATTGTGTGTGTGGGCAGGGGAGGGAGGGAGTGGGGGAGGGGGTGAAAGAGCTTGGAGAAAAGATGGAGGAAGAGCCATGAGGGAGAGAGGGAGAGAGGGATATCACAGGGGAGGGGGGCAGGAGCCAGCGAGGGGATAGCAGAGGGGAAGGGGCTGGAGCTGACGATGCACTGGGGACTCACAGCGGGTACTGGTCAGTGGTTGTTCTCCTCCGCCGGGATCATAGTCTCCGCTTTCCGCTTAGTGACATTAGCGACATCTCTGACTCTGCGCCAGGCTGGGCTGGGCCGCGCCACTTCCAGTCCCTTGGAAAATGGTATCCGGTTGGAGTCCTCCGCCGGCCATCCATTAAAGACGCGATGGTGCAGGAAGGGGCGGACCATCTCGGGGAGTGACAGGAGTAGAGACTAATCCGTGCGATGGTCACTGGCAGGAGAAGAGATCGATCTGCGCACGCACCGTTTTTAAAATATTTTTAAACCTCTCTTACAACATGCCACCGATCGGAATGAAACACATTGAACTTGCAGCACAGGAGAATGGTGAGTGAGCTGGCGAAAAATCATAGCGCTATGGCATACCGTTTTTGTGCAAATAGAAAAATTGCGCAAACTGGAAGATACCAAGATCAGAGGATGGATAGATGGATAGATAAAATTGTTACCTGCAGCAGTACAACAGAATGTCTTGATTTCGGTCAAGGAGGTGCTGGATTATAAAGGTGTATGAAGGTAAAAATAGCCGTGCACACTGTCGGAAGTTGGAAAAAAACATTGCACGAGCCCTGGCTAAGACATATGAATCATCGTTAGAAATAGGTGGGATGCTTGATTACTGGAGCGTGGCTAATGTTATTGCTCTATTTAAGAAGGGCTGCCATGAAAAGCCTGGGAACTATAGTGTATCTAATATCTGTGGTTCTTTTTTTTGTGTATTGATATAACTGGAAATGGCCCCTCGGCCCACCGAGTCCACTCCGACCACTGATCGCCCGTTCATACTAGTTCTATGTTATCCCATGTTTTCATCCACTCCTGACACACTAGGGGCAATTTACAGAGGCCAATAAACCTACAAATCCATATGTCTTGGGATGTGGGAACAATCGGAGCATCCGGAGGAAACCCCTGCTAACACAGGCAAATTCTGCACAGATCAGGGTTGAACCTGCGTTTAGTTTAGAGATACAGCGCAGAAACAGGTTAGTCGGCCCACTTTTATCCCCCTTTTCACCTGTCCCCCTTTTCCTTTCCACCCACATCCTTCCTTCCAGCTTTATATTTCACTCCTCTCTTCTCCTCTCCCTATCTGACGCCATTTTCTCTTCTTTTCACTTCTGGCCTTTGTCACTTAATCCACCCATCTTCCAATCATACCCCCCTTACCTGTTTCCACCGATCAGTTCAGTTTAGTTTCGTTTATTCTCACGTGTACCGAGGTACAGTGAAAAGCTTTTGTTTGCTATCCAGTCAGCAGGAAGACAATACATGATCACAATTGAGCCATTTACAGTGTAAAGAAACATGATAAGGGAATGTTTAAGAAAGAACTGCAGATGCTGGAAAAATCGAAGGTAGACAAAAATGCTGGAGAAACTCAGCAGATGAGGCAGCATCTATGGATCTCTGAAGAAGGGTCTCGACCCGAAACGTCACCTATTCCATTGCTCCATAGATGCTGCCTCACCCGCTGAGTTTCTCCAGCATTTTTGTCTACCATGATAAGGGAATAATGTTTAGTGCAAGGTAAAGCCAGCAAATTCCAATCAAGGATAGTCTGAGGGTCACCAATCAGCACTGCTCTCTGGTTGTGGTAGGATGATTCAGTTGCCTGATAACAGCAAGGAAGAAACTGTCCCTGAATCTGGAGGTGTGCGTTTTCACACTTCTATACCTTTTGTCCGATGGGAGAGAGGAGAAGACATTCCATGAGCACGAAAGCAGGGGTGACCAAACTCGATTCATGTTATTTACAAAGAAAAATTCACACAGGTTAAATTCAAACTGCTGGCATTTCTGTTCAAAGTGTCCGTACATTATCCCATCCTGCTACAGGACAGAAAGGCCAGTGTGGGAATGGAAGGGGAGTTAAAGTGTTTAGCAACTGGGAGATCCTACATTAATCTAATTCTCCCATATATTTGTGGCATTACATGAATACATTTTAGAAATAAGTGAAATTAAGAAATAGTAAACATGAGGAAAGAAGTAAATGAAACGGGTTGGCAGTGAATGGCGGTGCAGGCTCGAAGGGCCGAATGGCCTTCTCCTGCACCTATTTTTTATGTTTCTATGTAAACTTGTAATCCTTCAAATCTTTCAAGGTCAAGGAAGCAATTCCGCACATTCAAAATGGCTGGAATAAAAGTTATTTAAAATTATCTCTTGCTCATTTTCTCGTTTTTGCAGTCTCCAACCATTCGATTTTAATAGATAAAATGGCTGGAGAAACTCAGCGGATGAGGCTGCATCTATGGAGTGATGGAAATAGGCATCATTTCTGGCCCGAAACGTTGCCTATTCCTTCGCTCCATAGATGCTGCCTCGCCCGCTGAGTTTCTCCAGCATTTTTGTCTGCATCCTATTTTAATATCTCATTTTTGCAGTCTCCAACCATCTTATTTTAATATAAATCGTAGCTCGGGCAATGAATAAATCTGGATTTTACATTATATTACATTTTGAGAGTAGGATTAAGAAAGGAGGAAAACTAAATTGGGACTGGTCCCAGGAAATTGTTCTTCATGGACAGAGAGACATATTGAAATTAATATACAGATAGAATTGTGTAGGTGGAGATGCTGTGATTGGTCAAATATATTAAAATTAATATAAATAGGATGGATTTTTAAACAGTCAAATGGTATTTTCACGACTATTATCTTTCTGACTATCTCCTTTCTCGTACTTGTTAGTCGATTCTCTCTACACGTGCAGGTTTTCCACATTCAGCAGATATTTGCTCTTCAATTAACTAGAATGATTTTCCACTCTATATTTTATGTTCGGCTAACGTTCGATCCCAGATAGAATTGACATACTATAAGAATGTAGGCGGAAGGAATCACAAAATGAAAAAAGCAAAGGCCTCGGGTCATTGCTTTCCAAAAATAGAAAATATTCTGTCAGCAGAGTATTAATAAACTGACGCAAGCTTTTAAACACCATGCCAACATCATCACTGTAAAGAGGGGTCTCGACCCGAAACGTCACCCATTCCTTCACTCCACAGATGCTGCCTGTCCTACTGACTTACTCCAACTTTTTGTCTATCTTCGGTTTAAACCAGCATCTGCAGTTCTTTCTTACACACTCATCACAGTAAATTATATCCTTAAATGTCTGGAGAATGATACATAACTTTAGAAAGAAGATAAGAATTAATTTTAGTCAGAGGGTGGTGATTCTGTGGAATTCATTGCTGCAGGTGGCTGTGGAGGCCAAGTCAATGGATATATTTAAGGCGGGGATTGATAGATTATTGATTTGTACGGGTGTCACCGTGTCAGGGGTTATGGGGCGAAAGCAGGAAAATGAGGTTGAGAGGGAATGATAAATCAGCCATGATTGAATGGCGGAGTAGACTCGATGGGCCAAATGGCTTAATTCTGCTCCTAGAACTTACAAACTTATGAATTGAAAGAACTATAAAACATCAGAAATTACCATTACTTTACAAAACTTGGTGCTGTACAAAACCGTCATCAATTTATTGGAAAAATATTGATGAAAAATATTCATGAAAATATCATGGTCAGTCTTTCCATCTAACAATTCCTATATTATAGATTTAAGTATGATTGGTATTATATAGTTAGTTTAAAAAGATGTGTGTATAAGACAATGACACAAATATTAAATTTCATCGATCTGAGGTTTGGGTATAGGATTGGGTATACCACCTTAATAATAAAATGTATGACATAAATACTAGGATTGGGGGTGATGGAATCTCCTTCTGTAGTTGGAATGTTAAGGGAATTAACGAACCAATTAAAAGAGGTAAGGTTTTAGCTCAATTAAATAGATTGAAATCTGATATTGTTTTTCTTCAAGAGACACACCTTAAAGACGCGCAGTATAGATTAACAGCAAAATGGATTTCCAAAGTATATCACTCTTCATTTATACATAAGTCTAGAGGGGTAGCAATAATTATTCGTAAAGGTATACCTTTTAAACAAAGCTAAATAATAGATGTTGAGGGTAGATATATAATAATTACAGGTGAATTACATTCTAAAAAAGTAATCCTTACGAATATATATGGCCCTAATTTTGATAACCCATTATTCTTCAAGAAAATATTTAACAATATCCCATCCACTCAACATAATCTAATAATTGGAGGTGATTTTAATTGTACCTTAGATAATTATTTAGATAGATCATCAATGAAAAGGAAAACCACTTCTAAGTCAAGTACATTTATAAATTATTTTATTAACACAGCAAATGTTAAGGATATCTGGAGAACAGATAACCCATCTGGTCGAGAATATTCATTTTTTCCCCCTGTATTCGGAACCTATTCAAGGATAGACTATTTTTTAATAGATTCAAAACTAATCCCATTTACGTATGACTCAAAATATCATAATATTATTATCTCGGATCATGCTCCATTAACATTTAAGATAAGATTAAAAGACATAACTAATAAAACGTTTAACTGGAGAGTCAACCCCCAAATATTAAATGATAAGCCTTGTTATGATTACTTGGTAAAACAGAAACTAATGACAAACCTGAAATTTCACTATCACTGCTTTGGGATACATTTAAAGCATTTATGAGTGGTGCGATAATATCAGCACACACATACTTTAATAAGGAAAATCGAAAGACTCAACAAAAGTTGGAAAATGAAATAAAAACAATTAGATATTGAAAATGCAATATCCCCTTCAAAGGGGCTAAGTAATAAAATTGCATCATTAAAATATAAGCAAAATAAAACATATTCAAATCAGATTATTAAACTTTTTCAACAGACTAAACAAGTACACTTTGAATTTGGGGATAAACCACAAAGATTACTGGCACGCCAGCATAGAAAATTAGATGAGGAGAAAATGATACATAAAATTAGATCTGAACAAGGAGAAATATTGACTTTACCAAAAGATATCAATGATACATTTTTACAATATTATCAAAATCTTTACTCATCTAAACTAGCAGGATAATCAGATGGAATGAAAACATTCCTACAAGAATGTCATATTAATAGTTTGGATCAGGAAGGTAGAGACTTGTTAAATGCTGATATATCAGTAAAATATATTGAAGAATCAATTGGATCAGTAAATAACAGAAAAGCCACAGGCCCTGATGGCTTAAGTGTTGAATTTTATAAGAACTTTTCTTAAGTGTTGAATTTATGATCTGATCTCTCCACGTTTACATATAATATATAAATATGCTTACAAGGAAAGTTACCAGATCATTAAATGAATCTTCAATTACACTTATCCCTAAAGCTGATAAAGATTTGGAAGACCCTGGGTCATACAGAGCAATAGCTCTTTTAAACACTGATTAAAAAATACTAACTAAAATTTTATCTCGGAGGCTAAGTTTAGTGATTAATAATTTAATACATCATGACCAAACAGGTTTTATCCCAAAACGCTATTCATCTTATAATCTGAGACGTTTATTCAAAATCATAGAGTGAATGATATTGAACTAGCTGTCATATCCTTAGATGCTGTAAAAGCATTTGACCAGGTTGATTGGCCATTTTTATTTAAAATAATGCAGAAATTTCAACTGGGGGATAGATTTTCCAAATGGGTAAAAATCATATACTCGAATCCAACTTCAAGAATATTAACAAATCAAATGTTATCAGCAAAATTTAATCTCTTTAGGGGGTGGAGACAAGGATGCCCGTTATCACCATTTCTATTTGCTCTGGTAATAGAACCATTAGCTGAAATGATTAGATTAGAACCAGATATAATACCAAAACTATAATGAATAAAATATCTCTATACGCAGATGACATCATAATTTATATCACAAAACCGGAGATTAGTATTCCCAATCTACTTAATGTTATAACTAAGTTTGGCACATTTTCTGGGTTTAGAATTAACTGGAATAAAAGTGAAATTATGCCTATAACTAGAATAAAATTAAATATATTAGAACAATTCCCACTTAAAATAGTCACGGACAAATTTAAATATCTAGGAATTCATGTATCTAAATCCTATAACTGTCTATTTAAATATAATTACCCTCAATTGTTAAATAAACTAAAAAAAATATATATATATATATATATATATATATATATATATTGGAAAACACTACCTGTTTCAATGATCGGTAGAATAAATGCTGTAAAAATGATTTTTTTTGCCACATTTGTTATATTTATTTCAAGCCATCCCTTTATATCTCCCTAAAATGTTTTTTAAAAAAAAAGATACTTTGGTTAATAGTTTTATTTGGGACTATAAAAATCATCGATTAAGTAAAAAACATTTATGTAAATCTAAAATAAATGGTGGGCTAGCACTACCAGATTTCTTATATATTTTCTGGGCAGTTCAGATTAAGAATATGAATTTTTGGTTGGTAAATTTAGATTATGAGCCAAGCTGGCTAAAGATGGAAAAGGAAGACTGTTTGCCTTTTGATGTAGATTTGATTATTTTTGCACCAAGGGAAGTACAAAAACATACGTATGGTGATAACCCTATAATTCATAGCAATAGACGTATTTGGAAACAAATAGTTAAGACCCTACATATGGATGATTTGTCACTTTGTTTGCCAATTATGAATAATCCTTTGTTTAAGCCCTCTGTATTGGACAAGGGGTTTAGACACTGGAATGATTTAGGAATTAAAAGGATAGAACACCTTTACAAGAAAAGAAAATTTCTTTCATTTCAAGAGTTACAGGATATCTATGGATTGCAGTCAAAAAACATATTATGTATTTAAAAATTAGAAACTATATTAAGTCAAATACGCAAGACTATAAAAATAGAAAACTAGGATTATTAGATGAATTGTTTAATAAACACCCAAATACATAAACATTAATAGCATATATATACAATACTATCTTGGATAGGGAAATCCCAACTTTGGAAATATATCGACAAACATGGGAAAATTAAATAGGTTTATCTATAACGAAGGAAACTTGGGAAGAAAGCCTACAACGTATACATCGTTGCTCATTAAATGCTAGACATATATTGATACAATTTAAGGTATTACACAGATTATATTATTCAAAAACGAAATTAAATAGAATTTATCCTAACATTTCTCCTATTTGTGATAAATGTCAGAACTTGGATGCTAATTTAACGTATAGTTTTGTAACATGTATAAAACTCAATTATTATTGGACAGAAATCTTGAGAGTTATCTCTGAAGTTCTTAAAATTAAACTGGACCCAGATCCAAAATTAGTAATATTAGGAGTTCCGGATTCAAATTTAATATTAACAGTAAACCAAAGAAATTTCTTGGTTTACTGTTTGATAATAGGGAAAAAATTAATATTGAAATTTTGGAAGGGAACATTATCCCCCAGAATTAAAATGTGGACAGTGGAAATGTTGGAGATGTTGCATTTGGAAAGAATCAGATTTGTCCTAATGGACAAATACGAACTCTTTGAATAGATATGGTCTCCATATACAGAATATTTGAAGGGGTAGCTGTTCTTGGCATCACAACTCAATGGGTACCCGGCAGGATTAGATGAAAATAATTCCTTTTTTTAAATTTGTATACATGTCTCTATTGATATCGTTATTTGAAATTGTGTTATTCACTCTTAAGATGTATGCTATCTTTTTTTTTAAATATATATATATATATAATACTTTGTTTTAATTAAATATATATAACAATTGTTTTTTTTTGTTTTTTTTTCTTTCTTCTCTCTTTCTCTCTCTATATAATCAAAATTATTATTTAATCACTATTCTTATTGATTAAAATCTATTCTTTTCTTTTTTCTATTTTCTAAAAAATAGAAGTTTATAAGAATTATTCGTAACATCCGTATACTTATTGAAATAAGTTGGTTGTGTATTTGAAAAGTTGTTATACCGTTGTTATGATAGATTACTTCTAATAAAAATACTATTAAAAAAAAATAAATAAATAACAATTCCTTTTAAACAAGATAAATTGGCATTGGAAGAGTGGTTCATAGATCCCTTGTTTCTTTAATATATTTTCAATTCCATGTTGTGGAATACAATACAATAGAACTTTACTATCCCCGGAGATAAATTGTTCTGTCAACAGTCATAACACACAACAAGGTACACCAGTACTTGAAATTAAAAATAAATTAAAAGTGAAAACAAAAAGAAAAAGAGAGGCGACTGTTGGCTGACCACCGGGACGGAAGAACAAGCAACCAAACGAATGCAGACCTATCCGCTGGACAGAGGATTCTAAACTAGAGTGCCCCCCACACCAGGTCCTCCTTTGTTCTCCCGCCGTTCTTCATGGCAGTCCTCCCACGCCGGCTCCCCAATGTCCTTCACGGCGATCCCCCTACACCGGGTCTTCCATGTTAAAAAATATTTAATATCAATAAATTATATTTGAGGTTATTAATGTATCGAAGAAAAAACTGTATTTAATTTCCACACAATAAATTCTACAAAAACAGCAATGTGACGATGACCTGTTATTCGGTTTTAGTGATTTTCACTGAGAGATAAATGTTAGGTGGGTGTATATCTTCAGAATAGTGCCTGGGGTTCATTTACAACTGCCAGAGAGGACAGAGAAGTTCTGCTGAGAAGAAACTATCTAAAACCTAACCTGTGGCAGGACTTACATCATATCCCTTGATTCCGTTAGCCCTTAGAGTGTCTTTAGGGTGGTGGAGGCCGGTTCTCCGGATACTTTTAAGAGAGAGCTAGATAGAGCTCTTAAAAATAGCGGAGGCAGAAGATATGGGGAGAAGGCAGGAAGGGGGTACTGATTGTGGATGATCAGCCATGATCACATTGAATGGCGGTGCTGGTTCGAAGGGCCGAATGGCCCACTCCTGCACCTATTGTCTATTGTCTAACTCTCTCTTGAATACATCCAGTGAATTGGCCTCCACTGCCTTCAATTCCACAGATTCACAACTCTGGGTGAAAACGTTTTCCTCATCTCCGTCCTAAATGGCCTATCCCTTTTTCTTAAACTGTGACCCCTGGTTCTGGACTCCCCCAACATGGGGAATATTTTTCTTGTATCTAGTCTGTCCAATCCATTAAGAATTTTATATGTTTCTATAAGATCCCCTCTCATCCTTCTAAATTCCAGGAATACTGTACAAGCCCAAATATCATTCAAATATAAGAAAGCTGCAAACTGAGCTATGGCTGACAGAGTCCCCATTGACTACATCATCATGGAATAAAAACTCGGGTACTATAATAGTATATGATTCTATTTAATCAAGCTCCAACTGTTTTCCACAAACAAAACAGATATTTCAGTGCATAATTTTCTCATGAGAGGAATAGATCGGGTAGTTGCACAGAGTTTCTTGCCCAGAGTAGGTGAATTGAGGGCCAGAGGACATAGGTTTAAGGTGAAGGGGAAAAGATTTAATAGGAATCTGAGGGCTAGATTTTTCACACAAAGGTGGTGGGTGTATGGAACAAGCTGCCAGATGAGGTAGTTGAGGCTGGGACAATCCCAACTTCTAAAAGACAGTTAGACAGGTACATGGAGGAATATGGACCAAACGCAGGCAGGTTGGACTAGTGTAACTGGGACATGGGCGGTCAGTATGGGCAAGTTGGGCCGAAGGGCCTGTTTTCATGCTGTATCACTCTATGACTGACTATAACTTTTTTATGTCTTTTCTTTGAAATAAAGGAGGTAACAAATAATTGCAAAACACAAAGCAAACTTCAAACACAAATTCAAAGTCAATAACTGCAAGCAGAATTAACAACTGACAGCAATATGATAAGAAACATAATTAAGAAATGTTTACCAGAAGAAAATAATTTTATCAAACTTTAACATCTTCAACTTGTATATTCAACAACAAAAAATTAAGCATAGATTTAAATGTATGATATATTTTGCTGACACTAATTCTGTAGTTGATACACAGTATTTGTGTGATTGGTACTGAGATGTTTTGGGCTCATACGACAGACACAAATAAAGAATATTTATGACCACCTCATGACAGAAATAATTGCGCAGGGGTGAAGATATTTTTAAAGGGTAAACCTTCTCCAATGATAAAGATAGTAGACACACATCAATGACACAATCTTTTCTTGACAGTTTTAAAACGTTCACTATCATCAGACGGAAGCAATGCACACATTTGCTTCATGATGTAAGATCAAAGCATAATAACATTTCCAAACACTGATGTTCATTTGCACCACATTCTCATGTACCATTTTCACACAATAATTAACTCAATTAAAATAAATTGTCTCAATGAACTAAGCAAGAACATAAGGTTTAATAGACAATAGACAATAGACAATAGTCAATAGGTGCAGGAGTAGGACATTTGGACCTTCATCGGTCAGGGTAATATATGTTGGGCTCCAAATGTGGCCTCACCAATGTTTTGTACAACTGCAATATAACATTCCAGTTAACAACAAGGTGACCAAAACTGAACACAATGTTTGAAATGCAGCCTCGCCAACATATATTACCCTGACCGATGAAGGTCAATGTATTGAAAGTCATCTTGACCACCCTATCCATTTGTGACACCACTTTCAAGGAACTATATACCTGCACTATACCTGTAGATCCCTCTGCTCTACATCATTTCCCAGGGGCCTGCCATTCATTGTGAAGGCTCTGACCTGATTTTACCTCCAAAAATGCAAAACCTCACACTTATCTCCATTAAACTCCTCTAACCATTCCTCAGCCCACTTGTTGTGTTCAGGTCAAGGAAGTTGTCAAGCAGGAAGGAGTGCAGCGAATATTTATGACAATGTAGCCAGGACTGGAGGACCTGATCTATAGGGGGCGTTTGTGCAGGCTAGGGCGTTATATCTTAGAGCTTAGGAGGCTGAAGTGTGATCCTATAACGTTGTGTAAGATCATGAGGGGAATAGGTAGAGTGAATGCACAAAGTCTTTTACCCAAAGTAGGGGAATCAAAAGCCTGTGACATAAGTTTAGGTGAGAGAGAAAAGATTTAATAGAGACCCAGGGGGCATCCTATTTACACAGAGAGTGTGGATATATGGAACGAGCTGTCAGAGGAAATAGTTGAGGAAGGTGCTATAACAACATTTAAAAGATAATTGGACAGATACATGGATAGGTACAGTTTGGAGGGATATGGGCCAAGCGCAAGGAATCTTGGTTGGCATGGACAGTGGGGAATGGAGATGGAGAATCTTGGTTGGCATGGACAAGTTGGGCCGAAGAGTCTATTTCCATGCTGCAGGATTCTTTGACGCTATGACTCTACTAGTCCTGAGCAGTCCCGCCCTGCCTTCCACAGGAGATCATGAGATCCTTTAAGGGGAAAGGGGCAAGTTTTAAATGGGATTTGCAGAGCTTTTTTTTTTACACATTTACCAGTGGTGTTTCTTGATATATTTACAGACGTGGGTAAGTTTTAATAGTGTGTAGAGTTGAAATTTTTTTTACAGGATAAACAGCTAAGCTCGATCGAAACAGAATTTGCAATTCCGAATGAACCTGCAATCTTCGGAAGCAGTCAAGCGCTATTAACTGCACTTAAGATGACACCCAAGATTAATCGATTTTTGTTTTTAAGTCTAAGATTGACATTTTTTTTAACAAAAGATGTCAGGGGATATGGATTGAGGCCACAGATCAGCCACAGTCTCAATTATTAAAAGAACAGGTTCAAATGTACTCTTGCACTAGCGTACCTACATCTAGAACTTTTAACAAAGATTTGAGATATTGGAGTATATTCACAACAGTAAAGGTCACGTAGTGTGTGTTTTTGAGGTAATGATGGTATTTTGAGTGCTGACACTATAATTCCACCAATGTACAGAGATTCAGCTAATATTTCTGAATGAATCTGAAGCAAAGCGTTACCTCCATCATTACTTTCCCTGCCCGACCATCATGCAACTTGCAAATGCTTGTCTCTGTTCAAAAACTAATGAAACAAGGCCTCCATTTAATTCTATCAATTACATCCACATTATTAACCACATCTTATCCACTGTTCCGGGTGTGGACTCCGATATATCCGTGAGACCAGGCACAGATTCGCCGATCATTTCGTTGAACACCTTCGCTCAGTCCGCCTTGACCTATGCGATCTCCCAGTTGCCAAACACTTTAACTCCCCTTCCCATCCCCATACTGACCTTTCTGTCCTGGGCCTCCACCATTGTCAGAGCGAGGACATACAAATTGGAGTAACACGTCTCATATTTCGTCTGGACAGCTTACAACCCAGTGGTATGAATATTGCTTTCTCTAACTTCAAGTAACCCTTGTTTTCCCTCTCTCTCCCTCCCTCTTCCACCCTAGTTGCCATACTAGTTTTACTGACGTCCTGTTGAGTTCCTCTGTTTACATGCTGTCACCTATCCCACACCCAACAATGGCCCATTGCGTGCTTCACGTTTCCTTGATTTTCGGTGCTTTTTGCATATCTTCCATTCATTTCTCCTAAGTACCGTCTATATCTTAACTGAATTGAATAGAATATTTTATTGTCACATGTGACAAGTCACAGTGAAATTCTTTGCTTGCAAACCTTGCCAAGGTATGCAAATAGTCGCCCATAAAGGGCACTTACAAAGTTCCAAATTACCCTCCCCCCCTGCTCCAGATCCCCCTTTGTTCTTCCCCCCCCCCCACCTCCACGGCGGTCTCCCCCCACTTTGGATCCTCCATTGTTCCTTCCCTCGGCAGCGATGTCCTCACATCATGTGTCCCATTTCTCTCTCCCCTGACACTCAGTCTGAAGAAGGGTCTCGACCCAAAACGTCACCTATTCCTTCTCTCCAGAGGTGCTGCCTGACCCACTGAGTTGCTCCAGATTTTTGTGTCGATGTTCCACTATCCTTAGTTGGTGTTTCAAGAAGCAAACATTTATGCACATGTGTGTTTGAGACTCCTGCCCATACAACTTTGCATAGCACCAGCCATCGGGGCAGAGGGTGGTGGCTTGAGAACAACAGCTATGCATTCTTTCCTATTAGCACCATGGTAGAAATGAAGTGTTTTTGCAAGATTCGGTTCAGGGTCCGGGAAGGGAACTTTGCCCTCAGAACCAGATGGAAAGTTGAATTGTGCTGGATAACAAAGCTCTAAGCATTGGCCACCCTTGCCCCAATCTTCAAGCTGGAGTAAGCAAACAGTGGCTTGTGACTGGGCTACGGTATCTAGTTTGTGTAGGAAGGAACTGCAGATACTGGTTTAAACCAAAGATGGACACAAAATCCGAAGCCAGGCGGCGGTGGCGGCCTGGCTTCGGAGGCTCGGCCGCGGGCCTGGTGGACGATGACATCGAAGGCCTGGATTGCCTCAGTACAGAGGGGGAACAAGTTGGGGAAAATGACAAAGACTTTAAGACTTTTGCCTTCCACCACAGTGAGGAGGTGCTTGGTGAACTCACTGTGGTGGATGTTAAATTATGTGTTTATTGTGTGTTTTGTTTTAATTTATTACATGTTATGACTGCAAGGTAACAAATTTCGTTCAGACCGAAAGGTCTGAATGACAATAAAGGAATCTGAATCTGAATCTGAATCTGAATCTGAAAATGCTGGAGTAACTCGGGAGTCAGGGTTTTTCCCCTGACCCTCAAGTCTGAAGAAGGGTCTCGACCTTATACATCACCCATTCGTTTTCTCCAGAGTTACTCCAGCTTTTTGTGTCTATCTTCCACTATTCTTAGTTGGTGCTTCCTGATTTTCCTCCTCAATGGCCCAGCTCAAATTTTAACACTAGATTCCGGCTGGTGGGAAAAAATGTCTTTGAATCAACCCTGTCAAATTCTTTATGTCTCAAATGATAGACACAAAATGCTGGAGTAATTCAGCGGGACAGGCAGCATCTCTGGAGAGAAGGAATGGGTGACATTTTGTGTCCAGTCCCTTATGTCTCAATTAGTTTACCCCTCAATCTCCCAAATTCGAGGGACAATATACCTATAATTATACCTTTTTATGACCTGAAACCCCTCCAAAAGCGTTTTGAGCCTATCTTCAGTTTAAACCAGCATCTGCAGTTCTTTCCTACACATCTATTCAAAGACCATTAATACACCACACATGTCTTTGTGCTAACCCAGGCTCCTAAATACACATGAGAGTTGCTCCAATAACTGCGATAATCCTTTGATGTCCAGTGAAGATGGTATCTCTGACAACCTTGCAGAGATATTCTGAGCTTTCAAGCTAAAATGTAAAAAAATAAAACGTACTTCTGTGGGCCAAGGGTACACTTTGGCCTAAGAGGTGCTTTTGTGTTATGATATGCCAGCTGAGTACTTCAAGGTGCTACTTCCTTGTGTTCACATATTTCTGTTCAGTTCCAAGTCCATGATGGAGTTGAGAAGAGATCAGTATGGAAAAGAATGGCATTGGCTAGAAAACAACAGGGACACAACATTTTCCTTAGACCTACTGAATATTTCCACCCTTCCCTCACCCTTGCATGATCTGACTTTCAAGAGTCAAAAACGTTTTATTGTCATATATGTCCCGCAAAGGAAATACTTACTTGCAGCAAAACAACAGGTCTGTAAACATGGTACACCATGGGAAACACAACAACCAGATTTTTTTAAAGTTCAATAAATAAAAAATATAATGCAAAAACAAAAATAGCCCAAAGTCCCTAGTGTAACCCAGGCAGTATGTAGTTCGGAGTTTAGTTGGACTTCATAATATTCAATAGCCTGATGGTTGTTGGAAAAAAGCTATTCCTGAACCTGGACATTCCAGTTTTCAGATTCTTACACCTTTTTCCCAATGGCAGGAGTGATATAAGAGGGTTGCCAGGGTGTTGTGGGTCCTTGATGATGCTGGCTGCCTTTTTCGACAGTGTCTCTTACAGATTCCTTCGATGGTGGGGAGGTCAGTAATCGTGGTGGACTGGGTAGTGTACACTACGTTTTATAGTCTCCTTCATTCCTGGGCATTCAAGTTGGCAAAGCGGGCCATGATGCAACCAGTCAATATGCTCTCTACCATAACCCTGCAGAAGTTCAAGAGAGTGTTCGCTGTCATACTAAATCTGCTCAGTCTTCCAAGGAAGTTGAGGCGTTGATAGGCTTTCTTTATGATTGCATCAATGAGTCCAGGACAGATCTCCAGAGATATGCACGGCCAAGAACTTGAAGTTGTTGGCTCTCTTCACCATCAACCCATTGATGAAGACAGTTTTGGGGCTACTTAGCTCTCTGCTTCTAAAGGCAACAATCAGTTCCTTGATTTCACTGACATTGAGAACAAGGTTGTTGTTCTGGCACCATTCAATCAGGCGATCGATCTCTCTCCTCTACTCCGACTTATCATTATCCGTAATTCGTCCAACAATGGTGGTGTTGTCAGGTAATTTAAAGATGGAGCTGGAACTGTGTACAGGTAAACAATCATGGGGTGTAGAGTAGAGCAGGGGGCTGAGCACACAGTCTTGAGGAGCCCCTGTGCTGATAGTTATCAAGGAGGATACAGTGTGTTGTTGCCAATTCCTACCGATTATGTTCTGTTGATGAAGAAGTCGAGGATCCAGTTGCAGAGGGATGCACATAGCCCCAGTACTCTGAGCTTGGTAACAGATTTGGAGAGGATGATTGTGTTGAATGCAGAGCTGTAGTCTATGAACAACAGTCTGAAATGTGATTTTTCTTGTCCATGTGGTCCAGCATAGGGTGGAGTGCCGGTGAGATTGCATCGCCCATTGATCTATTGTGGCAATTGGCAAATTGTAGTGGGACCAGAGTCTTGCTGAGGTAAGGGTTGATATGCACCATAATCAACCTCTCAAAGCACTTCATCACCATGGATGTTAGCGCCACCGATGGGTAGTTATTTGGCATATACACCTTACTCTTCTTGGGCACTGGTATTATTGATGCTCTTTTAAAGCAGGTGGGAACCTCAGACCTCCGTAATGAGAGATCGAAGATGTCCGCATAAACTACAGCCAGTTAGTCCATGCAGGTTTTTGAGAACGGGACTAGGTACACCATCAGGTCCAGGTGTTTTCCAAGGGTGACCTTGATTGCAAAAACATTGGGTGCTATGTCCCTACTGAAGCATTAATAGAATGCATTGAGCTCAGCCAAGAGTGATGCCTCACTGTTGCTTGAGCTATCACTTTGGTCTTGCCCTGTAGGAATTGATGGCATGCAAGCCCTGTCATAGCTACTGAATATCCATCTCATCCTCCAGTTTAGACCGGGTTCCTTTTAGCCTTTTTGATGGCCTGATCTAAGCCGTAACTGGACATCTTATATGAGACTGCATCGCCAGACTTGAATGGCCGAGATCTGGTCCTCAAAAGATTCCAGACCTCCTGGTTCATCTATGATTGGGGAATACTCAGATAGTTTCATGGGAACATTCCTCCACACATTTCCTTACAAAGGTAACAACTGTGGCGTATTTATTGAGGTCCATTGCGAGTTCCTGAACATTACCCAGTCTACCAAGCAATCCCAGAGTCATTCCTCTATGTCCGGTGACCTACACTGTGCTGCCCTCACCATTAGTGCTGTACTCTTCAACTGCTGCAAATACGCAAAGAGGGAGCACAGCCAGGTGGTCGGACTACCCAATGTTAAAGCAAGAGATGGAGCAATAGGCATCTTTGATGGTGGTCCAAGGCGTTTGATCCTCTGGTGCTACAGGACACATGCTGGTGATGATTTGGCTGTGTTGAAGTTTCTGGTTGCAATAGCGAAGGCATTAGGGTACATACGCCATCTGGCGTTTAGAATCATAGAGTCACACAGCATGGAAACAGGTCCTTCAACCCAACTTACCTACACCAGCCAACGTCCCAGCTACACTAGTCCCCCTCGCTTGCATTTAGCCCATATCCCTCCAAACCTGCCCTATCCATGTACCTGTCTAACTGTTTGTTAAACAGTGTTTGTCCTCCATGGCGTGCAGCTGTTCCAGCGTCAGACAGACAAACAACTACCAGGAGCGGGATGTGGACCACAGTAATGATGATGGAGCTTGAAGGGATGACACTTCACCGCCTGGTGTCCCAGGTGAGGAAAGCCAGAGGTGGACAGGGCCGCCACGTCCAGGCACCATGGAGAGTTGACCGTAAGGCAGACACCACCGCCTCTCCTTTTTCCCGTTGCGTCCGGTCGGTCCAAGTGACGAATGGAGAAACCTTCGGAGTGGAAGGCCGATTCTGGGGAGCCGGGTTGTGAGTCCATGTCTCCGTAAAACAGAGCACACAGCATTTCCTCATCTATCTTTGATAAAGCAGCTTTGCCCTTAGGTCCTCAACTTTATTCTATAGAGACTGTATATTGGCCAGTCGGATGGTAGAGAGTTGGTAGGAAGGGGGGGGGGGGGGGGGGGGGGCGGCTTCACAGTGCACTGCGCTTCAGTCTTATTTGCAGGCCGCCTCATCGGCCACATTTCGGGATATAATGGGGTTTCCTGGCACTGTACCAGCAATCCTTTGCGAATGGGGGTTTCCCCTGCACTCCAGGTCACCCTTACAATCAGTAGCTCCATTGCTGTTGGGAGATCACAATAGTGCTGATCCATTTACATTTTCTAGGAGCCTGACACTTACAGCACTGATTTGTGTGGTTTCTTTGATGCAAATACGTTCTGAAATGTTGTATTTGATTCTTTGCTGCTGGCAAAATGTTGTCACTGAACGTCACCACCTTTCTTTCTTTCATAGGTGTTTTTATCTCCATCACAAGTGATAGGTAGGCCACAAACGTCCAATTCAGGCCTACAGACTCTCACAGCTATCTTGACTATACATCCTCCCACACTGTTTCCCGTAAGGAATCCATTCCATTCTCTCTCTCCGACTATTATATTTGTTCTAATGATGAGACTTTCCACAGAAATCTGTTTGAAATGCTTTCCTTCTTTCTGAACTATTGCTTCCATTCTACCATTATGGAAAGAATCCTTGACCACATGTCATATTTAAGTCACCTCTTGATCTGCACCTTTTCCTTCTGGACAGCCTCAGGATAGAATTTCCCAAATATCTACCCTATCAACTTACACATTCAGTGAATTATTCTTTACAATTTACAAAAATTGTGCAAGGAAATGAAATCGCTCATCTGCCGTAGTAAAAAGGAGCCTGGAGCTGCTGTTATTGCAAGGTTTAGTTTAGTTTTGAGTTCAGATATACAGCACGGAAAAAAGGACCTTTGGCCCACCGAGTCCACACCAACAAGTGATCCTGCACTTCCATCCCCTGCCCCACGCACACTAGGGGAGAATTTTACATTCATACAAGGCCAATTAACCTACAGACCTGTATGTCTTTGGAATGTGGGAGGAAACTAAAGACCTCGGAGAAAACCTACGCAGGCCACGCCCGGGTCCGATCCTGACTATCGTTCCTGTGAGGCAGTAACTCTACTTCTGCATTACTGTGCCACAAGGTAGATGTACAAAGGTCAATAGATGCAGTTGGTACGTAAGGACAGTATAGAAAATACGGCTCTAGTCCGAGACAATTTATTTCATTTTTTTTTCTTTAACACACCACTTCAAGCATTGAAGATTGAACATAGTGCTTATCAAGCAAGGGACTCCGAGGTGATCCAAAAAAAATACACTTCATTGCATGAAAAGAAATCGTATGAAACAGATCCAAAAGGATTGACAGACAGCCACAGCTGTCTTCATCACACAGCTTTCAAATAATAGCTCCAAAGATGCAGTATAAAGAATAAGGAGATTGGCAGGAGTGGAAATGATAAACAACATTCATCTTTAAAGGGTCAAATGTCAAAATATTGCCTTCAAATTCAAGACATGGGTCAGTGTTACAGATGCTAAAAAGATACACCCAAGCAGGTCAAGAGAAAGGCTCAAGGAAAAGCAATAACAGTTGGTGGCTCACAGTGATGTGGGTTTGCAAGGGCATGGGGCTTCTATTGAGTAACATGGGCTGACATGATTCAGTAGAATACAATATTGCACCCTGAAGCAAAGTCGGAAAATATTTCAGGATTTGACAGATGGTTTGATAAAATGTCAACAAGATACATCTCAAACCCTTTTTTACAGCCACTATCCTAATGCATTTTTGCTGTTTCTAAAAAATGACCTGAGTTGATTGTGCATATTTTTAGCTCAAGTGCTACTTAATTAGATGTAATTAATATTTCCCAGGTTTAAAGCTCAGTGAAGGATAGTAAACTGCATTCTATTGAAGAATTCACTGACTGCTCTATCTAATAGTCTTGTGCTGTGCGAGATTTCACAGCTTACAGGAACTTAGTTCCAGAGTCTTATATTCTTCACATTTCTGTAAAATCTTCCTTTGGTCATTTATGTCGGGCTGTCATGGAAAGAAGATAATAAAATGCCACATAGTTTATCACTCACGGGTTATAGAGTTGAGTCACTGATAGTATAAATAGTTTATGCAGTCCTTGACCTCCTGAAATAAAAATCAGTTTCACATATGTCATTTTGAACCTGAATAATGGCAAAAATTTAAACCTTTTCGGAACTATGTTTGTGGTTAGGGCATGACAAATTGAAATAATGTAATCTTAAATCAGTCTAACTAATGCCCTGGGTATAGCTGAAGAATATTGGTCCATTTCATGAAGTTCATGACAATTATTGATTTCTCATTGTGGCCTAAATGTGAAGGTTATTTGCCAACCACAAAAATAGAGTACATATACTATATTCCTTAGTAGGAAAAAGACAATGTGATACAGGTTACTGACTCTGAAAATCCAGAAATTCAGAAGTATTTAATAAAGAACTTCCAAATGAGAGGCTTGGATAGAGTGGATGTGGAGAAGATGTTTCCACAAGTGGGCGAATCTACGACCAGAGGCCATGGCCTCAGAATTAAAGGATGTTCCTTTAGAAAGATGACGATGGATTTCTTTAGAGGGTGGTGAATCTATGGAATTCATTGTCATAGAAGGCTGCGGAGACCAAGCTTTGGGTACTTTTAAAGCAGAGATTGATAGGTTCTTGATTAGTACGGGTGTCAAAGGTTACTGGGAGAAGACAGGAGAATGCGGTTGAGAGGGAAAGATAGATCAGCCATGATTGAATGGCGCATGAGACTCGATGGGTCGAACGGCCTAATTCTGATGCTATGTCTTATAGAGAATGAAATGGGCAGAGCAATGGGGAGCTGGAATATAATCTGGAAAAGTGCAAGGTGGTGCATTTTCAGAGGACCAATGAAGGGGTAGTCATACACAATGACTAGCAGGCCGTTGGGAGCACAGAGGAACAGAGTGACCTTGGTGGATACCTCCAAGGATCCCTGAAGGTGGCAACACAGGAAGATAAAGATGATGATGGTATTAGCCAAGGCATAAGAACAGGGAAATTATGATAGTACCTAATTAAGAGTATAAATCAAGAACTGCACATCAGTAAGCAGCCAGAAATATAATTAATTTATAGATGCTCAGCAATGTAGCTGTAACTTTCAATGCTTTAATTTAAACTCTTAAGTTCTCTTCAATTGTTTTTTTAGCTTTGAGATAAAGTGTGAAAGCAGGCCCTTCAGTCCACAGAGTTCACATCAACCATCGATCACCCATACACTAGTTCTATGTTACCCCTCTTTTGCATTCTACACACTAGGGGAATTTCAGAGAAGCCAATTTACATGCAAACCTGCACGTCTTTGGAAAGTGGGAGGAAACGAGAGCACCTGGAGAAAACCAATCAAGCCTTCTCGGGACAACACAAATCTGGATTTGGGGTTGTGTAATGAATCAGATTTGATAAGGGAGCTTAAGGTCAAGGAACCCTAGGAGGGTAATAGCCATAATATGATAAAAATTCAACCCACAGTTTAGAGAAGGAGAAGATGAAATCAGATTTGTCGGTATTACTATTGAGTAAAGGTAACCACAGAGGCAAGAGGAAGGAGCTGGCTAACGTTAATTGGAACGGGACCCTAGCAGGAATGACGGTGGAGCAGCAACGGCAGGAGCTTCTGGGAGTAATTCGGAAGATGCAGGATCTTTTCATCCCAAAGAGGAGGGAAGATTCTAAGGGGAGAATGAGGCGACCGTGGCTGACAAAGGATGTCAAAGACAGTATAAAACTAAAAGAGGAATATAATATTGCAAAGATTAGAGGGAAACTAGGGGATTGGGAAGCTTTTAAAAAAACAACAGAAGGAACTAAAAAGGCTATAAGCGGAGAAAAGATTAAATATGAAGGTAGGCTAGCCAATAATATAAAAGAAGGTATTAAAAGTTTCTCCAGATACATAAAGAGTAAAAGAGAGGTAGGAGTGGACATTGGGTCACTTGAAAATGACACTGGAGAAGTAGTAACGTTGAAATGAAGAAATGGCAAATGGAACTGGATACGTTTTTCTTGTCAGTCTTCGCTGTGGAAGACACGAGTACCGCGCCAGAGATTCAAGAGAGTCAGGAGGCAGAAGTTAGTGGAGTGGCGATTACTAAGGAGAAGGTGCTTGGGAATCTGAAAGGTCTGACGGTGGATAAGTTATCTGGACAGATGGGACTACACCCCAGGGTTCTGAAAGAGGGGGTGGTGGCGTTAGAGATGGTGAAGGCATCGTTAGTGATCTTTCAAGAGTTGTTTACTTGGATTTTCAGAAGGCCTTTGATAAACAAGATGGGAGCCCATGGCATTAGAGGGCAGATACTAGCATGGATCGAAGTTGCCTGCATGGCAGAAGACTAAGAGTGGAATTAAAGGGGCCACTGGTGACCAGTGATGTTCTGCAGTGTCCATGCTGGGTCTGCTACTCTTCACGTTATATATTAATGATTTGGATGCTGAAAATTATAGCTTTGTAGCTTTGCAGATGATACAGGAAAGAGGGCAAATATGCGTCAGATGGAATACAACATAGCAATGTGGAATCATGCATTTTGATAGTCGGAATAAAGACATAGACTATTTTCTAAATGGGGAGAGGATTCAGAATTGCCGGTGCAAAAGGACTTGGAAGTGCTGGGGCAGCATTCCCAAAAGGTTAATTTGCCGGTTGAATTCGTATCAAGGAAGACAAATGCAATGTTAGCACTCATTTCAAGGGGACTCAAATATAAAAGCAGGGACGTCATGCTGAGGCGTTATAAGTTGCTGGTCAGACCTTATCTGGAGTATTGTGGGCATAAAGTTTCGGGCCCCATATCTGAGGAGGGATGTGCTGGTGTTGGAATGGGTCCAGAAAAGGTTTACAAAAATGATCCCAGGGTTGATAGGGTTAACGAATAATGAGCGTTTGATGGCTCTGGGCCTGTACACGCTGCAGTTCAGAAGGATGAGGGGTGCCTCATTGAAAATTATGAATAATGAAAGGCCTAGATTGAGTGGATGTGGAGAGAATGTTTCCACTAGTGGGAGAGTCTAGGACCAGAGGCATAGCCTCAGAATAAAAGGATATACCTTTAGAGTAGAAGATGTGGAGGAATTTATTTAGCCGGAGAGTGGTGAATCTGTGAAATTCATTGCCACAGATGGTTGTGAAGGTCAAGTCTTTGGGTGTTTTTAAAGCAGAGATTGATAGGTTCTAGGTAAATAAGGGTGTCAAAGGTTACATGGAGAAGGCAGGAGAATGGGATTGAGAGGGAAAGATAGATCAACCATGATTAGACTCAAATGGCCTAATTCTGCTCCTTTGACTTGTGAACTTATGAACTATAAATACTTTCTCTCACTATACGAAAACAAATCTGAAAAACTAAGGAGGCTGAAGGCAAACAATCCTCTGAACTTGATGGTCTGCATTCTAAGAACTTAAAGAAAATAGTCGGTGATACAGTGGAAGCATTGATTGGAATCTACAGAATTCACCTATTCTGGAGAAATGGTAGAGGATTGGAAATGTGCAGATTTTATACCACTATTATACCACTATTTAAGAATCTATTTAACATTTACCATTTTGAAAATGTTGGGATTTATTATTAAGGAGGTAAAGTACAGGGCAAAGTGATTTGATTGAAGAAAAATTGTGTTTGAAGTATTTGTGAAAGTTCTTTCTGGGTGTAATAATCAGGGCAGATAACGAGGAATCATTCAGATCTAATGTATTAGGATTTAGGAAAATTATGAAAAACCACCACAAAAAATGTTCATGCACAAGATTGCACAGGTTTGGGGCTAACATCTTGACAGAAATGGAGATTAGCTAACGAACAGAAAAGAGAGAGATGGGATAATGGTTCATTTTCAGATTGACTATTCGTAAAAGTCGAGTGCCAAGGGATCTGTGCTGGAGTCTCAACTGTTTACAGTCCATATTAGCTAAGATCATATGATAATTGCTACACAATTCACGTGTTCTGGAGAAATGTTTCCTCTGATTGGAAATGTGCTTTTGTTAGCTTGATGTTGGGAGTGGGCAGGTGCTATAGACCTGCACGGGAAGGTAGACGCTCCCACCTGCCATGAGTCTCGGGCAGATGGGGCTCATCAGCCTGGGAAGGCAATCCATCTGGAGAGGGAAATCTCTGATTTAAAACCTCCACTGCCTTGTGGCCATATCCAGTCATGAAAAGGCTCCAGGAGTAAACCTCAAGAAAATCCGGAGTCGGAGCCCCTAAGGCACTTTGTCGTTGTCTACAACCTCGCTCTGACAACTCCTGCGATGGCGCTGGTGCCAAACTGTAACGGCCCTGCTGTTCCTTTGGATTGATCAGCGACGTGGAGAGGGGGGACGTGCTGCATGGGCAACAGCCTGTCCTCCATATGACGCCCAGGCATCGCCCCGATCAGGATGCATCCCCCATGGTCAGTCATGCCCGAGGGGGGCCTACTAATGTTAAGCTAATGTGGAAACTGTCGGAATTTATTATTTTGGAGGTAAAGGCAGGGCAAATTAGTTTGATAAAGCAAAATAGTGTTTGAAGTATTTGTGAAAGTTCTTTCTGGATGTTGCAACAGGGGCAGATAAAGGGGAAACGTGCAGATTTAATGTATTTGGATTTACAAAAAGCATCTGCAGGTATAAGGTACCATATAAAAATGATCATGCACAAGATTACACAAGGTTGGGGCTAACATCTTGGCAGAAATGGAAATTAGCTAACTAATGATTTTAACATTTAGCTAATGATTTTAACATTTAAGAGTAAAGTGGATAGGTATATGGACGTGAAGGGAATGGAGGGGTATGGTCTGAGTGCAGGTAGATGGGACTAGGGGAAAACAAATGGTCGGCACGGACTGGAAGGGCCGAGAGGGCCTGTTTCCATGCTGTAATTGTTATATGGTTATATGGTTATATGGTTATCAGAAATGAGAGAAGGTGGGATAATGGTTCATTGTCAGATTGACAATTCGTTAAAGTGAAGTGCCAGGGGATCAGCGCTGGAATCGCAACTATTTACAATAGTAAGATTAAACGAGAACTTACCAGTTTGAAGTTTGATCTTTATTTTATGAGGAGTAACGATGAGGGATTACGTGAAGAACCCCGCCTGGCGCTGGAACGGCATACTTCAAAGCAGCGGCATGAAAAACACAGAACATAATAGCCGGAGTAAGATAGTAAGGCTTCTCATAGATTTAGAACTACCAGATGATCATTTATTTTATGAGGGTGGGGTGTGGAGGGCACGTAATCCCTCATCGTTACTCCTCATAAAATAAAGATCAAACTTCAAACTGGTAAGTTCTCGTTTAATCTTACTATTTTACTTCGGAGTCACGTGAGTGACTACGTGAAGATTTTGAAGCTTTCTGTGTTTTTTTTTCATGTCGTAGAATTTATTCCATACGACAGTCTGGCTCATTCAACACAGTGACGAGCGAATAACACATTTTTCCCCAAACATTGCCTCAAGTTATGTGATAACTTATTTCACATTATAAAGAATAAAAGTAATGCCCTTTCCATTGAAAGGCAAGTTTTATCACAAATATCAATTGATATATATATTTTGATGGTATGACAAAGCAACAATTATAGAGAACCCAACACTCCGTGTCCAAACCTGACACCATGACTGGTTCCTTTTTACTTTAACATTAATTTACACCCTCCTGCGGCCTTGCATCTTTGCTCGAGCGGCTCATCCCGTGCCATTCCTGTGAATGTATCTACCTCATTAACAGTGATTTTCCACCTTTCAGTGTCTAGTTCCACTGAGTGTATCCAATTTCTAACCATCTAAAATACATTCCTCTAGAACCATCAGTTTTTACTGAACCAAATGTGGTTTTTGTGTGTAATAAGTAGTGCTGTCTCATTACCACAGAGACTCTTACCTACTTCAACATATTTCATCAATGTTCACACACACACACACACACACACACAACTTAAGGCCGACAGGATATGCTTATAGGTTTACCTTGGTTTCAGCTCCTCTTGGTGTGCTTTGTTTTGGTAAATTCATAAACATATATGATAATGTAATCTGTATCCACATGCAATTATAAACGTAACATTTGCAATGTTTGCACTCTTATATTGATACTAAAGTCATCAGCATTATTATTTTCAATGTTAACTTTTTTGAATCATTGATAGAGTTAGAGTCCATTGCCTAAGGCAATTCAGGATTATTTATCTCCCGACTTATTTATTACAATTTTGGACAGATTATATATATATATATATATATATATATATATATATATATATATATATGATTTTATATATATATATATATATGTGTGTATATATATATATATATATATATATATATATATGTATATATACACACACATATATATTTATTTATATTAATATCCACATATATATCCCTTTCCATTGTCCGTAAATAGGACGGTAACACTCTGAGCCCTATTATTGGCTCTATCAATTAGATGCTCAGAAAAATGCAATCCACAAGGAACTCCATATATCTAATATGATAAAATAACTTTACTGTATACACCGACTTCCAATTTCTTATAACAAAATATTGTTTTTTAAACTTATTTCTGCAAATTGCAGGTATAACACTTCTTTTATACATAATTATTTTATTGTTATGTTGTTATATTAGTTAAACATTCATAGACTTCTTTGACTATCAGCTGTTGTAATGGTCTGGTCAACCTGCAGATAGTCAAATTCATATTTTCATGTCATGAATGCCTTGTACAACAATAAATTACTGCAGGGTTACACAAAACTGGAGAACCCAGCGGGTGCAGCAGCATCCAAAGAGCGAAAAGAGATAGGCAACGCCTCGGGTCGAGACCCTTCCTCAGACTTCAATAAATTACTGCAACTATGAATCATCACAAGTGGTTCAACATCACTCAATATTTATGAAACAATGAAGGATCCGTATTGGGCCACCAAAATGCCTCTGGCAGTGTCCTACTACATTTTTCATCAGACACTGCCCTATCAAACAAAATGAGGAACACAAAGAACATCTTTTTCCTCATGTAATTGAGAGAAAAGCATCCACCTTTCCTGTTCTTGGTTAAACCCACAAGAAACATTTGAAAGATCGGTGATTTAATCTGTATGCAACCAGATTAATCGTAAGTAATCCATATTAATGACAATGTGTTTTTCCTCCCAAATTTGTTGTCTCCGATACCATTGTCTCTTCCTTAGAGATAAACAGCTGGACTAAATTTTTTTGAATAATGCCACATCTGTTTACTCAGATAATCCCATGATTGTTATTTGACCTTATCTTGTGTGTTTTAACATATGCCACAGCCGTGGTATTTGTTCACCTTGATACGACATGGACACTTCCATAATAAAACAATCGATATTTAATCCATAACTCCTTATACTTCAATAATTAATACAAATGTTTGGAAAAATTTCTTAGGACAATCCATTTATGCTCACCTGGTATTATTGCCCGCAGTCCCAACAAGAGATGTATCAATTATTCTTATAAAGAATAGATAATATTCTTATCTTTACCCAAACATTCACAGAAGCTGTACATCATCTGTAACACTTGCTTCAGTTTGCAATAGCTGTTAAGCTTATAGTTGAAGCAGCTTGTGAACCTTTTTTACATTACTTTAATAATGATAAACGTATCATTTGATATTTGCATAAGCCCTCTCACAAAGGTATACATTTTCTTATAAGCTTCTGTATTCCTTCTTTTGGAGCTTTAATTTACCCTTTACCTAACCTAATGGAGGGACAAAGTATGTCAACAACAATGAGACATATTTGTATCATGGAACAATTTTTCCCTCTCTTAATGGTGCTGAATTACTTCTAAATTCAGAATAGTAATTTATGAATATTTTATTAATGCCTAAGCATACGCTTTATATAATGGGTCAGGTCCTTACCTTCCCCCAGGTTTGTAATTGCAGCACTAATTTGCAGCCAACTCTTATAACCTTCCAATTTAAATGTAATCAAGATAACCCATGACCATGACCTCATTAGTGCAAGTGCTGATCTTTTATCAGCATAATTGTTCCTCCAGTATTCTGTTTAACAGCCTTGAACTGGTTTAATCCTTTGGACAATGTTTTAACTTGCACAGCTTGACCCATTTTAATTAATTTCAAGCACCTGTAATAGTGATTAACAATTTGTTAATAGCAACTGTATTTCCATGTTCTAGATGTTTCCATTTTAATAAATGTTCTTACACTGTGAAAGTGTAACTATATAAAATGATGTTTTGTATGGTTTATACCATAAAATCTTTACACTGAGGTAATTTTATAATATATATGTACGTACCCCTTCTTTATTGGAGTTACTTTTGAGTGCAAACCTAAAATCAATTTTTAAGGTTTTCTTATACAGGTGAACCAATCCTTCCTTAGTTATATTAAATTAACAATCATAATACACCTGTAATCCCCCACAATTGGAGATTTCATGAACTTATTTTGTAACAAGATGTTTGCACCTCTTCAATGTACTTCAAGCCTTCTTTTCCCCAATTATATGGGTTTGGATAAGGCTATGTTGGATTATACCACTTCTGCCTTTGTTTTGATCCATTATCAAATCTTTCATTGGATCATAGTTTTTCCCCAAGTTTCAAGATCTTTGCCTTTGTTTTTGATCCATTATCAAATCTTTCATTGGATCATAGTTTTTTCCCCCCAAAGTTTAAAGATCAGTGGTCTGTTCTTTTGTAATCAATATCTTTGATTTATCATAAGGCAGGTTTATTCCATAATAATCAGGAGTTTAACATAACCTGATTTATATTGATCTGCGAATCTAGAGTGCAGATTTGGTAAATTATATATATTTCTTCCCATTGAGCTCCACAAACTGATGGCAATTTATTTTATATTTAAAAGTATTAGTTATTTACACAACGTTTATTTTATTTTATTTTTCTTTTTGAATAGTAATGCCATGCACCAGTTTGAAATACTTTGAAATTGTATTTCTTTATATCTCATATAATTTGAGACATGGATATCATAAACGGATTCACGGATATAATATATATAATATATATATAATATATATATATATATATATATAATATTCTGGTGCTGTGTGGGTACTTCATGACCACCACCACTATCAGTGCATTTTTAGGGTCAGTTTTTTCCATTTTATTTTTCACTGCCCTTGTTTCTCCTGAGTTTTTTTCCCCCTCAAGGAGACTACCTTCAGAAATATCTGAGGTAGATATTCCCACCCATATTTCATCATATTTTCCCTTTTTATATGTGAAACCACCTTAGGGTAGGTTAGGGAATATTTCCATTATTTTTCCGTCTGAGGCCTTTATTAACTTTTTTAAATTATGCCTTTCTGACTTATTTTAAAATTTCCCCCCCTGCCAAAGTTTGTGGAGCATCTAAACCTCCCTAACGTATTTTTAATGGTCACCAGTATCGGAACCGCTCCGTAATTAATCTCCCCGTCCCATCGCTGGTATTCCCCCGGACGTTCTTTTTTAAACTCCATTGTATTATACAGAGTATTTTTGTTCTATTTTACTCTTTTCTTTTATTTTTGTTCTTAAATTCATTTCAAATCCTGGTTCAATACACCAGGCACGGAGTTTTCCAGACCCTAAAAGTTTTTCAACTGCACTTACCTGCCGGTTCCGTACCTACCGCTGTCGACGAGCTAGCCTCTGCAGCTCTTCCTTCTGCCGTCAGTGTCGACGTAATGCCGTTCCAGCGCCAGGCGGGGTTCTTCACGTAGTCACTCACGTGACTCCGAAGTAAAATCTATATTATCTAAGACCATTACTATAACATCATTTGAAGACAGATAGGGTAAATACACAAATCCTTTACACAAAGAGTGGGAGGCATATAGAACGAGCTGCAAGAGGAAGTAGTCAAGAATCACACAGTCTGCGTGGTCATAGATACATCGTAGAAATAGGCTCTTCGGCCCAACTTGCCCACACCGACCAATATGCCCCATCCACAATTGTTCCAACTGCCTTCCTTTGGCCTAAACCTATCCTATCCATGTACCTTCTTTCATGTGGCATGCACAGCCTAAAGTTGTAGGACAACTTGTTCTATTTGATCTTCCGTTTGTGCACGTCGAGTTGATTGCATTAGTCGAAACAAGGTAGACCACATGAAGGTTGCAATCTTCCACACCATCCATGTACCTGTTTCTTAAACACTGTGATAGTACCTGCCTCAACTACCTATTTGGGTAGGTTGTTCCATATACCTCCCACCCATTGTATTAAAAAAGTTGCACCTCAGGTTTCTATTAAATCTTTCCATATTCACCTTAAACCTGTGTCCTCTGGTTCTTGATTCCCCTACTCTGGGTAAAAGACTCTGGCATTTACCCTATCTATTCCTCTCATGATCATATACACCTCGATAAGATCACCCCCCATCCTCCAAGAAATGGTCCTAGCCTGCTCAACCTCTCACTATAGTAATAGACAATAGGTGCAGTAGGGCCATTCGGACCCCTCGAGCCAGCACCGCCAATCAATGAGATAATGGCTGATCATCCACAATCAGTACCCCGTTCCTGCCTTCTCCCCATAACCCTTGACTCCGCTATCTCTAAGAGCTCTAGCTCTCTCTTGAAAGCAGCCAGAGAACCAGCCTCCACCACCCTTGAGGCAGAGAGTTCTACAGATTCACAACTCTCTGTGTAAAATAGTTTTTCCTCATCTACGTTCTAAATGGCTCATTCCTTATTCTTAAAATTGTGGCCCCTGGTTCTGGACTCCCCCAACTTCGGGAACATGTTTCCTGCCTCTAGCGTGTCCAAACCCTTAATAATCTATATGTTTCAATAAGAATCCCCTATCATCCTTCTAAATTCCAGATGATACAAGTCCAGGCCGCTCCATTCTATCAACATATGATAGTCCTGCCATCCCGGGAATTAACCTGGTGAACCTACGCTGCACTCCCTCAATAGGAAGAATGTCCTTCCTCAAATTGGGAGAACCAAAACTGCACACAATACTCCAGGTGTGGTCTCACTATGGCCCTATACAACTGCAGAAGGATCTATACTCAACTCTACTTGTTATGAAGGCCAACATGCATTCGCTTTCTTCACTGCCTGCTGATCCTGCATGCTTACTTTAATTGATTGATGAACAAGGACCCCCAGATCCCGTTGTACTTCCCCTTTTCCCCAACTTGACTCCATTTAGATAATAAACTGTCTTCCTGTATTTTTGCCACCAAAGTAGATAACCTCACATTTATCCACATTAAACTGCATCTCCCATGCATCTGCCGACTCACCAACCTGTCCAAGTCACCCTGCATCCTTATAGCATCCTCCTCACAGTTCACACTGCCACCCCCCCAGCTTTGTGTCATCTGCAAATTACTAATATTACTTTTAATCCCTTCATGTAAATCATGAATCTATTTTGTAAATAGCTGCAGTCCCCAGCACAGAGCATTGCGGTATCCACTAGTCACTGCCTGCCATTCTGAAAGGGACCCGTTTAATCCCTACTCTTTGTCCTCGAGTTCTGGCAACATCCTCGTAAATCTACTTTGCACCATTGCCAACATCTTTCCTATAACAGGGTGAACCATTGTTAATTCAGAAACAATGGTTTCTGAACTTAAAGAAAGGTAAATTTGAGGGTATGAGACGTGAATTGGCCAAGATTGACTGGCAATTAATTCTAAAAGGGTTGACGGTGGATATACAATGGAAGACATTTAAAGACTGCATGGATGAACTACAAAAATTGTTCATCCCAGTTTGGCAAAAGAATAAATCGGGGAAGGTAGTGCATCCGTGGATAACAAGGGAAATCAGGGATAGTATCAAAGCAAAGGATGATGCATACAAAGTAGCCAGAAAAAGCAGCATACCAGAGGACTGGGAGAAATTCAGAGACCAGCAGAGGAGGACAAAGGGCTTAATTAGGAAAGGAAAAATAGATTATGAAAGAAAACTGGCAGGGAACATAAAAACTGACTGCAAAAGTTTTTTATAGATATGTGAAGAGAAAGAGGTTAGTTAAAACAAATGTAGGTCCCTTGCAGTCAGAAACAGGTGAGTTGATCATGGGGAACAAGGATATGGCGGACCAATTGAATAACTACTTTGGTTCCGTCTTCACTAAGGAAGACAAAATAATCTGCCGGAAATAGCAGGGACTGTGGTCAAAGGAGGAATTGAGTGAAATCCAGGTCAGTCGGGAAGTGGTGTTGGGTAAATTGAATAGATTAAAGGCCGATAAATCCCCAGGGCCAGATAGGCTGCATCCCAGAGTACTTAAGGAAGTAGCTCAGGAAATAGTGGATGCATTAGTGATAATCTTTCAAAACTCTTTAGATTCTGGAGTAGTTCCTGAGGATTGGCGGGTAAGCAAATGTAACCCCTCTTTTTAAGAAGGGAGGGAGAGAGAAAACGGGGAATTACAGACCAGTTAGTCTAACATCGGTAGTGGGAAACTGCTAGAGTCAGTTATTAAAGATGGGATAAGCAGCACATTTGGAAAGTAGTGAAATCATTGGACAAAGTCAGCATGGATTTACGAAAGGTAAATCATGTCTGACGAATCTTGTGGAATTTTTCGAGGATGTAACTAGTAGCGTGGATAAGGGAGAACCAGTGGATGTGGTATATCTGGACTTCCAGAAGGCTTTCGACAAAGGTCCCACATAAGAGATTAGTATACAAACTTAAAGCATACGGTATTAGGGGTTCAGTATTGATGTGGATAGAGAACTGGCTGGCAAACAGGAAAGCAAAGAGTAGGAATAAACGGGTTCCTTTTCACAATGGCAGGCAGTGACTAGTGGGGTAACCGCAGGGCTCAGTGCTGGGAACCCCCAGCTATTTACAATATATATTAATGATTCTGGATGAGGGAATTGAAGGCAATATCTCCAAGTTTGCGGATGACACTAAGCTGGGGGGCAGTGTTAGCTGTGAGGAGGATGCTAGGAGACTGCAAGGTGACTTGGATAGGCTGGGTGAGTGGGCAAATGTTTGGCAGATGCAGTATAATGTGGATAAATGTGAGGTTATCCACTTTGGTGGCAAAAACAGGAAAGCACTATTATTTAAATGGTGGCCGATTAGGAAAAGGGAGATGCAGCGAGGCCTGGGTGTCATGGTACACCAGTCATTGAAAGTAGGCATGCAGGTGCAGCAGGCAGTGAAAAAAGCGAAATGGTATGTTAGCTTTCATAGCAAAAGGATTTGATACAGGAGCAGGGAGGTTCTACTTCAGTTGTACAGGGTCTTGGTGAGACCACACCTGGAGTATTGCGTACAGTTTTGACTCCAAATCTGAGGAAGGACATATTGCCATAGAGGGGAGTGCAGAGAAGGTTCACCAGACTGATTCCTGGGATGTCAGGACTGTCTTATGAAGAAAGACTGGATAGACTCGGTTTATACTCTCTGGAATTTAGGAGATTGAGAGGGGATCTTATAGAAACTTACAAAATTCTTAAGGGTTGGACAGGCTAGATGCAGGAAGATTGTTCCCGATGTTTGGGGAAGTCCAGGACAAGGGGTCACAGCTTAAGGATAAGGGGGAAATCCTTTAAGACCGAGATGAGAAAGACTTTTTTTCACACAGAGAGTGGTGAGTCTCTGGAACTCTCTGCCACAGAGGGTATTTGAGGCCAGTTCATTGGCTATATTTAAGAGTGAGTTGGATGTGGCCCTTGTGGCTAAGGGGATCAGAGGGTATGGAGAGAAGGCAGGTACGGGATACTGAGTTGGATGATCACCATGATCATATTGAATGGCGGTGCAGGCTCGAAGGGCAGATGGCCTACTCCCTGCACCTAATTCTATGTTTCTATGTTTCTAATGAACAAAACAAGCACAATACACTAAACGTGGCCTCATCAATATCTTGCATACTGTAACTGTAACATGAGCTCACAACTTCTATACTCAATACTCTGACTGAGGAGCTTCTTGACCACCCTATCTAACCTGAGATGTCACTAACTACGCAGGAACTATGTCCCTGCACTCCAAGATCCCTCTGCTCTACAACACTTCCCAGAGCCCTGCCATTCACTATGTAGGTCCTGACCTGCTTTGAATTCACAAAATGCAACACCTTGCACTTCTCTGTATTAAACTCCGTGAACCATGCATCAGTCTACCTGCCCAATCCAACTGCTGTTTTTGACAACCATCTTCGCTTAACACAATCCAACCCATATTCGTGTCATAAAGGCAGGTTGCAGCAAATACTATCACAACATTTAAAAAACAGTTGTACATGGATAGGATAGATTTAGAAGAATATGGGCTAAAACGCAGGCTGGTAAGACTATTGCAGATGGGCATGTTGGTTGGCATGGGTAAATTGGACTGAAGCTGTATCAGATTCAGATTCAAACGTTATTGTCATTGTGCAGTGTACAAGTACAGAGTCAAGAAAATGTAGTTAGCATCTCACCCAGAAGCACGAACACAGAATAATGGAACAATAAAATATATATATGTATGTACAGTAAACATAGTGCAATTTCCGGGGGTGGGGGGGGGGGGGGGGGGGGTTGAGATCAGTCACTGGGAGAAGGATCATAGGACTAGGTGTACTATAGTCACATTTACTGTTGGTACAAAGGTAGGTTAATCAGCAAAGCATTTGATCAGTTAATCAACAAACAGCCTATGATAAAATATAGAAATGTTAAACAAATCGGCAAGAGGTTTTCAGATGGAAGAAATGTACAACAGCTTTAAGTTTGGCATAAAAAATGAGAAGGCAAATTGTGATTTAGATGAAGTAAGAGAGCACACAAAATGTTGCATACAAAGGGAATCTGTAGTCCTAATACATGAAACGTGAATTGAGTAATGATATAAATCAATGGAAGTAATGTAGAGAATGTTCACCAGGGAAGCTCCTAAGGCAATGGGGTTTGTGCAAGTGGTTTTGGTCTCACTGTATCAGGGATATTCCTTTTGTTCTACCCATCTCTCCCCACCTTCTCTGTTACTGAAAACTAACTTGTTTTCTCATTTTTATCATGCCTGATGAAACCTATGACCTCAAAGGGTTAATTGAGTTTCTCTTTTCAACTGATGCTGCCTGACATGTAGAATAGTTCAAGCATTGGCAGTTTTCATTCTATACTTTGGCGAGACTGTTCCCAAGCAAGCCATTAAGCAGCTGAGCTTGAGAGGTGCCAAGAAGTATTCTGATTGCTTTGACAGGCAAGATTTTACAGATTACACCATGAAAAGGTCAGAAAATGAAAGTTCAATGGTTGCTATGCAACGACATGGATCTTTGAGAAAAAAGATCAACAGAATGAAAGTGGTGATTTTGACGCAGGTGGTGATGCATTAGCACCAACGCAGTTGGACTTTAATGACAGGAATTGTGAAACTTGCAGTAAAAATAAAAGTTATGGGCCTGTCCCACTTAGGCGATTTCTTAGGCGACTGCCGGCGAATATGACATCGAAATTAATCGGTCAGCATTGGCAACAACCTACGTCACCTGGCGACAACCGACTACATCCTGGCGACACTCTACTGCATCCAGGCGACAACCCACGACAGCACCTATGACAAGGTATGCTCATTTGGCGTCAAACCAAGGTCGCCACTGTCCGCCGAAAATGTTTCACATGTTGAAAATGTTTTGGCTACCAGAAAGATGTTACGACTCTTTGGCGACTAACGACCACACAGGTGACACCCCGGTGACCATGTGGCGACCGCGTAGTCACCTGTGGTCGCCTAAAAAATTGCCAAAGTGGGACAGGACCATTATACAGAGTAATGAAATGCAAGATCTTTCTCGGAAAAGGTAAGCCATTGGGGAATGTCTAGGCAGGCACACCAAGAAAAATGAGGAGAGGACTAATTACGATAAAATTGGAAATATGATATCTCCAGAAAATGGTTAGCAAGGACAATGACCGATAAGACTATGTACCTGCACTCCAAGATCCCTCTGCCCTATAACACCCATCAGGGACCCACTGTTCACTGTGAATGTCCTGCCATGGTTTGACTTCCCAAAATAGAGCAGCACGCACTATCTGAATTAAACTCCTTCAGCCATTCCTTGCCCATTCACACACAACATGATTAAGATCCTGCTGTAATTCTCGATAAGCATCCTCACTGTCTACTTACTTACTGCCTAATTATGCCTCCTATTATGGCATGTAGGGCAGCAACGAAGGTCCTCCACTCAGTAGTGTTTGATTCCTTCAGATGCTGTTTTCCGTAACATGTTTGTTTTATGAGGCAGGGTTGCTAGCCCTGTGCTCAACCTCCAACCTGGAGGACCAGTGGATCGCTCTTCGTCTCACCTCTACCCTTCGACCTGTCCAGCATGGGAGACACATAACAGGAGATGAATCTCCCGCTGCATAGCTCTAGGGGTCACTGAGACACACAAGCTCCCTGACCACGACAAGGTTGCTATCCAACGGGGAGTACCTCACTGTCTAGGAAACAACTTATTTAGTATAATCTTCAAATTTACAAATCATATCTGAACCAAATCATCCACATGGAAAAGAAACCGCAATGAACACATTACCGATCCATGAGACACAACCACGAGTCGGAGGCTTGCAGTCCGAAAAACAATCTTCTATCACCACCATTTGCTTCCTACCACAAAGCCAATTTTATATCCAGTTAACTAACTCTCCTCGATCTAACCTTCACAAGCAACCTACCATGTGGAACTTAATCAAAACCCTCTCCAGTAAACTTTCCGACCATTAAGGGGTTGGACAAGCTAGATGCAGGAAGATTGTTCCCGAAGTTGGGGAAGTCCAGAACAAGGGTCACAGTTTAAGGATAAGGGGGAAGTCTTTTAGGACAAGATGAGAAGATAATTTTTTACACAGAGAGTGGTGAGTCTGTGAATTTTACTTCGGAGTCACGTGTGAGTGACTACGTGAAGAACCCCGCCTGGCGCTGGAATGGCATTAACGTCGACGCTGACGGCAGAAGGAAGGGCTGCAGAGGCTAGCTCATCGACAGCGGTAGGTACGGAACCGGCAGGTAAGTGCAGTTGAAAAACTTTTAGGGTCTGGAAAACTCCGTGCCTGGTGTATTGAACCAGGATTTGAAATGAATTTAAAAACAAAAATAAAATAAAAGAGTAAAATAGAACAAAAATACTCTGTATAATACAACGGAGTTTTAAAAAAAAGAACGTCCCGGGGAATACCCAGCGATCGGGACGGGAGATTAATTACGGAGCCGGTTCCGATACTGGTGACCGTTAAAAATACGTTAGGGAGGTTAGATGCTCCACAAACTTTTTGGCAGGGGGGGGAAATTTTAAATAAGTCAGAAAGGCCATATTTTAAAAAGTTAATAAAGGCCTTCAGACGGAAAATAATAGAAATAATCCCTAACCTACCCTAAGGGGGTTTCACATATAAAAAGGAAAAAATATGATGAAATATGGTGGGAATATCTACCTCAGATATTTCTGAAGGTAGTCTCCTTGAGGGGAAAAAACTCAGGAGAAACAAGGGCAGTGAAAAATAAAATAGAAAAACTGACCCTAGAAATGCACTGATAGTGATGGCTGGTCATGAAGTACCCACCACAGCACCAAAAATATATATATATATATATATATATATATATAATATATATATATATATATATATATATATATATATATATATATATATATTATATTATATATATATATACACACAGGTGTATGCACAACACCAGATAAGAGTGAGACCATGGAAAATTACCATGGAAACCAAAATTAGTTGGTCTCTCACTAAAAGCTGTTATTTGTTAAAACAGCAGAACTAATGATGAGTGAGGCCATGAAAAGTAAACATGGAACTAAAAACTCACCAAAGCTGTAATGATTGAAACAGCAGAATATGATAAAACTTTTATGTTTTATAAAGATATCAATGGTGGAATCCGTTTATGATATCCATGTCTCAAATTATATGAGATATAAAGAAATACAATTTTTCAAAGTATTTCAAACTGGTGCATGGCATTACTATTCAAAAAGGAAAATAAAATAAAATAAAACGTTTGTGCAAATAACTAATACTTTTAAAATAAAATAGATTGCCATCAGTTTTGTGGAGCTCAATGGGAAGAAATATATATAATTTACCAAATCTGCACTCTAGATTCGCAGATCAATATAAATCAGGTTGTGTTAAACTCCTGATTATTATGGAATAAACCTGCCTTATGATAAATCAAAGATATTGATTACAAAAGAACAGACTACTGATCTTTAAACTTTGGGGGAAAAAACTATGATCCAATGAAAGATTTGATAATGGATCAAAACAAAGGCAAAGATCTTAAACTTGGGAGAAAAACTATGATCCAATGAAAGATTTGATAATGGATCAAAACAAAGGCAAAGATCTTTAAACTTGGGAGAAAAACTATGATCCAATGAAAGATTAGATAATGGATCAAAACAAAGGCAGAAGTGGTATAATCCAACATAGCCTTATCCAAACCCATATAATTGGGAAAAGAAGGCTTGAAAGTACGTTGAAGAGGTGCAAACATCTTGTTACAAAATAAGTTCATGAAATCTCAATTGTGGGGGATTACAGGTGTATTATGATCATTAATTTAATATAAACTAAGGAAGGATTGGTTCACTTGTATAAGAAAACCTTAAAAATTGGATTTTAGGTTTGCACTCAAAAGTAACTCCAATAAAGAAGGGTACGTACATATATATTATAAAATTACCTCAGTGTAAAGATTTGTATGGTTTAAACCATACAAAACATTTTATATACACTTTCACAGTGTAAGAACATTTATTAAAATGGAAACATCTAGAACATGGAAATAACAGTTGCTATTAACAAATTGTTAATCAATGTTACAGGTGCTTGAAATTAATTAAAATGGGTCAAGCTGTGCAAGTTAAAACATTGTCCAAAGGATTAAACCAGTTCAAGGCTGTTTAAACAGAACACTGGGAGGAACAATTATGCTGATAAAAGATCGGCACTTGCACTAATGAGGTCATGGTCATGGTTATCTTGTTTACATTTAAATTGGAAGGTTATTAAGAGTCGGCTGCAAATTAGTGCTGCAATTACAAACCTGTGGGAGGCAAGGACCTGACCCATTACATAAAGCGTATGCTTAGGCATTAATAAAATATTCATAAATTACTATTCTGAATTTAGAAGTAATTCAGCACCATAAGAGGGGGAAAATTGTTCCATGATACAAATATGTACTCATTGTTGTTGACATACTTTGTCCCTCCATTAGGTTAGGTAAAAAGTAAATAAAGCTCCAAAAGAAGGAATACAGAAGCTTATAAGAAAATGTATGCCTTTGTGAGAGGCTTATACAAATATCAAATGATACGTTATCAGTATTAAAGTTAATGTAAAAAAGGTTCACAAGCTGCTTCAACTATAAGCTTAACAGCTGTTGTTTAAACTGAAGCAAGTGTTACAGATGATGTACAGCTTCTGTGAATGGTTTGGGTAAAGATAAGAATATTATCTATTCTTATAAGAATAATTGATACGGTCTCTTGTTGGGACTGCGGACAATAATACCAGGTGAGCAGAATGGATTGTCCTAAGAAATTTTTCCAAACATTTGTATTAATTATTGAAGTATAAGGAGTTATTGGATTAAATATCGATTGTTTTATTATGGAAGTGTCCCCATGTCATATCAAGGTGAACAATACCACGGCTGTGGCATATGTTAAAACACACAAGATAAGTCAAATAACAATCATGGGATTATCTGAGTAAACGGATGTGGCATATTCTAAAAGTTTAGTCCAGCTGTTTATCTCTAAGAAAGAGACAATGGTATCGGAGACAACAATTTGGGAGGGAAAACACTTGTCATTAATATGGATTACTACGATTAATCTGGTTGCATACAGATTAAATCACCAATCTTTCAAATGTTTCTTGTGGGTAAACCAAGAACAGGAAAGGTGGATGCTTTTCTCTCAATTACATGAGGAAAAGATGTTCTTTTGTGTTCCTCATTTTGTTTGATAGGGCAGTGTCTGATGAAAATGTAGCAGACAACTGCCAGAGGCATTTTGGTGGGCCCAATACGGATCCTTCATGGTTTCATAAATATTGAGTGATGTTGAACCACTTGTGATGATTCATAGTTGCAGTTAATTTATTGAAGTCTGAGGAAGGGTCTAGACCCAAGGCGTTTGCCTATCTCCTTTCGCTCTTTGGATTGCTGCTGCACCCGCTGGGTTCTCCAGTTTTGTGTAACCGCTGCAGTAATTTATTGTTGTACAAAGGCATCCATGACATGAAAATATGAATTTTGACTATCTGCAGGTTGACCAGGCCATTACAAACAGCTGATGGTCAAAGAAGTTATGAATGTTTTTTAACTAAAATAACAACATAAACAATAAAATAATTATGTATAAAAGAAGTGTTATACCTGCAATTTGCAGAAATAAGTTTAAAATACAATATTTCGTTATAAGAAATTGGAAGTCTGTGTATACAGTAAAGTTATTTTATCATATTTAGATATATGTGAGTTCCTTGTGGATTGCATTTTTCTGAGTATCTAATTGATAGAGCCAATAATAGGGCTCAGAGTGTTACCGTCCTATTAAACGGACAATATATACTAACCAAGAAGTTATCAGGTGCATTCATAATATACCGATATGGAAAGGGATATATATGTGGATATAATATAAATATATATATGTGTATAATATATATATATAATCTGTCCAAAATTGTAATATATAAAGTCGGGAAGATAATAAAATCCTGAATTGCTTTAGGCAAATATACCTAAATTTTGTAATATACAAAAAGAGTTAACATTGAAAATAATAATGCTGATGACTTTAGTATCAATACAAACATTGCAAATGTTACGTTATAATTGCTTTTGGATTACAATGCATTATCAACTATGTAGATGACTTACCAAAACAGCACACCAAGAGGAGCTGAAACAAGGTAAAACCTAGTAAGCATATCCTGTCGGCCTTAGTTGTGTGTGTGTGTGTGTGTGTGTGTGAACATGATGAAATATGTTTGAAGTAGGTAAGAGTTCTGTGGTAAGAGACAGCATAACTACACAAAAAACCACATTAGGTCAGTAAAAACTGGATGGTTTCTAGAGGAATGTATTCCTAGATGTTTAGAAATTGGATACACTCAGTGGAACTAGACCTGAAAGGTGGAAAATCACTCTGTTTAATGAGGTAGATACATCCCAGGTAATGGCACGGGATGAGCCGCTCGAGCAAAGATGGCATGGCGCAGGAGGGTGTAAATTTAATGTTAAAGTAAAAAGTAACCAGTCATGTGTCACTTTTGGACACGGAGTGTTTGTCTCTAATAATTGATGCTTTGTCATTGCCATCAAAATATATAATCAATATGATATTTGTGATAAACTTGCTTCAATGGAAAGGCATTACTTTTATCTTTAATGTGAAATAATTTATCACATAATATTTTGAGGCAATGTTGGGAAAAATGTGTTATTCGCTCGTCAAAACCCCTTGTGGGGTTGAATGAGCCGACCCTGTCGTATGAATAATTCTACGACATGAAAAAACACAGAAAGCTTCAAAATCTTCACAGTAGTCACTCACGGACATCCCGAAATAAAATAGTAATTTTTTAAAAAAATAAAAAATACGAGAACTTACCAGATTGAAGTTTGATCTTTATTTTATGAGGAGTAACTGATGAGGGATTACGTGCCCTCACCCCCCCACTCCCCACCCTCATAAATAAATGATCATCTGGTAATTTCTCAAATCTATGAGAAGCCTTACTATCTTACTCCGGCTATTTAATGTTCTGTGTTTTTCATGCCGCTGCTTTGAAATATGCCGTCCAGCGCCAGGCGGGGTTCCTTCACGAATCCCTCATCGTTACTCCTCATAAATAAACGACAACTTCAAACTGGTAAGTTCTCATTTAATCTACTATTTCTCTGCCACAGAAGGTAGTTGCGGCCAGTTCATTGGCTATATTTAAGAGGGAGTTAGATGTGGCCCTTTGTGGTTAAAGGGATCAGGGGTACGGAGAGAAGGCTGATAACGGATACTGAGTTGGATGATCAGCCCATGATCTATTGAATGGCGGCGCAGCTCGAAGGGCCGAATGGGCCTACTCCTGCACCTATTTTCTATGATTTCTATGATTCTATAAATGTTCCATGCTCACCAGTCTATTTGTTTCCCAGATTTTCTTACAGCCCTTCTTATTTGCCATTAGTTATTGTTCAGTCTTCCGTTAACCTCACCTCATTCACTTATGATTCATAATACCTCACCAGATCTGCAATCTTGTTCGTCCATTTCCCACAATGTTCCTAGATTACTGATCATGTTGGTGGAGATTTATCTAACTTCAAATATCTAGATTATTTAGCACATCCTCAACTGTAATACGGATGGTCCCCTTCAAGATATTGCCATTATCTTTACCCAAGTTGCGAGTCTTAGTTAGTTTTAGTCAAGGAAAATAGGTCTTTCATCCATCGTGTCTACCCAACCACAATCGCCTCTGCACTAGTTTCCAGTCCTACACACGAGGGCGAAGGGTTCCCAACCTGAGGTAAATTTACCTCATAATCTCTTTCCAGTGCAATATTGCTAGATTCATCTTCCACCAACTTTCTCCAGATGGATTGGCAGTTAGTCTTACAGTGAAGAGGGATATAAACTTTTAAACCTTTGATGTCCCTAAATCTAAAACCAAGATTAGCCAAACTTTCACTCTATTCCTAATTATTTGTGCAAACGATGTAATGTATTATAACCTATGGAGACATAGATTAAATTTTGGACTGATAAGAAGCCCACTTGCTGTACAATTGGAAAAGTGATTTCCAGAGGTGTGAGAAAAGGAATGACACTTGTATTATTTTTTTCAGTCGCCCTTGTTCATTTTGGTAGCATCCCCAAGCTGATCATAGGAACTCCCAGTTTGCATGATTGCTCAAATGAAGAAGGAGAAGCTAGAAAAAGCATAGTGTCAGATTGCATTTGAGTGTTCACCCAAACCCCCCCCAGCCAGATCTCAACTCCACCCCCCCTAAAAACCAAAAACACCACCCACAAACCTTCTTCCTACCCTCTCATTCCTAATATAACCCCCCCCCCCCCCCCCACACCCCCCCACCCCACACCACCCCCAACAACACTAATGAATCATGTACTGAGACCAGGACGTCATCTACATAGAGTCAAGAAAGTGGGCATCGCTGGACTTGTTTCTATTAAACTGCAGTCATGGCAAATGAACAAACTGTAGTGCTAAGGTTCGGATGACGGGTGTTGTCAATTCGGGTCATATTAATTTGTGTAAGTCACGGGCAAGCTTGCCCTCCAGGTTATTGTTCGAAAAGATTCAGGGAATTCACTCAGCGGGTCCAGGAGAATTTGCGCTTTTGAACATAAATACCCCTTTCACCCCCCCCCTAACAATCCTTTAATCCTCTTCTACCCCACCAACCACCCCCACCCCACCAACCCCACCAACCCCCCCACCCCCACACCCCCACCCCCCCCCCCCCCCCCCCCCCCCCCCCCCCCCCACCCCCCCCCCCCTGTCATATATTTATTCTTGTAAAGTCACGGGCATAACTTGCCCAGTAGGTATTGTCGGAAAAAAGATCACGGGAATATTTCACTCTGCGGGTCCAGGGAAATTTCTCGCAAGCGTTGTGAACGTTTCGTCTAAGGAGGATCAATCCCAGTTTCCTGACAGGCCCGGGTTGGGCCAGTGAGTAAACGTAATGAAAGTTTCAAGACATAGAAGGTCAATAATTCCTCGTGTTTTTGAGTTATCAGCTCACATTCTGCAAGTTTGTTGTACTTGCCCAGACGCACCAGAAAAACCTCCCTCAAGGCCTGTAGAGTGGATTTGTCCATTGATCAGTGGCTCGTTAGTTCTCTATCTTTGTGAAAGAGGATTGATTGGACATTGTATGTTACTTTCGCCCCCGTGTCTAACCCTCGTCCCCAACCCACCCCCGCTAAAATGGGACGTCTGTTTACAGATTATGTCACTGTCAGATGCATAATTGCTTAGGCAGATGATTAGAAGAGATATGAACAGCAAGGTGTAATGAGTAGAACAGTCGGGTCCTTCTTGTGAAGTTAATTGTGAATCTGTCCGGAGAGGTTCGTGCTGGAATTTGGGAGTGCATGTTAACCAATTATGGGAGTGCATGTTAACCAAAGCACTACCAGCCAGGATTCTCTAACTCCACCCACCGTATTACTTAATACTATTACTAATTGACTATTTTCCAGCATGGACAGTCAGAGCAGCCAGATTGTGTTCACAACTAATCATCACTTTCATACTGTTAAGTGGTTCAGTGCTGTTAAAGAGTGTTTGAATCAATGTACTGAGGTCATCTACAATAGTATCCTTTGAAGTCTGCACAACTATGAGCAACATGGAAAAGCCTCATTATAAAACATAGCCCAACCACACTTGTATTGTCAAGCCCACTCCTTAAGCTGTAGTCATTGGTTGATAAATCTACATTGGAGAGACTCTTCATGCCACTCAAGAATACCAATGAATTTTAGATGTGTGACTATCATAATGATTGTGTTTACTCCATTTTACAGTAAGCATTGGGTATCGATGAATGAACACATGATGCATAGTCAAATATACAGGCCACTCTCTTAATGTGATTTGGAATTATTTCTTAAAAGCCGTAAAAATGTTATTTTTACAAAATTCACGAGTCAATGTTCTTATTACTATTTCGTAAACCCATTGTTTAATTTTGAGGGATGCGGTGTGTAAATAGATTGAGAAGAAAGAATGATAGTGTGCATTATTAACATTCGTCTTGGAGCGTAACGTAGTAGATGAATTAGTGAATTGCTGCCACATGCCCCCCGCCCCCCAGTTAGTCGTGATGGACTAGAATCTTTGCCTGCAGTCATTGTCAGGCTGAATCCCTGTTTATTAATCAGTTATAGAGATCTCATATCGCTTACATTAGCCCAGTCAGCCATGTTATTCCTCTATGCTGTCTATGTCTAAATAAAATAATATCCCGTTTTTTGGAGAAGTTTGAAAAGAGCTAGTTTCAACTTTAGTCAAGAGTGAGTCGTGGAGTAAGAGTGTGTTGAATTGTTAGAGCTGTCCTGAACTGACGTTACAGTTTTACAGGGCTCCTGTATCTCCTTTTTTTCTGATGGCAGGGTTGAAATGAGTGTGTGGCAGGGGTGTGTGGTCTCCCGATGATGCTGCAGCCTTTTGAGGCAGCGACTCTGTAAATCCTTCAATCGGTGGGGGAGGTCAGAACCCGTCAATTGTGTTTTTTTTGTGTAGTCACCTTCAAGTTTTCCAATCTTTGAACTCAGCACTAAAATAAACAATTTCTGGTTAAAGTGCTCGATTCTACTGTTATTTTTTTTTTTCGAATCTAATTGGTGCTGGGAAAATGAAAATATATTTTAGTTTCAGGCATACAGTGTTCTACACATTAAGACCTCTCCTAAGTCAAGTTTAGTATGGTTGGCTGTCGAGGCTTTTGGTTATGGCTGATTTTTTCTTATATAAGTTAATTCTGTAATCATTAGTTTAAATTTAAGCTTTAGTTGAGGTTTATTATTGTACGTGTACGAGATACATTTAAAATGCCTTTGTTTGCATGTTGACTTCACACAGATAGATATACCATACCAAAAATTACAAATCATGTCAAACTCAATGACAAATGAGATAGGAGCATATGGGAAGATACAGAGTGCAGATATGATAGTTCTCAGCATTGTAGCGCATCAGTTGCATTGAAACAACAAATTTCAAAGGAGAATGACTAGCCAGGGAGCGGATGCATAGGTTAAAAAGTGAGAGGAGCCCGCGCACATCAATCCCTAGCCCCCCCCTCAAATCCCCCCCTCCCCGCCCCCCCCCCCCCCACCCCACACCCCACAACCCACCTTCACTAATAACTGTAGGAGGATGGGCTGAATGTCTTTATTCGAGGGTAGGAGGATAGACATTGTCGCGCTCGGGTGTTGGCTGAGGAGGTGGTGATGCAGTTAGTTGATGTACTGGTATGTAACTAGAGGGTAGGCCATCCTAGAACCTGAGTATTGTGCAATGAGGAAGGATTAGTTAGCAACTTGTTGTGCAAACCCCTTGGGCAACAGCAAATGACCACTCAAAATGGTTAAAATTCTGCATTAAGATGTCAAAGTGACCAGTTATTTGAGACAGGGGTCCTGACTTAAAGAATGGAGAGTTGATGGTCTGAGACAGGAGTTGCTGGATAGGACTGGAAAAATGATACTTAAAAGGTTTTGACGGTAGTATGCAGTGACGTTGATTTAAGATCGCATGATGAATTAAAAACAATTGTTCTTCCCTGTCTGGCGTAAAAATAAAAACAGGAAGGCGGTTCAAACCGTGGCTAACGCGGAAATTATGGATAGTGTAAATCCAAGGACGAGGCATAATTGGCCAGAGAGCAGCAAAACAGAGGACTGGGGCATTTTGTGTCTATCTTCGTTGTATTAATCAGCATCTGCAGTTCCTTCAATACACATAGAAATATTTTTTTAGGTCTTTGGTGTTGGCTTTGTCGGTGCTGGAACAGGCAGAAATAATGTGGTCTGCCAGGGCCTGCAGGGCGCAGTCCTGCATGTGGATTTGGAAATGAGTTATGGGACTGTCCCCACTTAGGCGATTTTTCAGCGGACGCGGGACTGCCCAGTTGCTGGCAGTCGCCTAAAATACCGGGCAACTGAGAATGGCGACTGTGAAGGTGGAACACACACAAACACATTGCTTCCTTCAAACAGCCCGATTATGCAAACGGGGGACAGGAAGCGGGGGGAGCGCTGTCTACTAATTCACACGGTGAAAGCAAGGTGAAACGACACACACCCGCCCCCCCCCCCCCCCCCCCCCCCCCCCTGATGAACAGGAAGGTTGGCGCTGTAAAAAGATGGCTAAGCGCAGTGTACGTAAGTCCTTAAAATGAGTGGCGGGGAGAGGCGATGAGGAGGGGAGAATGGTGGAGACAACTTTTAAGAAAGCCAGAGATACACGGCTGTGGAAGCTCGGCGGAAATTTAAGATTCCGGTCGGTATCTTGTTTTGTTCTGAAACTACCGCTTACATTTTGTTTTTTTTTTTTTTTTTTTTTTTTTTTTTTTTTTTTTATTTTTTTTTTTCCCAATGAGCCAATGAAATGCACCGGTATAACCTACGAAACCTCCGTGAAACCTTTGACCTCCTGTCAAACGCCATTAGAGACCCTCTGGCGACCCACCTATGTCAAGAATTCTCGCTACTCTCCATGGCGCTTCATTCTAGTCGCCGCTAATTTTTAAAACATGTTGAAACTTACAGCGATCATAATGAGTCCGATGATAGTTCCAGAATGCAGGAATCCTCACGTCATGAAGGCAACTGCCCGGCAACACCGTGAACATGTAGCGACATGTGGCGACTGGCATAGTGTCCTGCTGTGGTATACGTGCTGGGTTGGGGAAATATCTAATCTTTAGGCCACAGTCTCATAAGACGCGCGCAGCTCGGCAACCGCCACCCCACCCATCCAACACGCCCCCCCCACACCCCCCCCCCCCCTGCCCATCGGAAGGCGAATGATGTGATCTGTCTCACATTCGCACTAATGTGGTAGCGAGCAACCGGCTGGGTGAGACAGGTTTGTGGTGTTCCAGCACCATTGTTACTGGTACCATATCCCCTCATATCGGTCACTCACTCGCTCTAGATCCTGCTTAATGTTAATTTACTTAATTACTCTAAGGCGGCGCGGTGGCGCAGCGGTAGAGTTGTGCTTACAGCGCCAGAGTCCCGGGAATCGATCCTAACAACGGATGTTGTCTGTATGGAGTTTGTACATTCTCACCATGGACTGCGTGGGTTTTCTCCGAGATCTCCGGTTTCCTCCCACACTCAAAGAGTATGGTTTGTTGGTGAATTGACTTGGGATTAATTGTAAATTGTCCTTAGTGTGTGTTGGATATCTTAATTGTGCAGGGATCGGTGGTTCGGCAGCGGGTATCTTGTAGGCGAAGGGCCTGGTTTCCACACTGTATCCCTAAACTAAACTGAACTAAACTAAACTATTGACTTATCCCCTAGAACACGTCAAGTCTTTGTTATTTTTGATGATCATATTACAAATGGTACTTCAATATTTAATCAAAACTGCCTTCGCCAGGCTGATTTCTCCTTGACAGAGGATGGGGGCTTCAATCCTCCTTGTTATTCATACTGCCAACTTCAATTCCATCCAGCCAACATTTGGAACTTCATGATGAAGCACTCTGCACATCACAGAGTGATAACGGAGATTTATGGATTACAAGAACAGGTCATTTAAATAGGATTTATGCTATACTAAGAAATCAGGACACAAAGGCTGGGCACTAACGATGATTGCAATGGCATTTCCTGTGGCACTGGAATTTGGCTTAATGCCTTCCCTGAAGCGTGTTAATGTAATTAAGTCTCATCTACCGAGGTCACTGGCATGGCTCATATCTTCCAATTTACGATAGAAATTAAATGTTGTCATAAGCATGCCAGAAACTTTTCCTGCATGATTGCAATGGGGGCAGTTCCGAATAGCCCTCAACGAGCTCAACAACTTCCAGGTTAAAATATCAGAGTTGTTGGCCACCCTAATAACTTATTCCCGGCCACACTGCAGTTTACACAATCCACAAAAGCTCTGCAGTTATTCCACAGGCATACCTGACAACTGCATACTGATATAGTTACCAATACTAAGAAAAGGACAATGACAAGCAGACTTAGGGGTACGCAATACTGCTTGTCCCCTCCAAGTTGCACCACCTCCACATGACTTGGGAAATGTATTGCCATTCCTTCCGCATCGTTGGATTTAACTACTAAAGTTACAATGTGAGGAACTCTCACCAGAAGGGACTGACAGCACTTAAGAACAACAGAGATTGGCATAAATTGCAGGCCTTTCAGAGACTGGAAAATTTGTATTTTACTTTATCCGTTATCAGAATTGCTCCGATAAATCAGAAGTGCAATTTGGTGTGGATAATAAATGGCAACCTTATCCACAATTGCCAACATGCTGTGAGAAACCATAAACCATATTTTTTCACCATGATTGACAAGAACCTGATTCTGTATCTGATGATGACTTTTTTCCATTCACAACAAGCCTATCAGGTCCACAGAGTCACATAGCTCTACAGCAAGGAAGAGGCCCTTTGGCTCACCCTTGTCCATGTCAACTAAGTTGTCCAACTTGATCTACTCCACTGGTCTGCTCATAGGCTTTCTCTCTCCAAACTTTCATATCATGTTCCCGTATAACCACTTCTAATGGCGCTTGTCAAATCATCATCTGCATTAAAAAGTTGGACCCTAAGGTACCTTTAAAATGTTTCCCTCACTCTCATAACAATGGCATCTAGGTTTGGTTCTCCTGTCTTGGGGAAAAGGTATGTGGCTCTTCACCTTTATCCATATCTCTCATAATTTTTGCTCATCAACAAGGTCCTCTTCAGCCTCACTCCTGCTCCCACGGAAAAAAGACCCAGTCTATCCAGTTCTCATAACCCAAAACTCTCCAGACTCAATAACATTCTTATAAATCTTTTTTGTCCCCTTTCCATGTAAATGATATCCATCCTATAACAGGGTGACCAGAAATGTAGACAGTACTCCAAATATGGCCTTACCAATGTCTTATTCAACTGTAACATGGGGTCAGCATGGAAACAGGTCCATCACCTTTGCCCAAACGACCAACATGTCCATCTACACTAGTCCCACCTGCCTGCGTTTGTCCCGTATTCCTCTAAACCTGTCCGATCCATGTACCTGTCGAATTGTTTCTTAAATGTTGCAATAGTCCCTGCTTCAAACTACTTTTATTGGCAACTAGTTCCATATACCCTCACCACCCTTTGTGTGAAAAAAGTTACCCCTCAGGTTCCTATTGAATCTTTTCCACTTCACCTGAAAACCTATGTCTTCTGATCCATCGATTCCCCAAGCAACATGATGTTCTAACTCCTGTACAAAATACCCTGGCCGATGAAGGGCATGCGTGCCAAAACGTTTTATTCACCAATCTGTCTACCTGTGTTGCCAATTTTTCTTGGAATTATGTACCAATACCCTGGGTCTCACAGATTTTCTTCCAGATCCCTTCATTTACTGGGTAAGTGTGCCCTGGTTTGTCTGCCAAAATAAAACACTTCACATTTATCGTAAATTAAACTCCATCTGTCATTCCTGGGCCCAATGGCATCAGTTGATCAAGATCTGTTGTTATCATAGAAAACCTGATTAAGAATAAGGAGTCGTTTAAGAAGGAACTGCAGATGCTGGAAAATCGAAGGAGACATAAAATGTGGAGAAACTCAGCGGGTGAGGCAGCATCTATGGAGTGAAGGAAATGGCAACGTTTCGGGTCTCGACCCGAAATGTTGCCTTTTTCCTTCGCACCATAGATGCTGCCTGACCTACTGAGTTTCCACAGCATTTTTGTCTATCAAGAATAAGGGGTTAGTCATTTAGAACGGAGATGACGAAAAACCTTTTCACCCAGAGAGTTGTGAACAGTGGACTTCTCTGCCTCAGAGGCCAATAAGGCCAATTCTCTGGATGCTTTTCACGAAGTTAGGTAGGGTCTTAAAGATAGCGGAGTTAAGGGATATGGGGACAAGGCAGGAATGGGGTGCTGGTTGGGGATGATCAGCCATGATCACAGTGAATGGCGGTGCTGGCACGAAAGGCCGACTGCTGCACCTATTGTCTATTGTCCATAACCTTATCTCTATAGCAGCATTTTGGCATCATCCACACATTATAGACCATGCCACCTACATTCATATCCAAATAGTGAACAACAGTGGATTCAGCATGATCCCTGTGGCAAAGCATTCTAAAAGCCCTGTCCCACTGTACGAGTTCATTCAAGAGTTCTCTCCAAGTTTGCCCTGATTCGAACTCGGAGATTTACGGTAATGGCCGCCTGCAGGTACTCGGAGCTCACGTGGACATTTTTCAAAATGTTGAAAATTCTTCACAAGTGTTCCCAAGCTTACCAGTGTTTCCAGAGTACCTGCCGTTAGCGTTACGAGCCGCTAAGAGATGTCCCTGAGCTCCGACGTAGCCGTACGTACATTCAATGTACTTATCACGGAGTTTTGATTTTTTTTTAAACTCGGGGAGAGCTCTTGAATGAACTCGTACAGTGGGGACAGGGCTTTTTACATGCCTCTCCAGTCTGAAAAACTACTTTTTGCCTCGAGCCTCTACGTCCTACCTTCAAGACAATTGTATTTTTCGATTGGCCTCCTCTCCTGACACACATGTGAGCTCACCTTCCAGAGCAGCCCACTTTCTCAAAGACTTTGCTGAATTCGATGTAGAAGTCTACGACACTGATCTCATCAATCTTCTTAGTCATCTTTAGAAAATTCAGTCCATTTCATGAGAGGCGGTTTCCCACTTACAAAGCCATGTTGACTATCCCAAATCAGGTTCTTTAAAAAGACCATTTCATGATGTGACCCAATGGTCCATTGCTTCAGTTACCTGAACAACTCCTTCCCTATCCACAATACCTTTAAGATTAGGAAGACTAAACACTAGATTTGTTGAATAATAACTATAACAATAAACTAAACTAAACTGAACAAAACTGAATGCGTGCAGTACATCTCCACTCAATCCACAAAAGTGACCAGAGACTTCCAATCACTTGTCATTTTGAATTTGTGCCCCATTTCCACTTTGTCAGTTATTGGCCTTCTGTGAATTGTCCTTGGGTGTGTCGGATAGAACTAGTGTGATTGCTCGTTGGCACTGACTCGGTGGGCAGAAGGGCCTGCTCCACGCTGTCACTCTAAACTAAACTAAAAAAAACAAAACAGCACTTCAGCTTTTGATTAAACACTTTACGACTTTCCAGAGAACACATGTTCAACAGTTTCAACTTAGGACTTGGTTTCATTTTATTTTTCGAAGTTGTTAATGTTGCTGCTTTCGTAATTTTCTGTTCCATTTCACCCATCTTTTTTTTTTAATGACCCCGTCAATCTCTTTATAAGTTGTATCATCATCTCCTTTTTGAAACAAAGGCTTGGATTTATCCAGCCTCATTTCGCTTCATCAGTTTATCACTAAGAGCTTCTGAAGTGTGATCACCATTGTAGTTAGGTTAGATGACAGCCAATTTAGGCTCAACCATCAAGAGTCAGGAGAGTCAAGAGTGTTTAATTATTATATGTACCAATAAACTCTGAGATGATGAGAAAATTAGTGTGGATGATGGTGTTGTTTACTGTATGTGCTGACAATTCTGAATTTGATAATAAGTTTATAGTGGATGATGGTGTTGAACACTGAGCTGTAATAGTAAGATTAAAATGAGAACTTACCAGTTTGAAGTTTGATCTTGATTTTATGAGGAGTTACGATGAGCGATTACGTGAAGAAGGCCGTCAGTCCACTGAGCGCGTCAATCTTCAAAGCAGCGGTGTGAAATCACAGATAACAGTAGTTGAACTGAACATACCAGATGACCTTAATAATTATGAGGGTTGGGAGCAGTGGGCACGTAATCGCTCATCGTAAATCTTCATAAAATCAAGATCAAACTTCAAACTGGCAAGTTCTCGTTTAATCTTACTATTTTACTTTGGAGTCACGTGAGTGACTACGTGAAGATTTCAAAGCTCTGTGATTTCATGCCGGAAACGAATCCTTGCGTTACTCACTGCATGAAGTGACCATGGATGAGTGAAAAAGATTAATGCATTCAGACATGACTTGTTAAAATGCTGACGCTTTAATCATCAAAAGAAAATAATTGTGACCCCTTTCATCAAGGGGGAAACTATAAAACAGAGTCTTAAATGGTGTTGGCAAATACCCCCGGTTTGCCAATGGGTTATTTAAAATGTTGGTAAAGTATGTTCATTTGACCATCCTGCAGCTGCTAGCTGTGGTCCTGTGGAACGTACATTACCCTTGGAGCTGATGTAGTAGCAGCCCTGGTGGTGTGAGTGTGGTAAATATTAGTATTAACACATACATTGCCAAAACCACGGTTTTACCTCCTGGAGATGGTGGAAGTAATACTTCTATGAAGTTTTTTGTACCCAACAAACATAGCTAGTGAGGAGCCTTGGAGGCTCTAGGTGACCTAGACGTATAGTGTAAAGGTGTGACCACACATTACCGAAGGTTCATAGGGTAGCTATGAAACTTGATTGAGACCTAAGTCCCTGGTTAGTTCTGGTTAATTAAATCAAAAACATAAAATATCATGGATTAGCAGATGTACCATCCTGTCCAGTCGCAATTTACATTATGACTGGAACCAGTGCACTGAGGTCAGTTCCATGAGGATAAGAACCTTAGAGAGCCAGCTAAAGCTTAGGATGTAGCCAGAGCCCCCTGGTGAAGTAATGTTAACATTACGTCTATGTTCCATACTTCCGTGTTACTGGGCCTGGGAGACTTGTATTAAAGATATCCTTATATTCTGGAGATCGGAGTGAGAGGCCCGACAGTGTGGGTCCCACTGCTGCAGCAAATATGATGAGAAAGTACGTAGGCATAGTGAATGGCACTTTCCTTAATTATTGTCATAGAAAATGAACTGTAAGACATCAGTATTCATGCTGTGTTGTACATAACATGTATATTAGAACAAAACAGTTCCCATTTTCTGAAGTGGAATAGTACTGCCTTATGGTGCCTCCCCTGCACTCTGCAGTGTGCACTACATGGATCGGTCAGACAACTCGAGCCGTAGGCATAGTCTGTAAGTCAATTAATTGATTTTCTTGCAGTGGCTGGTTTCCCATGTCACAGGCAGAACCAGCAAGTGTTATGTTTAGAATGACCATATTAGGTTCTATACAATTCCCAACATTAGCATGGCTGTGTGTGCCAGTCAGGCAGTTTGAACGCCTGAAGCGGTGTCTTGCTGGATTAATTGCAAGACCCGACTGAAGTGGCAATATGGAGGAAAGACATGCAAGAAAACATTCCTCCCCAGTGTGGCGATAGTGTAATCTCGCCACTGTTTGCCATGTATTAACAACTGGAAAATGAGCCTGGATGTAAACATATCAATATTCGGTGTTCTATCGAGTGAGAATGACATGAAACACTTAGTGATCCAACATTCATACTGTGTTGTCATTGATTTCACTTAATGACATAATAGCCTCAAACGAGGTTAGGTAAAAATCATGGGATAGTTTAACTTTATTGCACCCATGTGACTAACATATGCCACCACCATGGTGTATCAATTGGAGTTGAGCATGCAGATTATGCATATTCGCACAATAACCTTTAACCTATAGGATGCATGTAGTGTTATAGGTAGTTGATACCAAACTGAAAATTGGTGACTGATACAAAACCGTATCCACCTCCATAACTGGAGATGGCAGTCGTAATTCCTCATCTTTGAGATTTAGCATCAGTTTGTAATTACTGAGGATAACTGACCAAACTTACTGGAGCAATGCTGAATACTGCCACCATGTAACTTCGGTAGCTTCAGCTGGGATAGGCCTGGGTCTATTAACAAAGACCTACATGGTACTGAGGGGTTAATTCTTTGCACATAGTAGGTACTGATAATGCAAAGGCCTAATTTGCACCGCTGAAACACAGCTGCTATATTGCCAATTACACTTAATGAGTAGATTGCTGCTTATAACAATGAGGTTGTTACAGGCTTCTGATAATTCCACCTCCTGCCCCAGGGCAGAATCGCTGTTAAGTTGATAGTAAAATGTAATCCCAACAGCCAATTGCTCTGATTGGTATCAACTTAAATTTAACTGGGTGGATTAAAGGACCCAATCCTCAAATATAGTTTGGGCTGCAACAATTAATTTAGTAAAATACAGCGTTTAAAAACATTATTCAGATAGTTGATAACAAGTTCTAGAGCTCTGAGCAGCCCAATCACTGGTTTAAAAAAACTAATTTGGTATATAAACCTGGGAGCTGAAGTAACCCATTTGCAACGGTTTTAGTGTTGCATTGACCCATCCAGATAAATTTCAATTATCTCCGGTGATCCCTGTGAATGGGAACTGAATAGCATGCATCTTTGAGATCGATGCCTGCCATATAGCTCCTATAGAATCAATAATTGGACAGTAACGATGTATCCCATTTTGAAAGTCTATACTGCACATAGGAGTTAAATCTGGATGAAGTGACATCCTGCATCTTTCACCCTATCCTGAAAGGCAATCCAGCCCATTATACTGGGCCTGTCTCGAAAGACAACTCCGGCCCCAATTCCAAGCCTGCTTGGAACCTAGTATGCTGTGCAGTATAAAGTAATCACATGTTATCATCAGTTTATTAAACCCAGATCTAAATCTCATGCAAGCATGGTCACTTGTAGAAAAACACAAGTGTAAATATTAACAACATGTAAATGGTCCACAAACCCATGTTTTGGGAGAACTAGACCCACCTACCTCCATGGCAACCAGTGGTCGTATGTTAAGCCCTTGGACTTTGGTCTGAAAACTCTCATCAGAGTGAGCCTGCCTCGTAAGACAGCTCTGGCCTCAATTCTGAGCCTGCCTCGAAAGACAACGCTGGCCATATTTCCATGCCCAGCTTTCAAGCTGCCACCGGCTTCAGTGAACCGCTGCCCCCGATGGAGGCGTGGGGTGTGTCGTCGCTTGCTGATGAAGCTTTGCTCATCGTCGGTCTTGATTAGTCCGACAGCTTTTGCTTCCACATCCTGGTCTTACCCGTGCGAAAAGTCTTACCTGAAGAGAGGATTCGGCGGCTGGATTCATTTCTTGGATTGCATGCTCTCCAATTTCACCCGGGTAACGCTGTTCACTGCCGGCACTTGTAGCATTTGCGAGTATCTCTTGAAGCCATACGCATGTGCACCAGTATGTTCCATGGATATACTTAGAATTTAAAGTCAGTTCCATACTGATCACTCTTTTTTTTTGCACTCCCCTCCACAGAGAGGGAGATTTGTAGGCAGCCCTGAAAACAGGTGCTGCCGCAGGCCCCTGAGGCTACCCGCGCTGACATGGCCCCTCCAGCGGCCCTATGTCAGGTTTTTGCTCTGGGTCAGACTGAAACTGACCCTGAATGCTCCCTTCCTCAGAGAGGGAGACATTGTGCAGCCCTGAAAACAGGTGCCGCTGCCTGTGGGTTCTCCATAATACCCGGGCTGATAACTCCCTTCTTTGGAGTATATCATTGTGGAGCATCTCTCCATCAGGTGCTCCACGTGGGTTTGAACGTTTGAAAAACGTTACCCATGTAGGAAGGGATCCTGTCCATCAGGAAACCTCCTGGCCTGACTCCCGTAGTCCACGGCCTGACCGTCTTACCTTAGGTTTGACCCCCTTTCTGGGGACCCACAGCGGTCTGGAAGCGGCTGACCGCTATATGTTACCCCTACGTGGGGAACCACAGCGGTCTGGATATAGCTGGCCCCTGTATGTGGTGGGGAACCCTCCTTGCCTGACTTCCTAGATTTTGCCAGCCTGTGGTTCATTTTACCCCCTACATGGGAACCACGGCCAGCCTGGAAGCAGACGTCCCCTGTAGTCGGGTGATGGGACCCTCCTGACCTGGCTCCCAGACATTGCCGGTGTGTGTTGGCTTAACCCCCTCCCGGGGAATCACTGCCGGTCTGGAGCAGATGTCCCCTGTGTGTCAGGGAACTCTCCTGGCCAGGCTACAGACCTTGCCGGCGTGTGGTAGTTTTACCCCCTTCCAGGGAGCCACAGCCGATCTGGAAAGCACTGACTGTCAGTGACTCTAGGAGGGGGGTGGGGGTGGTGGGGGGGGGGGGGGAAAGTCCCGACGGCCGCTGGCTACCCGCACTTCCATGGTCTCTGTAGCCGGTTTCCCCTCGGTCCCGGTATCCGTGGCTGAGACCTGGATGCCCCGCGGTCCAAGACCGGTTCTGCGGCCCGTCCGGACTTCGCCCCAGTCGTAGCAGGTACCTCTCTGAACAGAGAGTCCTGCAAAAAAGAAAATAGAAGAAACCTGGAAAAATGGTAACTTACCGTCGGGTTGAACTTACCGCTGGACAGAGCGGAGCTGCCGCCAGTCGGCTCGTTTGCGCTGAGCGGGTAACGTAATGTAGTACTCAGCGGATTGACGGCCTTCTTCACATAGTCACTCACGTGACTCCGAAGTAAAATCAATGACATACATGTTCTTACTGTTCAAGTGTCTTTTTGGAAAGTGCTCAGCAAGTATATAAAATTCTGAGAGGCATAGATAGGGTAGACAGTCAAAACGTTTTTCCCAATGTGGAAATGCCAAAGATGAGAGGGCATTGTTACTTGCTGCAGATTAACAGCTATGTAAACAGAATAGCATAGTCATACATAATAATTACAATAGACAATAGGTGCAGGAGTAGTCCATTCGGCCCTTCGAGCCAGCACCGCCATTCACTGTGATCATGGCTGATCATGCACATTCATTAACCCCGTTCCTGCCTTCGCCCAATTTCTCTTGACTCCACTATCTTTAAGAGCTTTATCTAACTCTCTCTTGAAAGCATCCAGAGAATTGGCCTCCACTTGAGGCAGCAAATTCCACAGATTCGCAACACTCTGGGTGAAAAAGTTTTTCCTTATCTCCATTCTAAATGGCCTACCCCTTATTATTTAACTGTGGCCCCTGGTTCTGGACTCCCCCATCATCGGGAACATGTCTCCTGCCTCTAGCAAATTTAATAAATTAATAACCTATTCAAGGTAAGCATTGTAGTGCACAAAACAAAGACGATTGTGAAACCAAAGAGACAGTCCATAGAGGTTCCTCATTGCTGAGGTTCCTGTTGAATACTGTTCAGGAGACAGATCATCGCAGGATAGAAGCTGGTGGTTTCAGTTTTCATATTTCTGTACCTTCTTCCCAAAGGTAACAGTGAAATGAGAGGATGGCCAGGGTGTCATGGCTCTTTGATTAGATTAGCTGTCTTTTGAAGTGGTTCCTCCTCTCTATTCCTTCTTTGCTGGGGTGGACAAAGCAGAGTCTACCATTCTCTGTAGTAGCCTTTGTTCCTGGGTGTTTGAGACGTCAAACCTGAATAGGATGCTCAGTCTATATGCTTTCTATTGTACACCTATAAAAGTTCAATAGAGTATTTGGCAAATAACTAAGTCTCCTCATTCTTGTAAGAAAATAGACCAGTTGATGAGCTTTTGTTGTGATTACATTGACGTCCCAGGACAGATCTTTGGAGAAGCCATTAACTCTCTCCATTCCCATCCCGTTGATGAGCATAGGTTTGTGGATCCACTCTTAAAGTCAACAATCAGCTATTTGCTCTTGTTGGTATTGAGAGGAAGACTGTTATTTAGGCACTATTCAATCAGATTTTCAATCTCCCCCCTGTACTCCAACATCATTACCCTCCATTCACCCATTAATGTTGGCATCATCGGCGAAAGTAATGACGGCATTTGAGCTGCGTCTGGCTACATAGAGGGTAGAGCAGGGGACCGACCACACAGCTTATTGGTGCTCCTGTGTTGATGATTATCAAGGAGGAAGTGTTGTCAATTCATCCTGTTTGTGGTCTGCTGATGAGGAAATCCAATTACGCAGGGATGAGCTGAGATCCAGTCCTGCGAGTTTGATTATAGGTTTGGAGCTGATGAACACAGAGCTGCAGTCGATGGACAAGTGCCTGACTTAAGTTACATACTTAAGAACAGTAGTAAGTGCCTGACCATACTGTTCTTAATGTCCAAGTATGGCAAAGATCATGAAGCTGATTTCAAGACAGTTCTGGAACAGTTTTAAAGAAGGAACTGCAGATGCTGGAGAATCGAGGGTACACAAAAAAGCTGGAGAAACTCAGTGGGTGCAGCAGCATCTAAGGAGCGAAGGAGATAGGCGACGTTTCGGGTCGAGACCCTTCTTCAGACTGGTCAGGGATCAGGGAAACGAGAGATATAGACGTTGATGTGGAGAGAAAAGGAACAATGAGAGAAAGATATGCAAAAAAGTATCGGTGATAAAGGGAACAAAGCCATTGTAAGCTGTTGGTGGTGTGAAAATGAGAAGCTGGTGCGACTGGGGTGGGGGAGGGAGATGGAGATAGAGGGAATGCCAGGGCCCGAGGGCTGAGGGAGAGGTGGGAAGGGGAGGAGACAGCAAGGGTTAACAGAATTGAGAAAAATTCAATATTCAAGCCCAAAGGATGCAGACTCCCCAAGCGGAATATGAGGTGCTGTTCCTCCAGCTTGCGTGTTGCTCACTTTGGCCGTGGAGGAGGCCCAGGACCGAGAGGTCGGATGTGGAATGGGGGGGAGTTGAAGTGCTGAGCCACCGGGAGGTCGGGTTGGTTATTGCGGACCGAGCGGAGGTGTTCGGCGAAGCGATCGCCAAGCCTCCGCTTGGTTTTCACCGATATAGATCATCTGGCATCTGGAGCAGCGGATGCAGTAGATGAGGTTGGAGGAGGTGCAGGTGAACCTCTGTCGGACCTGGAAGGACTGCTTGGGTCCCTGAAAGGAGTGGAGGGGGAGGTGAAGGGACAAGTGTTGCATTTCTTGCGGTTGCAAGGGAAAGTGCCCGGGAAGGGGTAGAGTGGGAGGGGAGGGAAGAATGGACAAGGGAGTTGCGGAGGAGCGGTCTTTGCGGAAGGCAGACAGGGGGGGAGATGGGAAGATGTGGCGGGTGGAGGGGTCACGTTGGAGGTGGCGAAACTGGCGGAGGACTATATGTTGTATTTGCCGGCTGGTGGGGTGAAAGGTGAGGACCAGGGGGACTCTGCCCTGTTTGCGAGTGGGGGAATGGGGAGCGAGGGCTGTGTTGCGGGGTATGGAGGAGACCCTGGTGCGAGCCTCATCAATATAGTGGGGGAGGGGAATCCCCGTTCTCTGAAGAATGAGGCCATTTGTGATGACCTGGTGTGGAACACCTCATCCTGGGAGCAGATGCGGCGTAGACGGAGGAATTGGGAATAGGGGATGGAGTCCTTACAGGAAGCAGGGTGGGAGGAAGAGTAGTCCAGGTAGCTGTGGGAGTCAGTAGTTTGTAGTGGATGTCGGTCAGGAGCGTATCACCTGCAATAGAGATGGTGAGGTCAAGGAATGGTAGGGAAGTGTCGGAAATGGTCCAAGTGTATTTGAGTGCCGGATGGAAGTTGGTGGTGAAATGAATGAAGTCAGTCAGTTGTGTGTGGGTGCAGGAGGTGACACCAAAGCAGTCGTCGATGTAATGGAGGTAGAGGTCGGGATGGGGCCCTGGTACGCCGAGAACAAGGATTGTTCGACGTACCCAACAAAGAGGCAAGCGTAGCTGGGGCCCATGCGTGTGCCCATAGCTACGCCTTGTGTTTGGAGGAAATGGGAGGAATCAAAAGAGAAGTTATTGAGGGTGAGGACCAACTCTGCTAGGCGGAGGAGGGTGTCAGTGGACGGGTATGGGTTGCTCCTCTGGTCGAGGAAGAACCGGAGGGCTTTGAGACCGTCCTGGTGGGGGATGGAGGTGTAGAGTGACTGGACGTCCATGGTAAAGATGAGAGGATGGGGGCCTGGAGAATGGAATGCACGGAGCCGACGGAGAGTGTCTGAGGTGTCTTGAACATAGGTGGGGAGGGATTTAACAAAGGGGGATAGGATGGCGATATTAGCTAGTCCTCTGTATTAACACACAATCACTAAAAATCAAAGTATCTTTATAATTGCTTGCTGCATGTAATGGTCTTTGCATTTTGTGTACTCCACTCCTTGATACCTCTGTATGCTAATAATTATTTGTTCTTTTTTTTTAATTTACTTTTCACGTACGATATTATACTGTGCCTGCCATCTTCTTGTTCTATCACTAGCTTGACTAAGATAGACACAAAAAGCTGGAGTAACTCAGCAGGACAGGCAGCATCTCTGGAGAGAAGGAATGGGTGACGTTTCAGGTCCCATTCCTTCTCTCCAGAGATGCTGCCTGTCCTGCTGAGTTACTCCAGCTTTTTGTGCCTATCTCTGGTTTAAACCAGGATCTGCAGTTCCTTCTTACACACTAGCTTGTTGATTTGCAGATTTACGGATTCTCCATAGCCCTCTCACAGCTTAATTCCCAAATTTGCATAACACTCTATCCTTTCATCTGCTTTGCTAAAGCAAGCTGTAAATAGTTGAGTAACCAACACTGGTTTTAGTGACCTCCTTCTAGCAGCAACCTGCCAACATGAAAATGGTTTATTTATTCCAAGTCTCTGCTTTTTTCCCTTTAATCATTGACAAATAAAACAGGCAATAGGAAGGAAAAACATTTTACATGCAAACTTGTTTTTAGATTAAAATAGACTTGTAAAAGCAAGGAAGAAAGGCCACCTGGGCCTGCTCTTTGAAGAGACAATGCAATGAAGGGTATGTGGCTTTCTATTGAATAATCTTCCCCATGATTTCAAGAATGCTGATCTTTAGATCTTAGATTGTAGGTAGTCTTCTTATTGAAAATGCTGAAAATACTTAGCAGTCAGACAGCATTTATCTTGGAATAATAAACTGTTCTAGTTTCAGTTGTGTCCTACAATTGTGCATTTATCAAAAATTCCATTATGTCAAACAGCAGTGAAAAAGACCACTCATTCCTGAACTAAATACCAATCAATTTGGATAAAAGACTAAATGTTATTTAGACTCCTCTACCAATATTGAATATGGAATTTTCAGAAGGTTTCCCAAGGAAACAGTTTGGTCTTGGGTAGAATGAAAAGTTGAAAATATCTATATTACTAAAAGTCTGATCTTGACCACTTCCTGTTTTACTGTTTCACGATTTTAGAAAAAAACGCTGCCACTTACAGCTGTGATTTTAGGCCATCTTACTCAGAGTCCCCCTCCGCCGCACAGGACAAGAGGATTTTTCTCATTGATGAAAAATAAAAGAGTTATTAATGTTTTTTAAATGTTGAGATTCTCGCTGCTGCCCTTGCTGGTGGGAGGGGGGAGGGACTATAAAACCCGGAAGTGTTGTGCTTCAGTCAGTCTCTGCAAGATGGGGGAAGTGAGAGGGTCACGTCTCTCAGTCTGAGCTGTGAATAACACTGAACACATGTCTACTAAACTGTGAGTGTGGTTTTACTGACCTTGAGTGCCCTTAATGTGCTTTGAAAATGAAAATGTGGTTGGTTTGAAGTAAAAGCACTGCAAATAGTTGGTGGGGGTTGGTTTGATGTAAAAGCACTGCAAATGGTTGGTGGGGGTTGGGTTGAAGTAAAACACTGTGAATGGTTGTTGGGGGTTGGGTTGAAGTAAAAGCACTGCGAATGGTTGGTGGGGGTTGGGTTGAAGTAAAAGCTCTGCGAATGGTTGGTGGGGGTTGGGTTAAAGTAAAAGCACTGCAAATGGTTGGTGGGGGTTCAGTTGAAATAAAAGCACTGCAAATGGTTTGTGGGGGTTGGGTTGAAGTAAAAGCACTGCAAACGGTTGGTGGGGAGTTGGGTTGAAGTAAAAGAACTGCAAATAGTTGGTCGTCTAAACTTGACAAATCCCTGTTTGCACTATATATTGATTTTAGATAAAATGCTATCACTTACAGCTGTGATTTTTGGCCTTCTTACTGAGTCCCCCTCCGCTCATCAGGTGCAGAGGATTCTTCCCATAAATTAAAAATAAAAGTGTTATTAGTGTTTAAAAAATGTTGAGAATCTCTCTCCTGTCAATCACTCCATGAACGCCAAACCTTTTCCGGTGGGAGGGGGGAGGGATTATGAAACCCGGAAGTGTGCGTGTGGCTCAATCTCTGCATAATGGGGGAGGGACAGGTCACGACTCTGTCTGAGCTGTGAATCAACTGAACGCACTGAATGTCTCCTGAACTGTGAGTGTGGTGTTTTGTATGGTTTTATGGTGGTTTCACCCTGCTTGAAATGGTATGAAACTGCATTTGAATGTGGTGGCCTTGCACCCTGCATGAAATGGTATGAAACTGCATTTGCATTTGGTGGCCTAGCACCCTGCTTGAAATGGTATGAAAATGCACTTGAATTTGGTGGCCTTGCATCCTACTTGAAGTGGTATGAAACTGCACTTGAATTTGGTGGCCTTGCACCCTGCTTGAAGTGGTATGAAACTGCACTTGAATTTGGTGGCCTTGCACCCTGCTTGAAGTGGTATGAAATTGCACTTGAATTTGGTGGCCTTGTACCCTGCTTAGTGGTATGAAACTGCACTTGAATTTGGTGGCCTTGCACCCTGCTCGAAGTGGTATGAAACTGCTCTTGAGTTTGGTGGACTTGGATCTTGCTTGAAGTGGTATGAAACTGCACTTGAATTCTGTGGCCTTGCACCCTGCTTGAAGTGGTAGGAAAATGGATTTGAATTTGGTGGCCTTGCACCCTGCTTGAAATGGAATTTCAAGGAATAGCCGTGAGTCAACTGCCAGCCCCCAGCCGTAAGTGAGACTGAAGAAGGGTTTCGACCTGAAACATTGCCTATTTTCTTCGCTCCATAGATGCTGCCTCACCCGCTGAATTTCTCCAGCATTTTTGTCTACCTTCGATTTTCCAGCATCTGCAGTTCCTTCTTGAACAATAAGAGTGTTTATCCAGCTCATAGCTCCATAACCGTCCCAAATTACAAAGGTATCTCCATGGAGACAATGTCTGGTTATGAACAATGTCACATGACTTGTCAGAAGGAACATAATGGGATGAACCAAAATGTTTTGCATGGAGCTGATGCTACAATATCAGCTGCATCTTTAGCATCTCACGTTATATTCAGATCTAACATCAATTGGGGCATCAATTGTTTGTGATGTAAATTAGTGGCAGCTGAAGGAACCAAATGTGTTAAGGGCCTGTCCCACCAGCATGCGATTGCATGCGGCTAGCGCGACCTAACATGGTCACTTGAGCCATACGGTCCCACTTCGATCGGTGGAGGCGTATGGAGTTGTGCGGGACTGGTGCCGACATCGCGCGGGGCTCCGGAAATCTGATACTGTCCAAAAATTCTGCGTGCCAATGGCCTGTCGGCCCGCAGCCACATTGAGGACGTACGCAGCGCCTCGACATCGTATGCAGCGTCTTGACGGCGTACGCCTAGCGCGTGGCGTGCCGTTGCGTGATGACGTCACCGTCCGACGCCGTGCGATGTTCAAATTCAGTCGGCCCGCCTCCTGCCCAGCTGATTGGTGAGTATGATGTCGGGACCAACCCCGCACAACTCCATACGCCTCCGCGGTGCCAGCCCCGCGAGTCCGTACGCCTCAAGCGACCATGTTTGGTCGCGCTAGACGCATGCAAACGCATGCTGGTGGGACAGGCCGTTTATGGTTGGATTTGATGATGACACCTAGCTTGGTGGGGAGACAAATTGTGAGTTGGCAGAAAAATTGGCAGATTAATTCAATTCAATTCAATTCAATCTTTAATTGTCATTGTGCAGTGTACAGTACAGAGACAACAAAATTCAGTTAGCATCTCACCCAGAAGAGCGAACATAGAATAATGAACAGTAAAATATATATATGTACAAACATTATCGGTAGTACAATTTTACTGGGGGAAGGAGTGTCCGGGGGGGGGGGGGGGGGGGGGGGGGGGGAGGTTAATGGCAATCACCGAGGTGCAGAGTTAAGTAGCGTAACAGCCGCAGGGAAGAAGCTGTTCCTGAACCTGCTCGTCCAGCAACGGAGGGACCTGTAGCGCCTCCCGGATGGGAGGAGGGTAAACAGTCTGTGGCTGGGGTGAGAGCAGTCCTTGACGATGCTGCGCGCCCTTCGCAGACATCACTTGCTTTGAATAGACTTAATGGAGGGGAATGAGGAACCGGTGATGCAGTGGGAGGTTTTTACCACCCTCTGCAGTGCTTTCCGGTCGGAGACAGAGCAGTTGCCATACCATACTGTGATACAGTTGGTAAGGATGCTCTCGATGCTGCAGCGGTAGAAGTTCACCAGAATCCGAGGAGACAGATGGACCTTCTTTAGTCTCCTCCGGAAGAAGTTACCCTTCTTGACCAGTGTTGAGGTATTGTTGGTCCAAGATAGGTCATCAGAGATGTTGACCCCCCAGAAACCTGTAGCTGGAAACACGTTCCACCTCCGTCATGTTAATATGGATGGGGGTGAGCGTGCAGCCCCTAGAGTCCATATTTACTTCTGTAGTCCACAATGAGCACCTTGGTCTTCTTGGAGTTAAGGGCCAGGTTGTTGTCAGCGCACTATGCTGCTAGGAACTGAACCTCCTCCCTATAGGCTGACTCATTGTGGTCGCTGATGAGGCCAATCACCGTTGTATCATCTGCATACTTGATGATGGTGTTAGAACCATGTACTGGGGGGGTCTGTTAGTTAGAAAGTCCAGTAACCAGTTGCAGAGGGAGGGGTTGATGCGCAGGTCGCTGAGTTTGGTGATCAGTTTTGAGGGGATAATGGTGTTAAATGCTGAGCTATAGTCGATGAACAGCATTCTCCCGTAGGTGTCTCTGTTGTCTAGGTGGGAGAGGGCGGAGTGAAGTGCCGTTGAGATGGCATCCTCCATACTCCTGTTCTTGCGGTAGGCAAATTGATAGGGGTCCAGTATGGGAGGTAGGCAGCCTTTGTGGTGTGCCAGGACCAGCCTCTCGAAGCACTTGGTGATGATGGGAGTAAGTGCAACTGGGTGGAAGTCGTTGAGGCTCGCCGCAGTGGAGTGTTTTGGCACCGGCACATTGGAGGTGGTTTTAAGGCACGTGGGGACAACTGCTTGGGCAAGTGACAGGTTGAAGATGTCAGTCCAGACGTCTGTCAGCTGCGCAGCACAGGCCCTGAGGACGCGCCCGGGGATGCCATCAGGGCCAGCAACCTTACGTGCATTAATCCTGCTCAGTGCTACATACACGTAGTAGGGGGTCAGTGTGAGGGGCTGGTGATCAGCAGGGAGCACAGCCTTGATGGCCATCTCTTGATTGTCCCTGTCAAAGCGGCCATAAAATTGGTTAAGCTCCTCAAGGAAGGATGCATCGCTGGATGTGGGGGTGGTGTTGGTGGATCTATAGTCTGTGATGCCTTGCCACATGCGTCGGGGGTCGGAGTTGTTATTAAAGTGCTCCTCAATCCTAAGCTTGTAGCTATGCTTGGTCTTCTTGATGCCCCTCTTCAGGTTAGCCCTGGATGAACTGTAGGCTCGAGCATTACTGACCTGAAAGCGGTGTCCCATGCTTTCAGCAGTAGCCTGACCTTGCTGTTCATCCATGGCTTCTGATTCAGGAATGTGGTAATCCGTTTGAGGGTGGTGACACTGTTAATGGTGGAGTTGATAAGGTCTAAAACAGAGGATGTATAAGAGTCAACGTCCGTGTGGGAGTCAAGGGTGGCCTGAGCTGCAAATGCATTCCAGTCAGCGTTTCCAAAACGCTGCTGAAGTGTGGAGTCCGCCTCCTCTGACCAAACTTTAACTGTCCTCACTGTGCGTTTAACACGTCTGATGAGTGGGGAATAATTTGGGAGCAGGAACAATGAGAGGTGATCAGACTGACCAAGGTGGGGGAGGGAAATGGCTTTGTAAGCTTCAGCCATGTTTGTATAAACTTTGTCCAAAATCTTTTCTCTAGTGGCGAAGAAGACATGTTGGTGGAATTTGGGAAGTACAGTCTTCAGGTTGGAGTGATTGAAGTCACCCGCAACAATGAAGGCTGCCTCGGGGTTGTGAGTCTGTTGTTTGCTAATGGCAGTATGCAGTTCTTGCATTGCAAGCTTAGCATTAGCATAAGGAGGAATATAGGCTGCAGTCACAACAGTGGAGGTAAACTCTCTAGGCAGATAGAACGGTCTGCATTTAACCAAGAGGAACTCTAGGTTAGCTGAGCAGTGACTCTCGATGATGGTGGTGTCTGTGCACCATGTTTTATTTCATAAATGCACAGACCCCCACCTCTAGTCTTACCGGAGTCTGTAGTTCTGTCCGCTGGGAGTATATGACGCCCCGTTAGCTCAATGGCGCTGTCAGGAACATCGGTGTTGAGCCAGGTTTCAGTGGAGATCAGGATGCTGCAGTCTTTGATCCAGTTGTGGGAGGTAATCAGTAGCCGGAATTCGTCCATTTTGTTTGCCAGTGAGCGTACGTTGGCGAGGAAAAGGCTAGGAATCGATGGCCAGTGTGGGGCTCATTCTAACCTAGCCTTTAACCCTCCTCGGCATTCTCGGTGGTGCTTGCATTCTCGTAGCCGTCTGTGGGTGCTTCCGGTCGGCCGAGCTGACTTGGTGCGCTCCGCTGATCCGCAGCTCCGCTGGTCCTCCGCCCTGCAACTCCACTGTGCTGGCAAGTTCAGGAGGGAGACGGAGTTCGTCCAGAAGTTGTTGTAGCCGCAGGAACCGAAGTTCAGAAGTTCCTGCCGGCTGTATGAGAGGAGTGCAAGACTGCTCCAAGTGAGCAGACTTAAAAGAAGTAAGTAAATGAAACCTAATTCGCAAATTCTCGGGAGACACGCTGTGTCGCGAAGTGCCCGCGCCGCCGCCATTTTAAAAGTGCTGTGACGTGAAATGTACGTCACTTACATTTAAGTGCAGTGACGTGAAATGTAAGGTTATCCTCTTTGGTAGGAAGACTATAGAACATAGTACTGCACAGGAAAAGGCCATTAGGTCCACAATGTCTATGCCGAACATGATGCCTTTTATTTACCTGCACATAATCCATATCCCTTCATTCTCTGCATATCTATGTGCCTATCCAAAAGTCTGTTAAATGCCGCTATTATATCTGCCTCCACCACCACCCTTGACCACCAGGGGCGCCAGGGAGATGGCAGCCCTGCCGGAAGTCTGTTTGTCTTTCACTCTTTTTGTTATTTTTTAGATTGTTAAAAGTTTTGTTTTAATGTTCTTCGGTTTGTTTTATGTGGTGGGAGGGGTGGGGGGAGGGGGAGGGGGGGGGGGAGGGGGTGGTGGGAGGGGTGCGGGGATCGGGGAAACTTCTTTTAAGGTTCTTACCTTCCTGGAGATGTGATCAATTTTCGGATCACATACTTCGGGCTCTACGGCCTACCATTGATGGAGCTGGAGGCCTCCTCGGACTGTAGTGAGCCCCATCGCGGGGAGCGGACCTAACATCGGAGCTGATCCCTTGCCTGGGATCGCTCCCACCGCGACCACCGTGGACTTTAACATCATGGGCTCGCAGTCTCTGGAGAGGCCGAGTCGGGAGATCCAACGTCGCGGAAGTTTCACCAGCCCGACGCGAGGTTCTATCGCCCGGCGCGGGGGAGCTGACATCCCCTTGATGCGGGAGCGGATCGCCTCGACACGGAGGGTCCGAATTCCGTCGGCTATGGGAGTCAAGATCGTCTCGTCAACGGGGGCTCGAGGCCCACGACTAAGGAAGAACTAAGGGAAGGACTTAAACTTTATTTCGCCTTCCATCACAGTGAGGAATGTGTAGGAGTCACTGTGGTGGATGTTCATGTTAAAATGTGTTTTTGAAGTGAGCTGTTACTTTTAATTGTATGACTGACCTGGCCAATGAAATTCCTCGTATGTTACAAAACGTACTTGGTGAATAAAGTGTTATTCTGATTCTGATTCTGATTCTGTTCCAGGCACTCACCACCCTATGTATAAATAAAACCTTGTCCCACACATTTCATTTAAACTGTGCCACCCTCACCTCACAGCAATGCCCTCTTGCATTTAATATTTTCTTATTGAGGAAATGGTGCAGACTATTATCTGTGCCACATTATTTTATATACTTCTATTTTACTTCGGAGTCACGTGAGTGACTACGTGAAGAAGACCCCGCCTGGCGCATGCTCGGCATTACGTCGACGCATGTGAAGCTCCGACAGGGTGGAGAGCGCAGCCCCCACCAGCTTAAGTTTAACCCACAGGTAAGACGCTGTTGAACTTTCTTGCTAGTGGGTTTAAACTCTGTAAGTCTGCAGAGCCAGCAAGAGTGCTGATGTAATTTGAATTTTTCTTTTAAACTCTGTAACTCTGGCTCGATATACAGAGCCAGCTAGAGTGAATGTATTTTTAAACTGCGGTAATTGAATAGAACGTGCTGGAACCGCAGTTTCAGATTTAGATCGGATTGGGAGATAAGGGTTGCTTTAAAAGCCGGCTCCTGCTATTTAGATCGGGTTTGGAGATAACGGCTGCGCTAAATGCCGGCTCCAAATACCCAGTAATTGTAAAATAAAGTCTGCTCTGAGTATATGTTACCAGATGCAGTTTTCTTTATGGAAATGTATATATCCCTATGTGATACTGAGGTTAATACTAATATTCTGCAAGCATAATGTGCCTGTCAGAATTACAATTTTAAACATATATGGTTTATGCACAAATACAAAACAGTAAAGAAGTAACTCTCCTCCAAGGGAGGACAAGAATGTGGGGGAGGCTGGAAATGGAGAAAATGCTCCACACTTGACTTAGTCAAGGGTTCTTGACCCAGGTATGTCTTCCTGTAAGGCAGGCTCCAAAGGAGTTTCCATACGCTGTATGGTGCCTATGAAAATGGGATTCTGATTCTCCAGTACCTTGGTTAGGTCTGGATGAGATCCCTAGAGCAAGATAAAATGCTCCATATTCTAATCAGTCAAGGGTTCTAAAGACCCATGAGATTCTAAGGCAGGCTCCGAAGGAGTTTCCATACACTGAGTATGGTGCCTATAAAGAATGAGAATCTCATTCGCCAGTGCCTTACATAGGTCTGGATGAAGTATTTAGAGCAATAAAATGCCCAAAATTCTAAACACTTAAGGGTTTAAAGACCCATGAGATTCTAAGGCAAGCTCCAAAAGGAGTTTCCATACACTGAGTATAGTGCCTATGAAAAATGAGAATCTCATTCACCAGTGCCTAGTTAAGGTCTGGATGAAGTCTCCTAGAGCAAAGACTCGGGAGTACCAGGGCAGGATGAAACTGACCCTGAAGCTGGTGTCCCTACTTATGTGTATACACCAGAGCACGATAGAAACGCTCTGGGTGTTCCCGATGTAGCATCAAGTTTTGCTATATCGGTGTGGACTGGTGAGGCTATGGATGAAATTTGGCGGCCAACATTATTTGGTTTCTCATCTACTCCAAGAAACTGTTATGACTGAAACTGTAAAAAATATATAAAACACCCGTCTATTGTGCCTCGCGCAGGGTGCCAACAGTAACTCAGTAATTGGGCACCCATGAGTGTAACGATGCGAGGACAGGATATGTGTTCCAGCATGTCCTCTAGCTGATATTCAGTTGGCATCACTGCATTTGGGGAAGACATACATGGGTCGATACTGTCCAATACTTTTAAGACATGCTTGCGTTACTCTGCAATGCATATTCGAACCCAATTGTATGATGAAAATTGCCATTTGGCTAACATTATACCCAAAAAATGCAGGATATGTGGGCAAGCTATAACCAGATTTATGATTGATGAAATACTGCCCAAACAATTAAGGATATTTGCCTTATAAAACTTCTCATCCCTGCTTTGAGAAAACAAACAGGTTGAATACGAACCCCTATATTAAGAGAAGGAGGTCTTCTGGTTGATTTACGGAAGTACAGAAACGTCATTCCATATCACATAGAATTTCTGGGAAACAACCTCTGGTTGGTTGTAAGATTACAATTGTTTTGTAATTCTGCATTAAATCTGATTGGTATTTGAATGTACCAGGAACTCGTCAGGTAGAGATAATATATCCCAGACACAAGTATGGGGGTTGCAGAGTCATTCTGGGATTCACAAACTTAAATTTATAGTTCAGTATAGGTATTTTTAAAAAAGTACACTTCAACACTGTAACCAAGTTGTTATCACAAGGTTGCTATATGGCTATTATTAGACCTAAAAAAGATGCCTTATTATTCAGGTACTTAAATTAATTGGATGGGTCAGCTGAAGGAATTACCCAATGGGTTAAATTCAACCCTCAGATTGCTCGCACAATTATTGAAATCAGCACTGGTGTTAATGAGGGCTCAGAATCACATTGTAATGACTTATCTAGAGGATATGTTAATTGTAAATGGGAGACAACTGAAGAACTGGGTTCAGCAACCATAAGCCTATTGAAAGGCTAAGGTTCTGTACATCCAAACAACATGTAAGTTACAGGCATCCCAAACAGTTGATTATTTGGGGTTTGTCATTAAAACAGTTGATATGTCAGTAACTTTATCAACAATTAAGGTTGGGGATGTTACAAATGCCTGTACTTGTCTTGGTAAAAAAAAAAACATTATCCCACCATCGAAGAAGTAGCTATGGTTACTGGTAAAGTGATAGTGGTAAAGTAAAGTGATCAAAGTCTGCAAAGACCAGAGAATAAGCGTAAAAAGCGTGCAGGTCATTGATTAGGTCCATGCAGTTACCAACTAAAAGGTTGAGCTGAATTGCAATGATGGATTCTCAATGTTGCACAAGTTACTAGAAGTAAAATTGTGCTTGTTCAGTAGTCTTCGGTGGTATTACAGACTGATGGGAGTGCTCTCGGATGGGGAGCCAAGGACAGCGACACAAGTTGTGGTGGCCGATGGACTGTCCAAGACGATTTAATTCTCCAAACACATGGTATGAATTATTTGGAGTTATTGGGGGCATTTTATGCATTGATAGCTGTTTGTTCTACAATAAAGAACTTGCATGTTCAATTACAAGTAGACAATACCACAGCTGTGGGAGAAGACAATATTGTGGTAAGACAACAGATCACAAAAGTTCAATGACAGTACAGAATGAATGTTAACATTCAAAAAGTTTAAAAAAGATTGTCAGACAGTATGAGTACCAAATGTTGATCTGTTGTGTCTGGATTAAATCTCCAGTGGTCTAAATGTGTCTCATGGGAGCCAGATCCAGGAGCATTAGCGGTGGATGCTTTCTCGCTACATTGGGGAAGTATAGTCTTTTATGTTTTCGCCATTTTTCCTGATTAGGCAATGTATCACCAAACTAGAGCAAGTCTCCGCCGCAGGCGTTTGGTGGATCCAAACTGATATTGCTTCTCGGCCTTTTGGCTAAGATCAAGTGTAGTATCTGTTCTTATCAGTTTAATATCTGATACTCCCTTATCTAGGGACCATTATTACACAGCCATTGTTCCCATTGGTGCTCAGAATGATGATTCAGTCATTCATGACAAATCCCAGGTGCAGTAATTGTTGGTACATCCAGTAACAGCAGAAGTCATCCATTACATGACCATATTTATTGTTATTCTGCAGGTTCTGACGGAATGTCGGATAGGACCATGGATGTCATAACTGCGGCTTGGAGATATAGCACTAAGAAACAATATATGTTTCATATAAGGAATGGGAAATCTTTTGTATACAGTCAGATATATTTTACTTCGGAGTCACGTGAGTGACTTCGTGAAGACCCCGCCAGCACGCATGCGCGACATATCGTCACACGCATTTGCTCGACAAGCTGGGGAGGGAGTGCGCTCTCTCCACCAGCTCCTTCATAAGAACCGTAAGTGCTTACCTTACTCCCACAGGATGGACAAAGGCAAGCGGAAGGCGACGCTCTCCAGGAGCCATGGTGCATCGACCAGCCAGCGGCCTTTGTCCCCGGAGCTGCAAGCACCACCAGCAGCTTCGGGACATGTGGGGGCAAGAATGCGGAAGTCGGGCGCTCCCGTTACTCTAGCGCCCGACTCATCACCTGAATGGTTTACCGCACCGGAGCTGGAGACTGCTGATCCAGACTTCGAGCCCCCTTCCCCCAAGAAAAGAGGGGGAAACAGGTACGTGGGAAGGAGCCTCGCAGCGGCTCCACCAGCGACCTCACCCCGAGTTCCAGCAGACCCAAGGGGACTGGGCCGGGGGACAGGTGCACTGCAGGGGAGCCCTGCAGCTGCGCACCACCACGTACAACTGCCAGGGAGATCTGCCGTAGAGCAGTCTGGCAGATCTACCGCTGCATCGAGCAGATCTGTAGGAGCAGGTGCTGCCGGCAAAACACCCCGTCAGGCTGCGGTCAAGGGCGGTGGTGGCAGCAGTAGACGGTCGGTCAGCTTAGCTCTGGGAGCAGCCGACCATGCGCCTCCATGCCGAATATTGGGCGACAGTGGAGGTAAGCCTGCACGGACTCCAGGGGAGCCAGGTTCCGGGGGCCGGCGCCGATCCAACTCACCTGCCTTCGTATCAGACAGGTGGGCCGCCACAGTCTGGAAGAAGACAGACTAGCGGAGAGTCCGTGCGGGAGTCGTATGAGCCTACGCGGGCGGTAGGTCACGTCAACCTGCCATTGGACCCTAGACAGCACCTTACGGAGGTGTGGTCCGATGGTGGAAGCCCCAGTGATATCGCAGGGCCTGGGGAAGTCGGCTTGTCCGCTGCACATAGCAGGGACGGTCGCATAGAGCGGTTGGAGCTCTTAGTAGAGCAACTCCTCCAGCGGGACAGGGACCGGGAAGAACGGGACTCGCGGGCATCCACAATCCGCGCAAGAAGTCCTCTCAGTATCTCGTCTTCACCAGCCAGAAGTGCCAGCAGTTGCCCAGCCGCTGTATTTGAAGACGACCCGGGACAGCCAGTGACCGCTGAGCCAGAGCATGAGGAGGATATGCTGGACGTGGTGGGCAAGTTTGCCACAACCACACAAACAGGGGAACCCCTGCACCACAAACTGGCGGGCACCATTGATTACCTGACTACTCACCAACTCCAGATTCAGGTACTCAATGACAATATGGAGAAAATAAAGCCACCCGAGAACTGCATCAACCTCAGTGTTCCCTTGGTTAATGCCAAATCTGGGGACACTTGAGTACGGCCACCAGGATGCAGGATGTCTGCCTCCAGCGTATCTTAAAGGTCCTCTCCACGGGTATAATGGCGTTTGCTAGGACCCTTGACGGGGATAATGTGTCCAGCGAATAACAAGATGCCCTGGCACTCCTGTGCAACGCCCAGTATGAGATCAACTGCCTGCGTAACAGCTCCATAAAGCCCACACTCAACCCCAAATTCACGGGGTTGTGCCATCCATCAACCGCTCCACCGCCTCATCAACTGTTTGGAGATCTGTCCAAACAAGTGAAGGAACTAGATGAGGAGGCCAAAACAGCTGGCCTAATGAAACCTCCTACGACTAGACTTCACCCATACCACCGGCAACAACCACACACAAACTGGAAACCGCGGCAGCCGGACAGGACACCAAGGGCCTATCCCCTTCCACTTCCCCAAACACAGCGGCCTTTTTTAGGACAAGGCCAACAGTGGCCTGCATGGAAGATGCGGCCACCATCCCGACAACCTCCACAGCGTCCACCCAAAACGACATATGCCATGGAGGTAAGGGGGCCTGGTTCCTATCAGACCGTAGCATCCCTTCCTGCACAAATTGGTGGGCGATTGCGGGCCTTTTTGGGAATATGGAACACTATCACCACAGACGAGTTTATTTTACAAAGTGTTCAAGGTTATGTTATAGAATTCATTGGTGGTAAAAATCCCCCTACCCAGCATTCGCCTCATCGGAAATTTACACTCTCCGAAAAAGAGGTGGAAGCAGGACATGCTGAAATTGTACGGCTAGCAGCAAAAGGGGTGATTGGGAAAACAACGCACGAACCCCTTGAGTTTGTGTCCAACATTTTCACCAGAATTAAAAAAGATGGGGGTGTCGAATTATAATAGACCTAACTGAGCTGAACACCTTTGTACAATATACCCACTTTAAAATGAATACCTTTGAAACAGCCAAGCAGATGCTTTACCCGGGGTACTTTGTGGCATGCATCGATTTAAAAGATGCATACTATACAGTGCCCATCACTGAATCTCACAGAAAATTTTTGAAATTTGTCTGGAAGAAACAATTATGGAAATACAAAGCATTGCCCAATGGAATCATCACAGCCCCTAGACTATTTACAAAATTAGTAAAACCTATATTGGCTCTTCTCCGACAACAAAATTACATGGTCATGGCATATTTAGATGATATCCTAATAGTGGGTCAGACCCTCCAATTGGCTACACGTGCAGTGGCAGCAACTAAGGCTTTATTCAAGAAGCTGGGATTTGTAATCCATCCATATAAGTCAAAATTGCACCCGTCATGGGTAATGGATTATTTGGGGTTCACCCTGGACACCACCTTAATGATGATCACCATCCCAACCAATAAAGCTACCGCTATAAAAGAAGAGTGCCACAGTCTTGCTTGCGCCCGGGTACCGACCATCCGGCAAACGGCAAAAGTAATAGGGAAATTGGTAGCTACATTCTCAGCTGCACAATTCGAACCGCTACATTACCAAAACTTACAAAGAACAAAGATCGCAGCATTAAAAGCAAATGCTGGGCACTTTGATCGACCAATCCGGTTACCACCAAAAGCTAGAACTGAGCTACAATGGTGGATTGACAATATTAGCGAGTGTCGCAGACCCATCATAGTAAGCAACCCATCCGTCGTGCTACAGACTGACGCAAGTGCACAAGGCTGGGGAGCAACTGATACTATGTCCAGTTGTGGTGGCAGATGGGACTCTCATGAGTCTACCTTCCTTCAGTCACACGGGATAAATTATATAGAAATGTTAGGGGCGTTTCATGGACTGCGAGCTTACTGTACTAACTCACGGGACTTACATGTCCGCCTCCAAATAGATAACACAACGGTGGTGGCTTACATCAATTATATGGGTAGTATCAGGTCGCTATCTTGTGATGAATTGGCAAACACAATTTGGCACTGGTGCATCGAGAGGAATATTTGGATTACAACGACCTATTGGCCAGGGAAGCTTAATACAGTGGCGGACACCAGGTCACGAGTATTCAAGGACAACATCGAGTGGATGTTGAACCGCCAAATTTTTGGAGACATTATAGCTCACTATGGGACACCAGATATTAACCTCTTTGCGTTCAGGTTGAACCATCAGATACCAACGTATGTGTCTTGGGAACCAGACCCTGGGGCAATAGCAATGGATGCGTTTTCTATCCATTGGGGGAAATGGTTTTGCTGCGCATTTTCCCCATTTTGCCTCATCAGTCGGGTATTGCAGAAAATTAAACTGGACTCTGCAACTGGCATATTGATCATTCCCGACTGGCCTACACAGCCATGGTACCCGATGGTCCTTAAAATTTTGAAAGGACCATGGGTTTAGATTGGGAAACACCCCAAATTGATTACTCACCCCATTACGGGGGATAGTCATCCATGCCATGGTCACCTAAACTTGTTGGCCTGCAGGTTCTAAAAAGACCACTCATCAAGACGGGCATCTCACCACGAGCCATGGAACTCATCTCAGCATCATGTCGTGAATCAACTCGGAGGCAGTACCTCACGCAGATCAGGAAGTGGGAGGCATTCTGCTCTCATACCAACATGACTTCCAACACGGCAACTATCCCTGATGTCCTGGAATTCCTAGCTGGCCTTCATTTCGATGCTGGCCTTAGCTACAGTGCCATCAACAGTGCCATCAACAGCGCCAGGAGTGCACTATCCTCATACCTGGACATAGGTATAGGCTCAAACCACCTGGTGTCTAAACTCATGAGGGGAGTGTTCAACACCAACCCTCCATGACCCAGATACACCTTCACCTGGGATGTAGGGATTGTTCTGACCCTACTGAGGAGCTGGGCTCCAATGAACGAGTTACCACTCAAACAGCTCACCCTCAAAGTGGTGATGCTGATGGCACTGACTACAGCCCAACGAGTCCAAACATTACAAAAGCTGCGGCTGGCTAGCATGGTTTCCACCCCTAATCAAATAAATTTCTTTGTCCAGGACTTATTGAAGCAGCACAGGCCAGGGGCTCATGGGCTGCAGTTGGAGTTTCGGGCATAACCTGTAGATGCCACCCTCTGCATAGTCACCCATCTCCACCGCTATATCCGAATGACAAGAACCATCAGGAAGAAGGAGCAGGGGCTCCTCATCAGCCACAAACCTCCGCATCATCGGGTGACTGTACAGACTACCGCCAGGTGGCTCAGGGTGGTGTTGGATGCAGCAGGAGTTGCTACTAACATTTTTAAATCTCATTCCACTAGGGCTGCATCCACATCAGTGGCGAGGGCCATGGAGGTGCCCATGGACCACATCCTCGCCACCGCGGGCTCGGCCAGTGAAGAAACCTTACAAAGGTTCTACAATAAGCCACTGGTCGCCCCCGCGACATTCGCAGAAGCTGTGCTGGGAGCCGCTCAGTGAATGTCTGTCCCCGAATCAGGGGTTATTTGTTTGTTATTATTTGATTAATAAATTGTATTACTTTTTCTGCCAGCTTCGACTGAACTGTATTAACAGCCTTCCTCCATCAGAATTGCGGCAGTGTGATAGCATGGACGTTGTCCAGGGCGTGAAATCACAGAGCTTTGAAATCTTCACGAAGTCACTCACGTGACTCCGAAGTAAAATAGTAAGATTAAACGAGAACTTACCAAGTTTGAAGGTTGATCTTTATTTTACGAGGAGTCGCGGTGAGGGATTTCGTGCCCCCCGCTCCCACCCTCTATCATAAGGTCAACTCGGAAGTTCTACGTTCTTCATCTTACTATTTTCAGTCATGGTGCGTTCTATGATTCCACACCGCTGCTTTGACGGATGTCGCGCATGCGTGCTGGCGGGGTCTTCACGAAATCCCTCAGCGCGACTCCTCGTAAAATAAAGATCAACCTTCAAACTTGGTAAGTTCTCGTTTAATCTTACTATTTTATCATACTGTAAATATAACGGATGTATTGGAGTTCCTTGCTATGTTGCACCTGAGTTATAGTACCATTAATGGAACTCGGAGTGCTTTGTCCTCCTATTTAGGACAATTTTCAGAATGACAATTTATCGGGTCTCATCCGTTAATATCCCGATTTATGAGAGGAATTTTAATAAAATCCTACCAAACCCAGATATACAGAAATCTGGGATGTCAGTATAGTTCTCACATTGCTTTGGCAATTGACTCCAATTACGTCACTGTCTTTTCAGAAGTTAATATTTAAAGTGGCTATGCTGATGACATTAATGTCAGCACAATGAGTACAAACATTGCAAATGTTGTGGTTACATTGTATACAGTTGTCTGTAGATAAAATTATGTTTTATGTCAATGATCTAAGCAAGCAAAGCAAGCCAAGAAAGGCTGGAACCAAGATAATCTTTAAGACATACTCTGTCAACTAAACATTGTGTGTGGTTAAGCATCTGATTTAATATATATTGAATTAAGAGTCTCCAAGATTGTGAGACACCAATGTTCATTACCCACAAGAAACATATAAAAAAGTGACAGTACAAACTATTTCTAGATGGACAAACAGGTTCCGGATTAACTGGAGTAGACACTGACGTGTTTAAATCTCACTCCACAAGGGCGGTATCAATGTCCGCGGCAAAGGTGCAGGACATGCCACTCAACCAAATTCTGGAGACCGCAAGATGGTCTAAAGAGGAACTTTTCTAGATTTTATGATAAACCTGTTGTCACAGTGCCAAGGTTGCACATGCTGTGTTGGGTTCTATTCAAATTGTTTGCTTTGTTGCATATCATTTGTTGTAATTTCCCCTGGGATAGAGGGGTTATTACTTTTATTTTTATTATTATTATTAAAATATTTATTGCATAATTTCAAGCAATATATATTATTTACTCACTACTGTGTAAACTCAAGCAGTGTGTCATATGGAATGATCTACGGCATGAAAATCACAGAGCTTCAAAATCTTCACGTAGTCACTCACGTGACTCCGAAGTAAAATAGTAAGATTATACGAGAACTTACCAGTTTGAAGTTTGATCGTTATTTTATGAGGAGTTACGATGAGGGATTACTTGCCCTCCACTCCCAACCCTCATAATATAAATGATCATCTGGTAGTTCTAGTCTATGTAAGCCTTACTATCTTACTCCAGCTATTGGTTCTGTGTTTTTCATGCCGCTGCTTTGAAGTATGCCGAGCATGCGCCAGGCGGGGTCTTTTTCACGTAATCCCTCATCGTAACTCCTCATAAAATAACGATCAAACTTCAAACTGGTAAGTTCTCGTTTAATCTTACTATTATCCCCCCATCTCTCCCTCCACTGACCCCCCCCCCCCTACCACCCCCAGCCAATTTCCTCCTTCTGGCTTTACAATCGCTGACAAGTCCCGCCCCCCGGCAACGTAAAGTCCGTTATTGGACGTTTCTGTTGAGCGGCAGTCAGTCCATTGGGGTGTAGGCGACGCCGCCTTTCGAGTAGGTGGCGTTTCGACAGAGCGGCCATTCGGTATGTTTGCTTTTAGGCGACGCAGCTTTTCGGTGCGTTGGCTTTTAGGCGTCTCCCCTTTCAGTTAGTTTGCATTTAGGCATCCTATCCTTTCGGATAGTTTGCATTTAGGCATCCTATCCTTTCGGTTAGTAGGCGTATCATATTCGTACTCTTTCGGTCTATTGCAGTTTCGGCCTCATTTCCATTCGGCTTCTTTGCTTTGGCTTCTTGTCTGTCGGCGCCCCGTCCAGATACCCTTCTAAAGTCCTGTAAGGCTGCATTATGGCTTCCTGATTCTTATACTCAAGGCCTCAACCAGTGAACGTAAGCATACCATATGCCGCCTTTACCACTTTACTCATACTGCCACTTCCAGGGAATTATGGGCTAGGACACCAAGGTCCCTCTGCACATCATTTACCCCATATAACTCAGTCGGTAGAGCATGAGACTCTTTGAATAGAAGTGTGGAGTATGATCTAAATGCAGACATTTAAGAAAGCTGAAGCATGTTTGCATTGACACAAAGCTGTGTGGCAGTGTGAGCTGCGAGGAGGATGCTATGAGGCTGCAAGGTGACTTGGACAGAGTAGGTGAGTGGGCAGATGCACCGCAGATGCAGTATAATGTGGATAAATGTGAGGTTATCCACTTTGGTGGCAAGAACAAGAGGGCAGATTAATATCTGAATTATGTCAGATTAGGGAAAAGGGGAGGTGAAATGTGCATCAGTCAAGGATACAGGTACAGCAGGCAGTGAAGAAAGCAAATGGTATGTTGGTCTTCATAGCGAGATGATTTGAGTATAGGAGCAGTTGTACAGGGCCCTGGTGAGACCATACCTGCAGCATCATGTGCAGTTTTGGTCTCCTAACTTGAGGGAGGACATTTTTGCTATTGAGGGAGTGCAACGTAGGTTCACCAGGTTAATTCCCGGGATGGCGGGACTGGCATATGATGAAAGAATGGATCGACTGGGCTTATATTCAGAATTTAGAAGGATGAGAGGATATCTTATAGAAACATTAACAAAATCTTCAAGGATTGGACAGGCTAGATGCAGGGAAAATGTTCCCGATGTGGGGGAGTCCAGAACCAGGGATCATAGTTTAAGAATAAGGGGTAGGCCATTTAGGACTGAGATGAGGTAAAAACCTTTTCACCCAGAGAGTTGTGAATCTTTGGAATTCTCTGTCACAGAAGGCAGTGGAGACCAATTCACTGGATGTATTCAAGAGAGTTAGATATAGCTCGTCGGGCTAATGGAATCAAGGGATATGGGGAGAAAGCAGAAACGTGGTACTTATTTAGAATGATCAGCCATGATCATATTGAATGGCGATGCTGGTTCGAAGGGCCGTATGGTCTACTCCCGCACATATTTTGAAAAGGCATCTAGGTATCCTTGAATATAACACTCAGACAGTTAATTTGTAAGTACAGCAAATAGTTAAGAAGGAAAGTGGAATATTAGACATTCTTGCAAGAGAAAAAAGTCTTGCCTTGCTCTACTGGGGACTGATGATGACAACTGCAGCAATGCAGACCATATTGGTCTGACGTCATGAAGATTAGAAAGAGTTCAGTAAAGGTTCTCTTGTTTGGATACCTGGTTGAAAGGGCTATGGTATGAGGAAAGGTTGAGCAGCTTAGGCTTATATTCATTGGAGTTTTGAAGAAAATGAGAGCTTATGAAATTATCATGGATAGACACAAAATGTAACTCAGCGTGACAGGCAGCATCAGCACCTGCAGTTCCTTCCTATGAGCCAGTACCCCACAGCAAAACACAAGACCCGTTGTCTGCAGCTGACATGGGGAACTTGCAGAGATGGCACCTGCTCGGAGAGCCCAACAGACCACATGCTCGTCCCCCGAATACCAAAGACGGGGACGAAGGAGCCGACGATGCGGACGTGGCTGCCAAGAAGCGAGGCTGACAGGAGAAGAGAGGGATCCGGGGTCTGGCTCTACTGCACCCTCGAGTTCGGCTGCGGGAGGCTCCCCCAGGAAACAAAGATGGACGGACGAGGAGAGGGACGTCAGTTTGCAGAGCGACCCACACATCCAAAGAAGGCAACGGCTGGAGGCCCGCAGCAGCCTGGGGCTTGCCTAGAACGGGCACTGCTCATACATAATAACTAGAGTGTGGACTGGACTTTGAAAAAGGTGCCAACACCCGGAGCCTCTTGCATGTAGGATCACTAGAGTATTTTTTTTTTTTTTTTTTTTTTTAAATTAGAAGTACATAATAAAAACATTTTATTTGTGGTAGTCATACATTATTAATATTGTCTATATTATCAATTATTTAATAGTTCTACTATATATATATATTTTTTTAAATATAGATAGAAAATAATAGAGAGAGAAACAACAAAAAAAACAAGCAGGTATCATAAAAGGGAATGGAATAATTAACTAATAATACATCATTGGAGATATGTTCGTAAATTATAAAATGTAACTCTTCATCTAATCCCTAATTCGGGTTTCAGTCCGGTTCTCGTGCCAAACAAGTTTGCCCCTTCAAATAGTCAATAAATGGAGACCATATTCTGATAAAAAGTTCTTGTTTGTCCATTAAGACAAATCTTATTCTTTCCATAGGGTCTCCAACAGTTCCATAATCCACATTTTGATTGTGGGGGTTATAGGACCTTTCCAAAATTTTAATATTCATTTTTTCCCAATTATTATACTGCAGTCGATAAAGTTTATTTGGCTTGTAGTAAATATTTGATTTTGTTCTAATATTCCTAATATTATTAGTTTTGAGTCGGGGTCCAATTGGGTGTTCACAATTTCCGAGATTATCTTTAAAATCTCCGTCCAAAAATTATTAATTTTTATACAATTTACAAATGTATGCGTTAGGTTAGCCTCTAAGTGCTGACATTTTTCACAGATAGGAGATATACTTGGAAAGATTCTATTTAATTTCGTTTTTGAATAATGTAATCTATGTAATACTTTAATTGTATTAAGGAATGTCTAGCATTTAACGAACAGTGATGTATATGTTGTAAGCTTTCGTCCCAAATATCTTGCATTATTGGTTGGTCTAGTTCATTTTCCCATGATTGCCTATATATTTGCGTTGTAGGTGCCTCACTGTCTAATAGGATATTATAGATATAACTTATTAATTTTTCATAATTGGGGTGTTTATTCAAACATTCATCAAGAATTTCTGGATCTCTATTTCTATAGTCCTGTGTATTTGATTTAGCATAATCTCTAAGTTGTAGCTATCTGAAATAGTCACTTGAGCGAAGTCCATAAATTTGTTGTAACTCCTGGAATGAAAGGAATGAATGGAATATAAAGACATTTTATTCTCAGTGTCTATGTTTTCTATGAATGTGCCTTTCCTATAGAGATGACCCATCTTTTTAATTCCGTGATTTTTCCATTGTAGAAAACCTTTATCCAACAATGAAGGTTTAAATGCAGGGTTGTTAACAATGGGAAGAAGTAGTGATAAATTATCCAATTTTAAAGTATTTTTTAATTGTTTCCCAATTCGTATACCACTGTGTTTTCACTATAGGTTTTGTTTGCTTAATTTAGTGGTAGCAAACAAAATCGAACCAGTTTCAAAGGGTAAACAGTCTTCCTTTTCCACTTTTAACCAATCTGGTTGCTGGTCCAATTCTTCCAACCAGAAGTTCATATTTTTAATGTTAACTGCCCAGAAATAGAGCATGAAATTCGGCAGAGCTAAACCTCCATTTATTTTTGATTTACATAAATGCTTTTTATTTATTCTATGATTCTTATAATCCCAGATAAAATTAGTGACTATAGAGTCTAAGGAATTAAAAAAAAAGTTTTTGGAAGATATATCGGGATTGATTGAAAAAGGTACAATAATTGCGGAAGAAAAATCATTTTTATTGCATTCTTGCTACCAAACATTGAGATAGGTAGTGTTTTCCAATATTGAATTTTCTTATGCAATGTGTTCAATAAAAGTGGGAAGTTTAATTTAAATAAAGAAGTATATGTCTTTGTTACATAAATTCCAAGATATTTAAAATTTTCATTAACTATTTTAAAGGGAGTTTGTTGTAATATATGTGGATTGATTTACATTATTGGCATGATTTCACTTTTATTCCAGTTAATTCTGTATCCCGAGAACGAGCCAAATTGAGTTATTAAATTTAATAGGTTTGGGATACTAAATTCAGGTTTTGTAATGTAGATTAATACATCATCTGCAAATAAAGAGATTTTATTCTCAGTGTCTTTAATATTAAACCCGTATATTTCAGGATGGGACCTTACACTTTCTGCTATACCGTCAGGGCCCGGGGCCTTGCCATTTTTTAGAGATCTGATAGACTCTTCAATTTATTTTACTGTTATTTCAGCGTCTAGTAATTCTCTATCTTTCAAATCTAACCCTTTAAGGCAGCCTGGGAGCAGGAGCCGGCATTGCCAACCCATGGCCGTCCCCCGAATACCAAAGACAGGGACGATGGAGCCGACGATGCGGACGTGGCCGGCAAGAAGCGAGGCTGGCAGGAGAAGAGAAGGGATCTGGGGTCTGGGTCTACTGCACCCTCGAGTTCGGCTGCGGGAGGCTCCCCAGGAAACAAAGGTGGACGGATGAGGAGAGGGTCGTCAGTTTGCAGATCGACCCACACATCCAAAGAAGGCAATGGCCGGAGGCCCGCAGCAGCCTGGGGCTTGCCTAGAACGGGCACTGCTCATACATAATACCTAGAGTGTGGACTGGACTTTGAAAATGGTGCCAACACCTGGAGCTTCTTGCATGTGGGATCACTAGAGTATTTCTGTACAATTTGTTAATCGGGGGAGTGTTTAGGTATGGCTATACTCCACTGGACTTTTTAAGAAAAAAAATGTCACTGTGCGAATGCATTTGGCACCTGTGACAATACAAACACCAGTGAACCACCAATGGACCATTCTATGTCTCTGGAGTGCTGGTCTCTGTAACCAGAAAGAAGATACTTGCCTTGATGTAGTTTCAATGGATTGATTCCTGGGATGAAAAGGTTGTCCCGCGTGGCGAGATTGAGTTGAATGAATTATCCGTCATCGATGATGAATCAGGTGATTCCTGGAGATAAACCTAATTCCCATCCTCTGACTCCAAAATATGCTTATACCCCCGCCGACATAAGAATCGAGAGACACAAAATTCAACATTGTACCCAATGATCAATTATCTGTTATTTCATTATCCAAATTATAACATACTGTAGGTATTAATATTCAACATATACACCGAATATAGCTGTTACTTCATGTTCCAAATCATACAATTGTGATTAATATTCAGAATTTACACTGAATAAAAACTTTGGGCGTTCTCCCCTCCATATAAAGGAACAAATAGATATTTTTTATTATTACTTTTCATTCAAAAACAATTCCTGGATTACATTTGGAAACATTTTTGTCCTATTAGACACAAAACAACAGTATTACTGCTGCTGAAGGCAAAAGCTAAGTTGCCGTTAAGCTCAAAGTTTTTCACTCAAGATTTCAATTAGTTTTACAGCGAGTCGATATTGAAATGAATGCTGTCCTGAACTGTTACATTCTATTATTTCCTTTGGCTGCTGAACAGAGACATGATTATAAGTCTGTGCCTGAAATAGAGATCGATGTCCTCTCTACCATTGCCAATATCTTCCTTTCATTTATAGCAGAGCAACAGTCATCGCCAAGATCGCTACCGCTATAATTACAGATTCAGTGTGAGTGCTGCAGAGCTGGAAGGTGTCATGAGTTATGCAGCAGTCCTTGCAAGCGATAGTGTGTCCAACGCAAGAAAATTAAGCCAGCATCCAACTGAAAGGTCGCATGTCAGGACTAGGTCAGGGATAAAGTGATGTACCACATTGCAAAACCGTTCAACAGCTGCTGACTGCAAAACACGTTGATACCCTAACGACAAAGGATAATACAAAATTCACATTTTGCTTCACGTGAAATGGTTTCTAATGTCTATTATTTTATTCTATCCACAGCTTTCCTGTGGCTGCTATACAGTCTGTACATTAAAATCACCAATGATACAGTGCTGAATGTCTTGACATAGTAATTAACAAATACCTGTGGGACAATACAATTTATTAATTAGAGCTGGAACTTATCATGGGATTACAACCCTAGTGTATGAATTGGTAAGTGCTGCCTGTTTCCCTTCACTGTCAGCAAATGGAAGAACCTATTATTTTCGATTATGGTGAAAAACGTTTATTAAAATTGTACAGATCAGATTACGTGACCTTCGCTACTACAATGCATATTAAAAAGATGACAGCAGCCTTATATTACTCCAAGAAATAGTACCACAAAGAAATTAATTTTACATGCAACCCTTGAACGTTATACACCATTCAATTAGAACATGGCTAAGTCCATTTTCTAGCCTTTGATAGACACCAAAGGCCGGAGTAACTCAGCGGGTCAGACAGCATTTCTGGAGAAAAATAATAGGTGACGTTTCGGGTTGAGACCCTTCTTCAGATGGTGGTGACTAGCACTTGTAATGCCTTCCTATCCAAAGCCTTTGATATCCATAGCCAACAAACATACAGAATAATAAAATAATATCACCATCCAGCATTTACTTAGCATCTCTCATGCAAAATCAATCCATAAGTGGTTTGTAGGTATTGCCGTGAACAGTTAGAAGATAAAATTTAAAAGCTCTGTGAAACAGGGAGTGTTAAATGAGTTTTACAGGGTAAAGGCTCATGAATGAAGACAGAAGTGGGAGATAGGTCCGCTGCCAAAACTGGATATGGAAAGGTCATAACAAGAGAATAATGCAGAACAGAAAAACTAACAAGCATTCAGTTGATCTCCTTAGAGCATACCAATCATCTCACCTGAATTTACTGCACAAGCCTTAAGTCAACAAAATAGAGAGAGTACAGAGGAGATTTACTAGAATGTTGCCAGGGTTCCAGCAACTATGTTACAGAGAAAGGTTGAACAAGTTAGGTCTTTATTCTTTGGAGCGCAGAAGGTAAAGGGGGGACTTGATTGAGGTATTTAAAAGGATGAAAGGGATAGACAGAGTTGACGTGGATAAGCTTTTCCCATTGAGGGTAGGGAAGATTCAAACAAGAGGGCATGACATGGGAATTAAGGGACAGAAGTTTAGGGGTAACGTGAGGGGGAACTTCTTTACTCAGAGGGTGGTGGCTGTGTGGAATGAGCTTCCAACAGAAGTGGTGGAGGCAGGATCGATTTTAATATTTAAAAGTAAAGTGGATAGGTATATGGACGTGAAGGGAATGGAGGGGTATGGTCTGAGTGCAGGTAGATGGGACTAGGGGAAAACAAATGGTCGGCACGGACTGGAAGGGCCGAGAGGACCTGTTTCCATCCTGTAATTGTTATATGGTTATATGGTTAAGCAATAATGGGAAGCCTGGTAATAAGCTGTTTCATTCGGCAATCCCTTAATTAATAATAGCAGAAATTAAAGTAGGAGATCTTCATTTTCAAACTGAACCAGATTGGGATCCAATGTGTTCATTTTAATTTGTGATCTCTTATGTCACATGCCTGTAAAATAATGGAATATTGGTAGATATGTGCAAATAATACCAATAAAGACCTGTTGTGGCATTAAAGACCAAAAATTGTATTGGACACAGAGTGCTGGAGTAACTCAACAGGCCAGGCAGCATCTCTGGAGGCTATGGATAGGTAACATTTCAGGTCGGGACACCTCTTCAAATGCTGCCTGACCCACTGAGTTACTCTGTGCCTTCATTGTTAACCAGCATCTGCTGCTACTTGTTTCTAAAAAAATGTATTGGCCTGTGCACCAAGAAAGAATTAAGGGTTTATTTCTTGAACTCCGAATACACAATGATGCATGAGACCCTTCTTACAAGATTATACACTATCAAGGCATAAAGTAACTTTGTACAAGTCAAGACACAAGATAAAGGGGAGGTCATTTAAGACTCTTAGAATAAAGGGGAGGTCATTTAAGACTGAGCTGAGAAAAAACTTTTTTACCCAGAGAGTTGTGAATTTATGGAATTCCCTGCCACAGAGGGCAGTGGAGGCCAAATCACTGGATGGATTTAAGAGAGAGTTGGATAGAGCTCTAGGGGCTAGTGGAGTCAAGGGATATGGGGAGAAGGCAGGCACGGGTTATTGATAGCGGACGATCAGCCATGATCACAATGAATGGCGGTGCTGGCTCGAAGGGCCGAAAGGCGTCCTCCTGCACCTATTTTCTATGTTTCTATAACTCTGGAGCAAGTCACCGGGTCAGGTAGCATTCTGGAGAATATGGATTGGTGGGGGAGGGGGGGGGGGGGGAGGAAGAAGGAGCTGTCTGTGTGGAAGGCAGAATGAGGTTGGGATGGGAAGATCTGACTGGTGGTGGGATCACATTGAAGGTGACAGAGAATGATGTGTTGGGTGCGGAGGCTAGTGGGGTTAAAGGTGCGAAACAGGGGAATTGTATCCTTGTTCCATCTTGGGGGAGGGGGAACCAAAGCAGGACTACATGACACAGAGGAGACATGGGAGAGGGATCCATTTTCGACAACAGTGAGGAAACCACATTTACGAAAGAAAGAGGACTTCTCTGAAAGCCTTATATTGGGAGCAGATGAAGTGGAGACAGATAAATTGTGAATAAGGGATAGCGTCTTTGCAAGAGGCAGGTTGTGGGGAAGTGTAGCCCAGGTAATTTTGGGAAGTGATAGGTTTTTCAAAGACATCAGTCTATAGGATAGAGAGATCTAGAAAGGGGAAGGAGGTGTCAAAGATAGTTTAAGTGGATTTGAGACTATGGTAAAAGATAGTAGTGAAGTTAATGAAATCTAATGTGTTGTGCACTGGTGCAGGAGGCAGCCCTGATAGAGCTGTTGATGTGGCAGAGAAGGAGTTGAGGGGCTGTGCCAATGAGCATAGAATATAGAAGAGTACAGCACAAGAACAAGCTCTTCTTCGGTCTACAATGTCTGTGTCAAACATGATGCCATGTCCATCACTTATCTACCTGCACATAACCCATATCAAGGTTTCAAGATCGGTTTATTGTCATGTGTACCAATTAAGGTACAGTGAAACTCGAATTACCATACAGCCATACAAAAAAAAGCAACAATACACACAACTACATAAAAGTTAACATAAACATCCACCACAGTGGATTCCCCACATTCCTCACTGTGATGGAAGGCAATAAAGTCTAATCTTCTTCCTCTTTATTCTCCCGCGATTGGGGCAGTTGAACCAGCTGCAGTCAGGACGATCAAACCTCACACAGCCTGCAAATCGAAGCTCCCACGGTGGGGCGATCGAAGCTCTTGCGGTTGGAGCTCCCGAAGTCGCTCTCTACTCAGAGACCGCGGGCACTATAATGTTAAGCCCCTGTCCCACTTAGGCGATTTTTATCCACAACTACAGGCGAGTATGGTCGTTAATGTCCTCAAGTCGCCTAAAGAGTCGTAACGTTTTTCTGGTTGCCGCTGGATTTTGAAACGATCAAAACTTTTCGGCGACTGTGTGCTTGACATAGCTTGTCCTCCTGTTGAAGGTGCTGTCGTAGGTTGTCGCTGGGTGCTGACTTTGGTGAATTCCATTGGTGGCTATCTACGTCAACCTACGTCAACCCGCGACAGGTACCGGCGACTGAATTGTCTTCAGATTTACTGGAGATTAACAAATATCCTTTGAGAATACTAGAATCTTTTTAACAATCAGAGTCATATTATTCAGTGTCTTAAAATAAAATATACTATTGACTGAATAATAAAATGCACTTGGTACATCCATGTTAGAAATATTTGTTCACAAAAGATGTCAGACTGGAAGTGAAAATGACTTGGATAGAACTGCGCAGAGTTGAACAAATCTATGTGACAGAAAATAACTGGGTTTCAATCAGCACGTCAAGCAGATATTTGTGCAGAGAAAAACAGTCGATATTTCAGGTCAATGGCCTTTCATTGGAGCTGCAAAAAGTTAGACATTGCAAACAAAAAACAGATCACTGGAAGAATTCAATGGGTCAAGTAGCATCTGTGGAGGCAAAAGAAGGGTCACGACCCGGAACGTCACCCTTTCCTTCTTTCCAGAGGTGCAGCCTGTCCCGCTGAGTTACTCCAGCATTTTGTGTCTACGTTCGATTTAATCCAGCATCTACAGTTCTTTCCTACAGAAGTAAGTCAATATTGTGCATTCAGACCCTGGATCAGTACTGAGTGTGAAGAAGAAAGATTACTAGTTTATAGTAGTGCGTCAGATGGAGGTTGGTAGATAATAGGTCGTATTAGATGGGGAAGTGATGATGGGCAGATGGAACCAGGGGGGAGAAGGGACGGGAAATGTAAACAAAGGGAGAAGAAAACAAAATGATTTACAAGGATGTTACCTGAGGGTCCGAGCTATAGGGAGAGGTTGGCCAGACAAGTATTTTATTCCTTGAAGTGTAGATGGCTGAGGAGTGATATCACAGAGGTGTATAAAATCACAAGGGGAATAGATTGGGTGAATTCAGAGTAATTTTCCCAGTGAACGGAATCAAAAACTAGAAGGCATAGGTTTAAGGAGAGAGGGAAAAGATTAGGAATCTGAACAGCAAAATTTGTATGGTGGGTATATACTGTGCATTCGGAAAGTATTCAGACCCCTTCACTTTTTCCATATTTTGTTTAATGAGGTAGTAAGTTACAAGATAGATTCTGCTCTAGATTTGGAAGTTACAAAATGGATGCTTAACCTTTCCTCTAAACACTAGCGAGATATCAGCACAAGAACACTAGATGTTTTGTCTTTCTTCTATCACATTCGCTCAAAAACACCAGGTGACTTGTCCTATAATATAAACACCAAGATTACAATGCAACAACCCTTGACGTTTTGCCCCTCTGATATATACATTGAGAAAGATGTTCCGAACATTCAATCTTACCCTTTACTCCAGAGATTGTAATGTAGACATTAGTTCAACAAGGTCAATAAACAAGACCGTTAAAATCTGCAATAATTAGAAATAGCTTCTTTGCGCCATACCATATATGGGCATAACCTTTCCGCTATTGGAAGAAAACTGCCAATCTTTGATATTATCCTACATGGACAAGGCAAGAGATCGTACGATTCTCTGTAAGATAAAGAATTGTTGAATTGCTGATTAATAATAAATACTTTATTAATCCCCCTTTCAGGGGAAATTCAGATGTCCTTGCAGCACACTAATAAAAATACAACAAACATTAAGGAAGACGTTTAACATGAAAACAAAAACATCCCCCCACAATGGTTCCCACTGTCCAGTCCCCATCCTCTTGTCCACCCATGGTCGGGCCTATTGAGGCCTCCACAGTCGCCGCTACGGCAGCCCGATGTTTCAGGCCCTCTCGCCGGGTGATGGTGCTCCGGCGTCGGGAGAACCTTCTCAACGGCTTGGGGTGCTTGGAACGGCCGCTTCCTTACCGGAGACTGCGACTTCCAAGCCAACAGGCTGCACTGGATGGAGCTCCACCACTGATGATCTCGGCAAGAGATCCCAGGCTCCTGATGTAAAGTTCAGCGGCGCCGCCCGCGGCTGGCCGTTCCACAGTCCCGCAGCTCCGCGATGTTCAATCGCCGGTCTCAGCACACCGGAGTTCCAGCGCGGCGACCCAGGCAAGGCATCGCCCGCTCCGCGATAGCACTCCAGCGCTGTGCCGCCGCCGAAGCCGAGGTTCTGGCCAGGTCCCCTCAGGAAACGCCGCTCCGGGCCCCGCTGGTAGGCCGCGGGGACGGGTCGAAGGTGCTGCTCGGAAGAAAGCTGCCTCTCCCACCAGGTAGGGACTTGAAAAGCAGTTTCCCCCTCTATTATTATTATTATTATTATTATTATTATTATTATTATTATTATTATTATTATTATTATTATTATTATTATTATTATTAAATCAGACTTTAACAATAGGATATATACAGAAGATTTGGGAAATGTGATGCAATGTAAAAAAGAATAGCAGAATATTATCCATTTGGGAGTCTTTTAGGTTTTTCCAACATTTATGTTGTTTCTGATTTCCAGCTCATGCAGTTTTTGCTTCTCAAGTTGATAACAAAGTTCTGATATGGAGAATTGATTTACAGCAGTTATAGGATATTTTTCTAGGTGAAAATGTGTCTTATCAGATTTATCTACAGTTGCTAATAGCTGGCTGCAAGTTCCTGAAACAGATTATAGCTATATGCTCAATTCAATGCCTTTGCAGTTAAGGAGGCTGTGGAAAAACAACAACGATTATAGAAATCTTGGCTAGAAGATATTATAATATCTCTCCACTCTATGATGTCAGTTAAAGCATGTCTTTGGAACCAGCATTTGCAATGCAGTCAGTGCTGTGAAACACCAATATTTTACTTTCAATGTACAGATGTAGAGTCAAGAGTGTTTTATTGTCATATGTCCCGACAATGAAATTCCTAAGGGCTTATCCCACTTACACAATGTTTTTTTGCGACTTGCCAGCAATCCGTCACAGTCACAGCAGGTCGCCAAAAATTTTCAAAATGTTGAAAATCCAGCGACGACCAGAAAAAAGTACGACTCTTTGGGCGACTACTCACGACAAAACAGGCGTCACCCGTGCCTGTATTGGCGTATGTAGTGGCCCAAAGAGTCGTACCTTTTTCTGGTCACCGCTGGATTTTCTACATTTTTAAAGTTTTCGGCGACAAGCTGCGACTATGATGGGTGCTGGCAAGTCGCCGAAAAAAAATCGCCTAAGTTGTACAGGCCCTTTATTTGCAGCAGCACAACGGAATATGTAAACATTGTACAATGTAAACAACATAATAAATGAGAAAAAAATAGTTTGGTATGTGTAGATGTCCATGTACACACACACATATACATATATATATATATACTAGACTAAGTGGGACCCGTTGGGTCCCATGTTCACACGGGAGGACTGGTCCCCCGATG